>CM042570.1:4302500-4572500 GCA_023630585.1 Cranoglanis bouderius
TATCTGAATCAGCCTCCATGTCTGAAGGGTTCCTCTGGTAGCACTGTGCCTCAGAAAGCACCTCACACCCCCCCGACCTGATTAGGAGATTCAAACACAACAGTGTAATACACCCAAAAAAAATGTTTTACACACAAATATGCACGCACGCCGTGCACAGGATGCTATTATTACCTGTGAAACGGACTTCCTGTGTGATCACAGCGTGAATAGCAGCACCTGGAAATCCCTGATTCACTGTAGCTCCTCTAGAAGAGGGGACATTAATATAAGGGTACAGTATGTTATACTTTTGACATAGTCAAGATGAAAAAAAATGACGAACAAATCTGCACTCAATGCAACGATCCACAAGCTGAGAGTAGCTTTGTAATAATATTACATTTTCACACGATGATATTCATGGCGTAGAAGATAAACATACCACTGTCTAAAAAATTCTGGATTGCTTTTCTATCCAAATGCTGGACAAAAAACAAAAAATATCATAGATCTACCGGCGCTGTCCTTTAAGCCTGAAATCCTGCGCTTTTTTTATTAACCCAAATAAGCTAGATGTGAGCCCTCCTACCCGGTGTAATGCTCCTCGGGCAGCTGTGAAGGATCCGTCGGGTGATGTGATGTCGGTGTGTGTGTGTGAGGGTGTGTGCAGCTCCTGCAGCTGTCGCTCTGCTCTCTCGGCTCTCTCCAACAGATTCTCGATGAAGCTCTGCAGGCGAATCTTAGCGTTCGCTTCCTTTAGAGCGGTCTCTTGGACAAACCTGTCCAAATCGCAAACCTCTCTGATACACACACACACACACGCACCCACACACATACACATACTATTCAACTTAAATAACAATTTCAGTGCATGGTGTATGAAAGGTTTTTTTTTTTCCTTGTGTTATGTTAGAAAGTTGAAATAAATTTCAAATTGGCAAATTGCTCTGGTATAAGAGGGTTAAAACACTGGGATGTGCTGTTATAGGAAAATAATCAACTTCATGGTAGTAACAGCGACTATTCTCCAACTAACTTCAAATTCCTGCCTTGTCATATTCCTTACACGTGTCGATTATTGGAACAGGTTTATCACATTCAACACACAATCTAATTCTAACACAATCAACATCTGACTACAGTCACACTCACTACCAGCTAAACGATTCTTCTCGTAGCGGAAAGCTTTTCATGTCATGTCTTTAGTAATATATAGTATATGGCTCTCTGTGTTGGTCGACTGCCATTTCCATAAAAAGAACAGAGACTGTGAACTCGGTGACCTATTTACACGGACACACATGCAGAGTGTGTCGAGTCATGCCACTCAGCACCCTGCGGTTCTGCCCATCTGCCCTGTCAAACTGCATTTCTACAGGCAGCGAGGCGGACGCCCACAAAAGCAAGTAAAGCCCTGAGAAAAGTTGCCATGGCAACAGGATGTTAATTCCAGCACTGTGCAATTTTACAGGCTGCAGAGAGGGCGGTCTATGCTGTTTCAGACATATGCTGAGAAAACAGTGAGGAACAATGAACCAGAAATAATCAGGAGTCTCTCTCACCCATCTCAATCTTAACACATTCAACACCAATAAACCTCCTGCTTTACGCATGCCGTTCTTTCTTTTCTCCCCTTTAGTAATGGAGTCTAGATGTTTTGGACACCTTTCTTTCCCTTACAGCTTACCAAGACCTTCAGAGCAATTCTGGTGATGCTATCACCCTTTATTAATCAATGTTACTGTCAGGTAATAAGTGGGTAACAGAGTGTTAAAGTGGCAGATTGGTGGTTAAGGTTCTGTCGTGGTCCTGGGGGAATTGTGGGTTTGATGCCGTGGACTGGCAGAGAGCTGCTATTAGACCCTTCAGTAAGATCCTTATCCCCCACCTGCTTGACTATAGGACTGGATTGAATTTTACCTCAATTGTATTTATCCAAAATACGTCAATGTTTGTTTGTTTTTTTTGGGATCATTTTTAGAGCATGGGTGAATTGCAATAGCAATGAAAAATCTTCCCCAATTCCTCTGGTAACACCCTTAATGGGTAAATTAAAGAAATATTCTAGCATGGTCAGGAATTTGTCATAAAATGCTCCCAATTCACTTAATATCATCTATCAAATATTGATATTAAGAGTTATGGTTATCAAACTATAACATTTTATACCTTTCCATCGCTAATACACTTACTGTTGTTTGAGGCTGAGCTCCTCTTCCCTCTCCATCAGCTCCTGCCTCAGGCTGGCTAGCATCTCCACAGAAACCTCCACCTGGCGCTCCAGCTCGGCTGCCTTCTCCTCCGCTTCCTGCTTTTCCTTCTCCATTCTCTCACTTTCCCTCCGAGCCCTGTGCACCTCCGCACTCCTCCTCCTCACCTCGTCCTGCAAGGACCCCAGCCGCATGGACACATGGTCCTGAACCTCCAAGGTCAGCTGCTGGAGCCCAGCCTCCATGGCTAACCTGGCTAGCCATGGTGTGCTCATCTGGGCAAGTGCTCGGTCAGGCCTGGAGAACGGAGAGTGTGAGGGAGAGGCAGAGGAGGACAGGAGTGAGGGTGTGCACTGGTGGACAAGCAGCTGAGCAAGAGGACCGGTGGCTGAAGGAGCCAGACTCAGTGCATCCAGGAGATCCAGATGTAAGGGCTGGCTGAGCTCACTGTTCCCCAGGGAGGAAGAGCTCTGGGTCTGGGCAGGAAGAGCCATCAGGGCCCCTTCGGACTTCCGTCTTGGAGTCAGACAGATCATTTGGCATGTGTGGTTCTTTGGGACATCCCCAAAACCGCACAGCTCTCCACAGTCAGCGCAATGCTTTGGCTGCTCCGCAGCAGTCGACATCCTTGTCTGCCTGCAAGGTGTATCACAACTGCAAAACACTGACAAGCTCTCACATTTCACCCAAACAACCTGTCCCCTCTGTTAAACTTATGTATGCCTTGAGAATTGCCTATTAGGTAAAAAGGAGGCAGAGCAGATGCTGCAATTATGATACGCGGGCCACAGAGTGGTAAGTTCCAGGCAGAATTCTCTGGGCACATTTCAAGGCAGAATTTTGGCAGCATGACACAGAGGAAAGCTCTATCCATCTAGCCACATCCTTCTACCCATGATAGAGCAAATGCTTCTGGCCACACTTGTAGGATGTTTGTATCATGTCGCTAGAGGTCTCACCAGATGGAGCTCTTCGCCCAGATGTACGCTGTCCAAGCACGTTACCTGTTCTACTGCTTCTGCAGATGTTGATCTGAGCTGATCAATATCTCACTACTGGTAGTGAAACATCTAGGCCAGGACTTGGCATTTTGCAGCAGTAATTTCCTGCATTACCTCTACTTTGCCATATTGTGTAACCCCCATGCATCTACTTTTAGTGGAGAAAGAGCAGAACGGTAAATAGGTCAGACTATGTCTTCTGATAAGCACAGTATGGCAGCAGTGCTCCTTCCTCACCCCCTATATGCTGTCTAATTCTACTAAGAGTAGGTCTGAAATAATAAATGAGCATAAAACACACACAACCGCCATCTCTTTGTGTGTGTGCATTATATATGGATTACAGTATGTGAGCGATGTCTAAGACCAAGCCCAGTGCTGGGCCATTACATAGTGGTTACAAATCTGATTTAGAATTCTACTATCTATTAACTAGTTAATCTTAGCTTAGTTACCCATAGGTGTATTTTGAGAGAGTCATTTTACTGGCCAAAAAGGATCTTCTTTTAACCAAATGGGGTCAGTATTGCAACTATATAACTATATAAACTCGCTATAATTGTGATATAAGCGACTTTATTTCAAAAACACCCTTTTGTAGACATTAGTGACATGCAGTTCTCTTCCTTCCTCATGGACCATGTTTTGATATGCAAAATATCACGATGATAGAACACAAATGCTAATTATTTGATGACGACATCTGGCAACTTTTGAGCTCTCTATACTATTTTTGACTTTTGTTGCCTCTCTCTCCTGCTCACGCTTGACTGATTTAGACACATGCACTCTTTACAAAACCTGTATATACACCATCCATCTTATTTATTCATGTCCTGTTGGAATGTGGACGGCACGGAGACCAAGCTGACAATATTCATCCATCCATTTTCCATACCATTTTTCCTACACAGGGTCACTTGGGAGCCTGGAGCCTATCAGGGAACTCTGGGCACAAGGTGGGGGACACCCTGGACGGGGTGCCAACCCATCGCAGGACGCAATCGCACAGACATTGACACACTATGGACAGTTTAGAGATGCCAATCAGCCTACAACACGTGTTTGGACTGGGGGAGGAAACCTGAGTACCCGGAGGAAACCCCCGAAGCATGGGGCGAACATGCAAACCCCACGCACACAGGGCGGTGGTGTGATTTGAACCCCCAACCCTGGAGGTACCTCCATAGCTACCTACCATAGACTTTATAACGTTTTGACAAATTTATTACTGCAATTTACAAGTGTACGACTTACAAATTCTAAATTCTAAATTATCGATAAGGATATGGCATTGTTTTTGCGTTTTCTGATCAAAATTAATGATCTGTCTATTAGGGCACGTTACTGCGATTGCATTTTCACATAACATTTGAGTTAATTTACAAGAAATTGCTGCTGAATATCATATATAAGGCTCGTGTTTGAATGAGCATAGTGCCTATTTGTTCAATGGTCACACTGATCACATTTCTAATGTAACTGTAGCCATTAGTCTAAATATGACACATTGTATACAGTATGGATCATTTAATCACTAGAATGAGCAACAATCCTGACACATCCGGAATAAATATATTAATGACGCCAGTACAGCGCAATGCGACCCAGACTTCTGATCGTCTGCTTTACTTCATTACAACACAAACACAGACTACTTCTGCAGAGAAGTGTGATGACGACTGCTTCAACAGCCAGCTTAAAATGGACAAAAAGATCCGGTGGGCTACTTACTCAGTTTCCCTGCGTGTCTCTCCCGCACATTGCGCCTCAAACACACACACACACACACACTCACACACACACACACACGCACCCTAGCGCATCAGCTGAAGCAGTAATGGCTCCCAAACCTTTTACCCATTCTTCCGTTACCCATCTTTGTATCTGTTTTTTTCAAGAACAGGCGATGAGTGAGCCCCCGGAACCCCTTAAAGAGAGCGCGCGCTCATCTGTCAGGGCCGCTTCTGACGTCACGTCCCGTCACGTCGGACGGGAGCGCGCATGTGGAGTGTGGAGTGGTTAAGGACAGGGAGTGTTAACCCGAAATATAAAATAGTAACATATTATAATATATTAGACATAGATGATGATACTAAACAATGTGTTAACACTAATAATGGATTAGACATAAGAGTCTGTTTTGGAAATTGAAATCTGTTTCTAGAAATAGACAAAAAATACCGTGATCAGGATCATGCATGTTAATTATCACAATCTCACACACACTGTCTATAGGTGCATCTCATTAAATTAGAAATGGAACAGATGTTTATGGAAAAGGGCGAGCACACACACACACACACACACACACACACACACACACACACACACACACACACACACACACACACACACACACACACACACCTTTAGCTCTGGGAATGGAAAGACATTAGGATTCTAGTTGTTCAGCAGCAGAGGGCGCTGTGGAAATATATAAGAGGTGGAAGTGAACTTCAAAACTATGAAACTAAAAAAAGTGTGTGTGTGTGTGTGTGTGTGTGTGTGTGTGTGTGTGTGTGTGTGTGTGTGTGTGTGAATAAATCAAATGTAACAAATGCAATCAATAAATAGTTCATTTTATTTCATTCATAAATTATTTGGAATACCCATTAGGCTTTAAACAGCGTGGCATTGCACAACATTTCATTTGTTCTTTAAAGGCAAATAGACAGAAAAAAAAAATATCTGCACAACTAAGTGTGCTACTGAAACTCAACTACTATGTTGATGTCTTCATCTGCATTTGGTTCGCAGGGAACCAGTCAAACGCGCTCCAGAGTCAAAAAGTTGAATACAACAATCTGATAAAATCTATAAGAAGATATTCTTCTGTCATTTGTGTTCTGTAGAAAAATAACCATCCAAAATATACAAATATAGGCTTCTTTAGTTTCGGATTTATACACAATGAAGTATCAAAACACAACACGGAGACCATAGAAAGTTGGATCATGTGCATGCTGACATGGTCTAGCAGTGCCAAACTTAATATTTTAATAACATTTTAAATAAAACATGCATTTTCATTAACGGCAAGAAAACGACATTCGACGGAGAGTCCAAGTTATGTGCAGTCTTGGTTATCACCTCGTCAAAGCGGGAACAGCGCGGTGTCTGCGCACCGAAAATCCACCGGAAGTGATACAAAAATCGCGCCACTTTTCTCTTCAATCAGTCCCCCGAATGTTGCGTGATTGCAGCTTTCAGCTTCACGCTTCCATCTGGGGAACCGGCTCGCGGAGGTGAACTGTGCTTTACTTTAACCAGAGACTTTCTTTCATAGCGGGTGAACACAAAGGGTTAGTCTCAACAGCGCGCGCTCACACGAGTCCGGGTAAGGCGAAAGCGCGTGCTGCCAGGAGCTCGGCCTTCTGCTGCATCCTCTCCCTCTGCTTGAGGTGCACCCGCCAGTGCCTCTTTCTTTCGTCGCTCCGGGCGAAGCGGCGTCCGCACACGTCGCACGAGAAGGGCTTCTCACCGGTGTGCGTGCGCATGTGCGTTGTGAGGTGGTCGCTGCGGCTGAAGCACCGCATGCACACCCGGCACTGGAACGGCTTGTGGCCCGTGTGGATGCGAACATGGCGGTTCAGCTCGTCGGAGCGCGAGAAGCGACGATCGCAGTTTTCCACCGGGCAGGAAAAGGGCTTTTCACGCGGGGCGCCTTTCCTGGTGCCCGTTTTAGTCGATTGACCTCGGCTTCTGGTGGTTGAAGAGTTAGAGAAGAGCAGAGAGTCCAGCACCGAGGAGCAGTTCAGATCAAACACCTGGCCGTTGGGGAAGGCTGCCCTATAGAAAGCGTTTCCAGTAAGAGTGGATGGAGTGGTGGCGGAAGTTTGGTTGTGGTTTGATGAGGCGCTCAGAGGAGCGCTGTGTGAGCACTGCTCGACGCAAACCGACTCCTGTTTTATCCAAGTGTCTAAAGCAGAAGTGTCCAGAGAGTCCGTCTCGGGACAGAGTGGGGAAAGCAGGTCGATGATGTCGTCCAGGTCTGCGTCCTGACCTGAGAGGCGGGTGTCTGACACACTCAACTCTTCAAAGAAGTCGCAACCGCGGCAGTCGTCCTCGCGTTCCTTTTTAACAGTCACCGGGAACAGCTGCTGCAGGCTCGCCATATCCATGAAGTCGTCTGAGGGATCGTTGCAGAGGGGCTCAGGGGATCCCAGCGAGGGCGTCGAGCTGCCCGTGGAGCCCACCGAGCCCTGTCTGTAGAGCGCGCCGCCGCGGGAGCTCGCGCTCGACACCGACTGCGAGAAGTCATCGCGGTGGCTGTCATAGATGGGATTTGTGCAGATGCCCACGATCTCCGTGATCATGTTGAGGAGAGCGTCTGCGCTGCACGCGGCTGTCTCGGTGTGGAAGGTGCCGGTGTATGTCAGCGGGGAAGGAGGCAGCCCGTCAGCCGAGCTCTCACTCAGGTCTGGGAAGAAAGCAGGATCCGGCTGCTCAACTTTAGGCTTCAGAAGCCCCTCAAAGTCTGCGAGGGTGGGAGTGACGGAGGGAGGGAGGGAGAGAGAGAGAGAGAGGTGTCATTACATAAGCTTGCACCTACTGATGCATAGACTATATGACTCACTGCTTTGGGTCTAATAAAATCAGTGCATCAATTAGATTAATAGATACAGACATGCATCGATTCTACTTTATTATATATATATATATATATATATATATATATATATATATATATATATATATATATATATATATATATATATATATATAGTTGTTTTTTTTTTCAAAATTCAAGAAATGGCGTTGCCAAAGTTGTAATTTGAGTTAAATGTGTATTTATGCAAAGCTTGGCGGAATGCATGCCACGGACTTACCGGCATCACGCTCGGTCTGAGCGCCGTTTTCCGTCGCTGCGCAGAGAAAGTCCAGCGCGCTGAAGTCCACTGTACTGATCATAATGTTTCCTTGGTTGTGTATCCCGTCGCGAAAAACAAAAGTGCGGTGCAAATCCACAAGTCACGGATCAAATGATCAATTCCGCCAGCGTGAGAAGTAATCAATCTCTGCGTTTGGGTTTCGGGATTCCCTTTGCGTTCTCGTTAGGAGCAGATCGTTCGGTGGGTCTTCGGTTGCTGTTCGCCGTCGCTACGTTTACTGGAATCCCTCGTCCCTCTTTTATACGGGTCGGCTTAACCTGGTCTCCGCCTCTCGCTCATCTACGTCGACGCGAGGATTCCCCGCCGTGTACCGACTTCGGTCCGCTGCTGCCCATATATGGGCAGAGGATGTGACGGGGTTTCCCCCTCCGAAAATGGGCACGGGGGGAATGTGACGCAGAGGCGATTGTCCTGAAGACCGATGCGGTAAAACAGACTGAACAGGAGACTGAGCTGTTTGTAAATGGATTGCTGTTAAACACCAATGCTAAATAATTATTGTTTGTGGAAAATATCGTCTACTGAAGCAACCAAGCCTCTGATCCTATCCTAATATCAATTCGCCATTAAACGTGCTGCAACATCTCCATTGCTCCATGTGCATCTAGAGTGATTTTATAAACCCCATATGACACAAATACACCCTGATAGCACTGTTTAATGTAATAACCTACTGTTTTTGTCTGCATAGTCTGCATAGATGTTTATGGTTGTGTTTTTGCGTTACAGGGCGTGATTGCTTTTCCTTGCTCGCTGAAGTAAAACCTGTATGTATTTCTTTCTTACAAAGCAGTGTTAATGCAAAAGACAACAGGCTGCTCTGAGATCCACAAGTTGCACTCGTCTGCAGCAGAGGCTTGGGCTGTGTGCAGCTTTCAGCACCGCGGACAGCGACCACAACACTGCGGCTGCAGAATCCGACATCCGCGCTCTCATCTTTCATCCCTAACCACCCTCTCAGATTTAGGTCAAAACTATCCTAAATTATTGCTAAACCACATTCCTGCTGAAGAGCATAATGCCTGAAAAGCGTGTGTTTAGCAGGTGGTGAAATCTCTACTGCATCCATGCATATATACCTGTGTGCATGAAATCAGATTAGTGGAGCATGGCGCCGTTTTAATGCGTGTTATGTAACGCACGATTTTACACTGTGAGGAATCAAGCAGACATCGGTGTAACAGTATAACAGCTTTCTACACCCTCCAGATTCATGGCAGGCTGCATGAAATGCGTTATAAAGCTGTTCCCCAGCGTACTTACTCCATATTCGACCACACAGCCGTGTGAGCTTATAGTTTCAGAGCTGACACATTGTCACATTGTCAGCGTTTGTTTAAAAGAATATGTAGCTCTAGTCTTACAAAAAAAAAAAAAGAAAAACCTCTGTCCATCCATGATATGTCACAGTAATAACGCTGACAAACAGCTTTTTCTGTAATATCTGCAATATAATAATAAATATCATCATCATCATCATCATCATCATGTTCTGTACATAGTGTACTTTTAAAGCTTTACATTTAAAAGGTAATTATGTTCCAATTCACTCACTCAGTTTCAGTAACCGCTTTAGCCCACTCAAGGTCACGGTGGATCCTTGACCCTGTCCTGGGAACACTATGTGTGAGGTGGGAATACACCCAAGATGGGGTGCCAGTCCATCACAGAGCACGATGTACACACAAATTCACACACTTCTTCACACCTAGGGACGGTTTCTCAAAGTCAAGCCAACTACAAGTATCCCATGTCTTTGGGAGGTAATGAGGAAACCAAAGAACATGGAGGAAACCCATGAAGACACGTGGAGGACATGCAAAACTGTGCACATACAGTAACCTGAGCTCAGGATTGATATGGATCAATAATTTAGCTTAAATGTTTTTCTGAGTGTGGGTGCACTTATAATTTACTCTGTAGCTGTGAATCCTTCTGTTCAGGTATACCCTCAAGGCTTTTGGGAAGGAAAAAAAAAAGATATTTTGAATGTAATTTAATTAATGTAACATTATGCTCATTAATCAAATACAAGCCATCATATTATTATTATTTATCATACTATAATATTATTATATTAACTATTTCTAGAACCAAAAGATGTTACATTGTGTTACATTGTGTTACTTTTAACAACGTAGTTGGTGAAGTTTAAATGTAGACATTATTAATAATATAAATATTAATAATATTAACATAAATATAATTGAATTTAAGGTTTGTAAGTGGGACATTTATTATTATTATTATTATTATTATTATTATTATTATTATTATTATTATTATTATTATTATTATTATTAACACTGTAGCTTACCAAACGATATGGATAGAGGTTGACCTTTAAAATACTAAAATAAAAAATAAATATTAAAAAAAAAAATCATTAAAAATTACTTAATTACACGTGGGTCTTGTAGGGCTAAAATATATAAAGTTAATTACTTAGCCCACTGCTCTCCTATAACCAACGACGGAAATAGGTGCAGCGAAGGTTAATGCGTGTTTTAATATATGATTTAAATATCTGACTCCATTTAATTGATTATCTGACTCCAATAGAATAATCTTCTAGTTAGTGCTAGAAGTGTTAGCACTCAGTGTTCTACTGATATTTACTGCTAAGCAGCTTTGAGCTTTCATTAAAATGACGTTCCTACGTCAGAGACTTTCATGTAGCTTTTTATCAAACCATTATTTTGTTAGCTCAGAGGTTTCTATCAACGTGCAAGCCTAGGCCTTTCCTATTTTACTTGTCAGATGTTCTGTTTAAACTTGCAAGTATTAGCCTTTACTTTTGGCTTGTCAGAGGTTGACCTTAAACGTGTCTAACGTATTATACACTTTTAGTTTAAGAAGTTATTCATAATAAGAATACCAAACCTAGGCACGGAGTATTTAGAAGTGGAATAACAAATGCATTTAATACGAGAAAACAATTGAAAGATACATAAAATAGAGACAAGAGTAACTTACAAGATTACAGTCAGCGTCATGAACCTCGGATGCAGGATGGTAAAAGCATCTATGGCAAAAGGCCCTTCGGATGTTACAAGCCTCCCTAAACTCCCTAAACTTCTGATGTTATAAGCTTTTTTTCCTCTCTACCAAGCAGATCCTCTTATACCCTTGACCCTCTTTGAAATGTATAGTGACCAGGATACCAAATGGAGATGAAACCAGGTGTTCTATGGCAGGGAGGACCCCAATGTGTTTAATGGCAGGGAGGACCCCAATGTGTTTAATAGCAGGGAGGACCCCAATGTGTTTAATGGCAGGGTTCTCTCACATTAAGGAGCTGTATGTTAATTAAGTTCCCGAGAATGAGTTCATGCAAACCAGGGGGTGCCTGTGTGTGTGTGTGTGTGTGTGTGTGTGTGTGTGTGTGTGTGTGTGTGTGTGTGTGTGTGTGTGTGTGTGTGTGTGTAAAGAGCACTTATTACAACATATATTGTAAATGTTATTTCCTAAACTATATGATATTTATGACATCACCACATCGTTCACCATGAAATATGGATACAAATGACACCAAACATGCCCTGAGGAATACTGTAATTAAACACAGTTTAGATAACCAGTTTTAGTTCACCTGGTATCTCTGAAACACATTCCTGATCATTTTAACCTTAATCACATTACTGCCACAATTTTATAAATCTACTACAGATCCCTCCTCCGGGACGTCTGAATGCAGAGCCATTTTAACGGCCCGAGAACATGTGGCAGTCATCATAGGTCGAAGGGCAGTGATGTCTACGGGTGATCATAGAGCTGACCAGGACACGACTCCTGAAGATTCAGTTCCACCAGGCATCTTTAGCTGTGTGGAGTAACTAGTCAGGAATCTTGCTGTCTGGTTTGCACTCTGTTGCAGCTGAAGTCAGTTACTTGGTGTGGGCTCCTGTGCCATCCCAGCAGGGTGTGTCTGTCCTTCCAGCAGAAAGACGAATCAGTGTCCAGTGGTACTCTTGTCCAAGATGCATGAATGTCCCATTTTGAAGTTTCTTCTTACTTCCTTTGCGGGATGCAGGAGACCCCATATTTCGAAGAGGTCCTCAATCCTTCAGAAACTTTTCTCTGTTATTTGGACAAACACTTGGATACACTGGTATACTTCCATTTGACACATATTGCAACTGTAAACTCAGACTGACAACATACACATGGCATAGTTTCATATTTCATGGAAACAACAATGTGGTGAATATTTTTTTTTTCATCTTTAAGTGATTAAACCATTTGGTCCCATTTGATAACCTGATCCTGATCTCTAATAAATGATTAAATCTAGAAAAGTATGCTCAGGATGTATAAAAGGGTGTGCGTTAATGTTATTTAAAAATAACAATATACTCAACAGATATTGAAGGTAAGTTGCTCCTGTACAAACTGAACGTATATTTCTCATAGAAGAGTTAATTTAACTCATAATATAGTTTTTAATCTTAAAAAGCCTATGCATGTAGTTCAGCAGCTGTAGTGGAAGCAAACTTAAATGATTTAATATGGTAGGACTATGAATAATAAAACTCAAAATAAAATCTCATAAATGTGAAGAATATAAGGATGTGATATTGGTTCACAAATAAACCTGATTTTGTGCTTAACTAGTATGTAGTTATAACAGTTGTTAAACTATATAAATAGATTTTCTGCGTGTTGAGTAGACTATACTGATACCCTCCTCAGGTACTGAGAAGTAGTCTAATATAATCTAGTTGAAAGTTAAAACAAACAAAAAGGTAGAGAAATAAAAAAGAAAAATGAAGATGTTAATGTGAATGACCCATTTTTTTTTTCTGATATACAAATCTCAGTGGATCCAGAGTTTCTTCTGGAAACACTGGGTGCATGAATAAACATTGAATGGGACACTAGCCCATTACAAAGGCTTCACACATGCGCACACACACACATTCACACCTAGGGTCAATGTAGGGTGCTTAGAACACCCACTGGCAGGCTAATTCCTATATGTATTAAGACACCTAGTTTGTGTTTCCTTATGTGTGTCTGTTACTATGTGTGTGACTATGTGTTTTACTTAAGCATAAGCAATAGAGCATGACAAGACGTGCTGTTATAGAAAATTAATCAATGGCTTTGGACAATTGAAGATTGGGAATTCCACAGCGCTGTGAGATGAATATAATAAAAATGCTCCAGCAAGAGGCAATATGACATTTATTTTTTATCAATTAGTGTTGCAAAATTTGGAAAAATCCTGGCGCTAAACCAGGGAGCCATAGTAAAAATAATAATAATGCTCAAGTTGTGAACTGGCTCTATTTACTATCCTGTTGCTGTGTGAGAGCATTTTATATTAACTACAGAGGTGTAGCAGCTCTAAATGCTGTGGGGAGAAGCATTACAAGTTAAAATTCAACAGTCAACTCTACTCCTTTGTAGGGCTTTGTTGGTGTTATTATGGCAGACATAACCCACACAATGCCATTAGGGGAGATCAGAAAATGTTCAACATAGGTAACAGAGTCTTGAATAATCTAATGACTATTTCAAGATCAGATTGTAGTTTTAATCTGAAACATAAGATCACTGGCTGTGGTTAACATTTACAACTTTGGTAGGCCTAAATGCTACAATTTTTACCCAAACCCAGTCTTATGCTACAATTTTAACTACTTTAGTCTAAACGTACTTCAGTACATTAACAACTGTAACAACTTTGGCGACATTAGCCTAAATGCACTATAATGCATTAACAACTATTCAACATCAGCTAAAGCCACATTAGTCTAAATGCCATGTGTTCCTATAAAAACAGTAGTGTTTGTATTTGATGTAAGAAACTGTGATTTTAACAATATAAGCTTAATTCAGATGTCAAAGAGTTTTTAAGCCAGTCTGTTACAACAGATCGTTATTTGGACATCTCAGAAATCTTTGTCAGGACGGAAGTACATAAAGCACAGAAGGTCATTAACCATGGCATCATCAAAAACAATGTGTAATATTAGAGGACAGCTAAGCCCTTTGCTAAAAGCCCTAAAATTCTTGGCACTTCATTAAATAGAGCTGTAAGCTCACACAGTGTTTTTTGCACAGGCACATTTATGTGAGCTGTATGACCTGAATGTGCATTTTTGCGCCGAAGGAAATAAGGTGGTGGACGTCCGTTCCCTAAAGACCAGCACTTCTGGACTGCATGGCCAATTTTGTGGCAGAAGGAACAGAATTTTCCTTGCTTTGTATGTGACTGGGATTGCATATGTTGGTTTAAACATATTTCTGTGGCTTTAAATTCTGGCTTCTCATCTACTATCCACTGAACTGATGCAACCTGGTGTTTGTCCTGTCTATTGCGCCTTTCTATTTCGGATGCCCAGCTGACTATCGAATTGAACGTGTTTGCAGGTGGATTTGCGCCAAAGTGCCTGTTGCACATATTGACCTGCGTTGTTTTTAAGGTACTCCAGCAGAATCTGATTGTCTTTAGTTGGTTCAGCAAAGCCGGAGAACTGCCTAAAGGTTACCCAAAGGTGCTCAGCAAATTCTTCAAAAGATTCCTCTCCTTGTTTTAAGCCCATTATTCTGTCCCATTGTGCCGGAACGTCTCCTCTAAGGTCTATAAGAGCTTGTTTAAGTCGTGCTAGCACATCAGTGTTTGTTATACACTAGCCTTGGTGCCTAGTGTATAACCACCGGACGAATACCACTCATAAATGTCTTCGGTGTTGGCTGCTAGGTCTAGACCCTCATTGTCCAACTGGACTAAAATATCCTGTACCTCGGTTGCCCATGTTTCTAAAAAGACCTTCCGATCTCCCTTGCTCTTTCCCTGAGCCATTGTGTGTGAGCTAAAGTTCTAACTCCAATTATACGCGTCGGAGCGCCTGCTACACTGTGGGTATCCCGACCCGTTCTATAAATGTCTATATATCTTGCACCTATAGCTTTCCCTGCTGCTGAAGAGTAAGATAAATTTGTCTTACCTTAGAGGGGGTCAAACCAAAGCGCAGGCACAAATACTTTCAGTGTAGTGTCAATGACTTCCTGCTAATTCAAATCTTAAAAAGGTGTTACCAAATGCTCATACAGTCACAATCGGCAGGCAAATTAGTTTTTTTAATGCGACTGTTTCTGATTTTTGCACGACGGATATATAATTTTTATCGCGTCGGGTACTAACTATGAACCTGCGGGTGAAATTGAATTCAGGCCGGGTTACTGAATACAGGCCGTTTAGCGCCACTTTACTATGCCGTAGACAGACCACTTAGACACGTCTGGATATTCGTATCAGACGGGTTTTACTTAAACAGATTGTTACAATGATCACTTCAGAAAAGTGTTTTTACACTTAAAGCCACAACTGTAGGAAGGAATCCTGGCTACTGGATTATTAATATTAAATCACGTGAGACCTTCAGTTGTGTGATTTCAAATCAAACGAGGTTATCATGAAAAAGGTTTTAGTCGCGACGGTTAAGTGGTTTTATCACGTTGCAAAATTATTTTCTATCACGTCGGGGTCACCAAAACTGTAGGGCTAAAATATATAAAGTTAATTACTTAGCCCACTGCTCTCTATAACCAACGACGGAAATAGGTGCAGCAAAGTTTAATGCGTGTTTTAATATATGATTTAAATATCTGACTCCATTTAATTGATTATCTGACTCCAATAGAATAATCTTCTAGTTAGTGCTAGAAGTGTTAGCACTCAGTGGTCTACTAATATTTACTGCTAAGCAGCTTTGAGCGAAGCTTTCATTAAAATGACGTTCCTACGTCAGAGACTTTCATGTAGCTTTTTATCAAACCATTATGTTGTTAGCTCAGAGGTTTCTATCAACGTGCAAGCCTAGGCCTTTCCTATTTTACTTGTCAGAGGTTTTGTTTAAACTTGCAAGTATTAGCCTTTACTTTTGGCTTGTCAGAGGTTGACCTTAAACGTGTCTAACGTATTATACACTTTTAGTTTAAGAAGTTATTCATAATAAGAATACCAAACATAGGCACGGAGTATTTAGAAGTGGAATAACAAATGCATTTAATACGAGAAAACAATTGAAAGATACATAAAATAGAGACAAGAGTAACTTACAAGATTACAGTCAGCGTCATGAACCTCGGATGCAGGATGGTAAAAGCATCTATGGCAAAAGGCCCTTCGGATGTTACAAGCCTCCCTAAACTCCCTAAACTTCTGATGTTATAAGCTTTTTTTCCTCTCTACCAAGCAGATCCTCTTATACCCTTGACCCTCTTTGAAATGTATAGTGACCAGGATACCAAATGGAGATGAAACCAGGTGTTTAATGGCAGGGAGGACCCCAATGTGTTTTATGGCAGGGAGGACCCCAATGTGTTTTATGGCAGGGTTCTCTCACTTTAAGGAGCTGTATGTTAATTAAGTTCCCGAGAATGAGTTCATGCAAATCAGTGGGTGCCTGTGTGTGTGTGTGTGTGTGTGTGTGTGTGTGTGTGTGTGTGTGTGTGTGTGTGTGTGTGTGTGTGTGTGTAAAGAGCACTTATTACAACATATATTGTAAATGCTATTTCCTAAACTATATGATATTTATGATATCACCACATCGTTCACCATGAAATATGGATACAAATGACACCAAACATGCCCTGAGGAATACTGTAATTAAACACAGTTTAGATAACCAGTTTTAGTTCACCTGGTATCTCTGAAACACATTCCTGATCATTTTAACCTTAATCACATTACTGCCACAATTTTATAAATCTACTACAGTCTGAAACCGTTTAAAAATATACAGCACTGTACAAAAGTTTTAGGCACCCTTTTTTTTGTAAAAACTTTGTTATAGATTTTTTATTCTATGATTTCTACATTATCAAATCAGTATAAAAAACATTTTGGATTCCCAAAGATTAGTTTTCTAGCACAACATTAAATGTTCGTATGTCATTAAAGGAAGCATATTACGTAAGAGACACTTTTCAGACAAAAAAACACAATGAAGGCTGCTGGGTTTTGCTGCAGAAATAAGAAGCGAGTGCGAAAGTCAAAGTGTCCAGAAGAACTGTGTCTGGTTCTGCAAGATGCTCAATAAAACCTACCAGCTCATTTCCTTATAAAACTGCACTAATTGTACCGGAGACTACTATTTTTATTTTTATTTTTTTGTCACGCCAAATATTGACTTTGTTTCATTTACTACTGTTTACTGCTCTTTGTGGTATTTTATTTTATTATTATTATTATTATTTTTTGTAATGTAGAAACATTTAATTTCATTATTTTGAAGGCATCTTTGCTCTACAGCATTTCTTTGCATGTGCCTAAAATTTTTTGCACAGCACTGTGTAATTTCTGTTTCCGGATATGTAGACCATAAATGGTACTGTACCCTACATAAATAGAGAGGTCCGTGATTCACAGTGTTTCCAGACGTTTTTGTTTAGGATATTTCCCTCGTGTGAGTCCCCGCGCGTGGGAGATCACCGGGGCCACCCGCTCCCTTTTTACACACAGCGCGAGCTGTCAGCAAGAGGCGGCTTCTCCGCGCCTCCCTTCCCAAAATAATCCCGCCCACAGAGCGCGCGCCTGCCTGCCTTCCTGCCAGCTCCTCCAGAGGCGGAAGTGGCAGTTTGTGAAATGGGCTCGCCTCTGCATAAGCCAGCTAGCGAGAATAGTTAGCAGGCAGCAGACGTGTTGTCTTTCTCACGGCATAAAATAGACACGTTGTGCATGTATTAGTCATTCTAAACAATGTAAGGAGGAACACGGCAATAATTAGACATGGGTTGTTGTCTTTTAGTCGAATTAATATGCAAAATAGGTGACAAAACTGGTAAAGAGAAGGGCTCGTGTATTTATGCCATGCACACAACTCTGAAACACAACCTACATTATGTGACTTTTTTTTTTCTTACAAAAAACACCAATTTACCTTATTTATTTCCAGAAGTCAACTTCAGCCATATTTCCCCCTCAAATAACATTAGCTAGCATACTTTTTTTTTAAGCAGGCTAACAAGCCAAACTACACTTACATAATATCTAGTTAATACAGATACATAATTTTTTAAAACTTCAGCTAAATTATAAATTAAATATGAACAAAAACTGTCATTGCTTGCAGCTGCAGCTGATTTATTTTACTTCAGACTTTTTCTAGTTGCCACTCTGCAGAGAGAGGTTTTAGTGCAATGGAAAATTCCAGAAAATGAATCTTGATGCAACAACGTGCCTGTTCATCCAGCATGTAGAGTTACCTATTATCAATCCAATTTGAGTCACATGAACCCGACTACCCGACCCAACAAGCTAAACCCAGCAACTAAGTTGTAAAAAAATAACCCACCATTTTAAAAATACATTGGAAGATACTAATTCTAGGTGGTAAACCACATAAAATATTGTTGCGTTTAGGGACATAAAGGACTGGCAATGATGGCAAATCATGTGTGGGACATGTTTTTACAATTTTTAAAGATTAGATTCTGTTCTTACATAATTATATTTATAGTTAACATAATTCTGGGCTGCAAAATAATAACATTAATGGTAACATTACTTCTAGTAAAAAAAATTACCTCACGTTTCTCTGAAACATTATCTTGATTATTGGCAAGTACTGGTGAACAGCCCAGCAATGTAATTATTTTTACCCATAAGTTGGATTAAAAACTTGTTGGGTTTCTAAATTGAGATTGCTATTGTTAGAGTGTGTATGCAGCTGTTGGATCAAGTTGGATTCTGGGCCAGAAATAACGCAACCAACTATATTTAATGATTTTGTAGCATTTCATTTTGTAACATATGTAACTTCAGGTCCATATCTTGTTCTGGCAGCCATATTTGAATAAGTTTGCTCTGTGTGGGACAGATGAAGGTGCAAGTGTGGGTCGACACTGGTCCATATTTAGTTTTATATCTGAAATTAGTCATTAATGGACAGGTTTTAGAGTTTAGAGCAACAGAAAGCTGATCGTAGCTCAGTCTCATGCTGCTAGAAGAATGTGAGCGCACATAGAGACACTGTACGTCTGTCCTCCTCCATGTGAACATCTGAGACTCTCTGACACACTTGGTTATATTTAGAGCTGAAACATTCATCTTACAGATTTGTTTCTCTCTCTGTCCGCAGTGTATGTGTGTGTGTGTGTGTGTGTGTGTGTGTGTGTGTGTGTGTGTGTGTGTGTGTGAGAGAGAGAGAGTCCTTGGCTAAGAGATGTACATGGCCTTGACTAAGAAAGCGAGTCTGGCACAAATGCATTGATAGTCATGAGAACATGCGTCAAAAGTCCACACTGCTCACACACCAGAGACTGAAGAGCTTCTCATATGAAGCAGATGGAGGAACAGGTGACAGAAAGAGAAAAAAAGAGATTTCAAAAACTCGTTAAGCAGAAATCATTGATTAAATATAGACTAGTCTGTGTTTCTAGGGGTGGTGGTAGCTCAGTGGTTAAGAAGTTGGGCTATTGATTGGAAGGTCATGAGTTCAAATCACAGCACTGCCAAGCTGCCACTGTTGGGCACTTGAGCAAGGCCCTTAACTGCTCCCCGGGTGCTGCGGCAAAAATGGCTGTCCACTGCTCCGGGTATGTCACGGTTTGTAGTGTGTGTGTGTTCACTACTCACAACTCCTAATGTGTGTGCACTAACTTGGATGGGTTAAATGCAGAGGACGAATTCCAAGTATGGGTTACCATACATTGGCCTTCACATGTCACTTTCTATTACCTTTCAATATGAACACATGTTTATATGAAGAGGAATAACATATGGGCACATGTACATGCTAAAAAAAAGACCTTTAACAGAACATTTCTTAAGGCTGTGGAATAAGTTATAAAAAAATTTGAAAGGAAGAATCTATTCTATGGATTGCAGTGGCATTTTATAACCCTTCATATCATTTTAAATATATATAAAGTCTTTATGCACTCACATTGGTATGATTGATTTAAAGCAGATATACACAGTATACTTTTTTTTTTTAACTATAACATGGATCATATTCAGAATCACATTCCAAATTACAGATTGACAGGGCAAATACATAAAATCAGATTGTGGATTACGAATTAATAAATAATTAACAAATAATTATTAAAAACAATTATTAAAAACATAAAGTGGTGTTTTTTGTTGCTTTCTTTGTCTTTGACCCATAAAGTATTTACACACATACTGTGTTTATATATATATCGAAGAACATTTTTACACTGATTACTTCATGGATTTTTCTAAATAGATATAGATAGATGCAGATGATAACCACATCAGCAGGTTTATTATCAGTTCCATGACCCTCACGGTCTCCATGACCTTTAACCCCTGACGAAGGCTTTGTTTATGCCCCGCCTCCTTCTGCACTGTAAATGCTCTGAGCTGGAGCCTTGGTTTCTCCATTCCGGCACATCTATACACACATTCACCACACATTTCACACAGTGACTTGGTCAGCTGTACTGCCATCTACATACACAAACTCATCATGGACATCAATCTAACCAGCTTTCCTGAGACTCTAATATTCTACTGCGTTGTTGCTGTATTGCTTCTGTTTGTGTTGAAATGCACTCTGGGACGGCGCCAGTCCTCCGGAGGTGTCACAGCGCTGCCGTGTTTGCCGAGCGTGCCCGTCCTAGGCAGCCTGCTGCATCTGCGCTCACCACTTCCTCCACATCTGCTCTTTTCAAAGCTGGCCAGCAGATACGGGCCACTCTTCAGCCTGTACATGGGGCCGCACTACACGCTGGTGGTGAGCGAGGTGACGCTGGCCAGAGAGGTGCTGCTGCACAGGGGCAAAGACTTCGCTGGACGACCCAAGATGGTAAGCACAAATTATTGCTGCTTGGATATCACCTAGAACTGGCTTCATCAGGGATGTGTTTGTGTTGGCACAATAGAATTTTGAAATATTATACCATATACCATATACCATAATTAACTTTTTTTTTTCTCAGGGATAAAGTACCAGTCAAAAATTTCATAAGTTTCCTAAACAAAATATAACAATGGTCGCTCTCAGATCCTAATGAGATACTAAAGAAGCTTTTCTTAAAGCTTGAAGCTTTGTGACAATGTCTATAGCACTATACAAATAGTACACTTTGAGGTTAGAAAAATCAAGCCTATAGATAAAAGACTCAGAGAAGTCTAGCATCAGTTGTGTGACAAACATATATTGTGTTCATTACAGAGATCAAGATCTTTTTGTTTAATCACAAACATCTTATTTCATCTTATTTTATAACCATTTCTTAGTAAGATTTCTTTAGCTATTTGCTTCAGTGTAAGCAATACGTTAAATAAATTAAATTAATTAAAAAATAAGGTGTTCACAAGTATATAAGCTTGAGACAAGAATGCATTTTAGATGCACATGAATCTTTATAGTACAGAAAACAATATGAAACATATTGTAGGTCATGAAGTGTTATTTGAAAATACAATTTCTATTTGTTTTCAATTCCGTACAGCACTAGACTTTACACCACAGATAAACCAGATCTCTTGTTTAGATGACATAGACACTGACCAGTTGTGTGCCAGTCTGAATACATTCAGTGACTTGATTTGGCCTTCTTGCTTGAACACTTTTCCAATGTGAAATACAACAATGACCTTAGTTCTGCATTTTACACCCTGCTCGATCATCCTGTGTAACCTTGTCCTCTGTCATTTGTCAAGGTTACCACAGACGTGCTGACTCGCGGAGGGAAAGACATTGCGTTTGCCGACTACAACACACTGTGGAGGAGTCATCGCAGACTAGTGCAGTCCTCCTTCGCACTATTTGGGGAGGGCTCCAGCAAGCTCCAGTCCATTGGTATAAACACACACATACATACACACAGAGAAAGAAAAGGATAAGTGCACATATGTACATTATGCATTATTTGTCATCACTTGTAAACAAAATGTATTGATATATTGATGATATATCCATTAATAGTATTATGTAAGGAATAAAACATGATGGGCTGTACTGTTATAGGAGAATAATCAACGACAACAGAACATCCTGACCTGTTTTATCCATTTATTGTTACATTTAATGTTGTGAAATGTCCACAAGACAAGTTAGTTCCTGTTAATACTTGCAATATAGTGACTATAAACAGTCTTTTTTTATATAATACACCAGCCTCTCTTTTTGTCATGTTACTGAGAAACCGCACAGCGCAACCTCCTCTTTCCTGAATGCTTTGCATTGAAAGTGCTGACACTGGAGACTCCTTCTGAAAACACTAAATAATTCTACTAAATAGCCTCCTCACAGAAAAGATATGTAGATAGATAGATAGATAGATAGATAGATAGATAGATACTGATTTACACATATTTGTAAACCTTCACCATATTAATACCATATCAACAATTACACATGATTTTTAGTCAGTTTCTGTGAAGCACCTATCCTACAAGTCCCTGTGTAAACTATTACTACAGAAACAAGCTAAGACTCCAAGCAATAATAAGGTTACAAAATTTCGGCTGCTGGAATTAGGAGGTCACATTAGGGGGGTCACACATGCCACATTTGTGGCAGTGGTAGCTCAGTGGTTAAGATGTTGGACTACTGATCAGAAGGTCATGAGTTCAAATCCCACCACTGTAATGCTTAACTGCTCAGTTGTATAAATGTAAGTTGCTCTGGATAAGGGTGTCTGCCAAATGCCATAAATGTAAATGACTATATGATGAGAAAAAACTGAGAACTACTCTAATCAGATTTTAGGAAGGTTGTGAGTTCAAATCCCAGCGCTGCCCCTGTTGGGCACTTGAGCAAGGCCTTTAGCCCTTAACTGCTCCCCGGGTGCTGCGGCAAAAATGGCTGCCCACTGCTCCGGGTGTGTTCACGGTTTGTAGTGTGTGTGTTCACTACTCACAACTCCTAATGTGTGTGCTCTAACTTGGATGGGTTAAATGCAGAGGACAAATTCCAAGTATGGGTTACCATACATTGGTCTTCACATGTCACTTTCACATTATGAAAAGAGCTTAAAAAACAGCTTAACTTTATAAGACTTTAACTAGCAAACCAAATAAGTATCTAGCTACCTCAGTACCATTGGTAATAGCATCATTAAAAAGTATGTAATATTCAAACATTCCTCTGGTGTGCACTTTTTTCTTACTTTTCTTAAAAAGTAAGATTTTTTAATCCACCATGCCAAAAATATAATGTATTTAAATTTAATAAAAGATAAAAGATTCAATGAAAGATAAAAAAAAAATAATAATAATAATAATAACCATTAAGACACATATACTATACATCAGCTTTATACATATGTCATGTTTTTGTGTTTGCAGTATTAGGTTCTGCAGATAACCTTTGCTCAGACCTGCAGGCCTGCAGGGGGCAGTCTGTAGATCTGGGTCCAATCCTTATGCGAGCCGTCACCAATGTGGTGTGCAGGCTGGTTTTCGGGTCGACCTATGAACCCCATGACCCCGAGCTACAGCAGGTTATAGACTATAATGACGGTATTGTCCAGACCATTGCACGTGGAAGCCTGGTGGATATCTTTCCTTGGTTACAGGTTTGGAGTTAAAACTGTCATCAAAAACACACACCTATAGCACTTTCTTTTAACTCACTGTAACATAGAAATTTGTGGGGAAATTTGTGAAGCTGTTTTCAACAGATTTCTTCTGACTAGAAGTCAGGACTTTTTATATACTATTGGCTTTTTATGTAATTGTTTTTTGTTTGGACTTTTTTTTTTGCCATTGACATCTTTTGTATATATTGTATACATTGAAGGCATATCAAAATTTACATTTTGTACATATTTTCACAGATTTTTCCCAATAAGGACATGGCCAGGCTGAGAGAGTGTGTGCATATCAGAGACAAATTACTGACCACAAAACTGGAAGAGCACAAGGTAAAGTACAAATCGTCACCCACACATTTGAGCAATTAGAGATCTTTTTTTCAAGACTATTATACATTTCCTCCTACAGTCCTACTTTATCCAAGCAGCTGTAACTCATGAGTTTGCATGAATCTTGAAAAGTATTTTCAGGGCAAGATTCTGAAGACGTCTACAAAGTTTGGGGTGTGGTCATCCATTAAACAGCTGTTTCTCAGAAACTGCAAGTCCAATCGAGCTGAAATTTGGTGTACTGCATTGTTACGCCAATCTGTAATTGGATTTTTAACGGTTACTGGTGCTGTGCTTGACTTAACTGGGAAGTGGGAAGTTGGAACTTGGAATTATGTAATTTCCAACCTCTACAATGTAGGGGGAAAAACAGATGCCTCCATGTTTATCTTTTGTTAGCAACAATTTATCCAGGTAACTGTGATGACTGATGTATATTTACCTCCTCAAAACATTAAACCAATTCACAGGATTACCATATTTAAGTAGTATATGTCTTAAATTCAATTGTATTAATCCTGGCAGTTGTCCCTTACACCTGGGGAACCACGAGACCTCCTAGATGCTCTCCTGAGTGGGTCAGGTGGTGAGGGCGGTGTCACAGATGATCACATTTTGATGACAGCAGCTGAAGCGTTTGGAGCTGGAGTAGAGACGACATCCACCACTTTACTCTGGACTATAGCTTTCTTACTACACTATCCAGAAGTATAAAATGCACATGTACACAGTTTATAAGCACTATGTCTAAACATTTATTCTAAGGACACTGCATTCTTACTGCCCTGCTGAAGGTGCAGGAACATCTTCACGCCGAGCTGGACGAGTGTGTGGGCAGGGACCGACACCCTTCTTTGAGTGACAGGACCAGTCTGCCATTCCTGGAGAGCGTGTTATGTGAGGTTATGAGAATTCGCCCTGCCAGTCCTATCCTCATCCCCCATGTTGCTATGCAGGACACCAGGTAACCATGGCAATGCCGCATAGATCACTAGTGCCACCAAAGAGGAAAAATGTCTGGTCACCATGGTGATGCACAGATACATATAAGACAGGAATGAAAATCCAACTGCTAACACTAAAAATAAAATAGCATACTGTTAGGTTTACAGCTAAAATTTACTTTTCCTTTCCATATTACGAATTTGTTGTGGCAGATCCTGTAAAGCTTTGGATGTTTCTAGCAACTCACTGGACACAGGATTTTCCTGAAAAATATTAGGATTGATTTGGTTAGCAGGTTTGCCTCGCACCTCTGGGGTTGGAAGTTCGGACCCCACCTACGCCCTGCGTGCGCAGAGCTTGCATGTTCTCCGCGTGCTTTTGGGGTTTCCTCCCCCAGTCCAAAGACATGCATTGCAGGCTGATTGGCATTTCCACATTGTCTGGGGTGTGCACGATTGTGCCTTGCAATGTATTAGCACCCTGTCCAGGGTGTCCCCCGCGTTGTGCCCCGAGTTCCTTAGGATAAGCTCCAGGCTCCCCCAGGACCCTGTGTAGGATAAGCGATATGGTACATGGATGGATGGATTTTTAAAGACTTTTTACGATGCTGTATGCTAACAATTTACAATTAAAATTCACTAGCAATTTACTGCAAAATCAAAAGATATTTGTGCAGTGTAGAAACGGTGCTATTTTGCTGTGATATTCTGATCTGCCGGGCTAAACTTCACGTCTTCAGGTCATCTCTGAGACAACCAAATCTATTTCTCTTTGCAGTTTAGGAGGACATGTTGTTTCGAAGGGAACAAGAGTCTTGGTGAACATCTGGGCAATTCACCACGACCCAAAACACTGGGAAAAACCTGACCAATTCAGACCAGGTACACAAATTGAATTATTATAATGTGAACGGCTATTCGTTGGAATACATTATTTAACTTCATTTTATTCAGATTTCATCCGTACACAGTGTTAAGTATTAATACACTATTTCTAGCATCTTAGCAATGTGACTAAGTCATCAATTTACTCCATGAATGTTATTAAAAGTATGACATATACTGTATTTGTAGCATGTTTATTCCCTCTCCTGTCATGATGTGAGTCCATGGAGGCAGATGTAAATGCAGAACTTCTTTTATTGCAGGGAACAAAGACTCAGGGAAACAGACACGAGAACAGAAAAAACAGAATACCGGGACGACCAGAAACTAAGCAATACTAAATAAACCAGGCTAGAAATACTTAAACAATCAAAAAGACTATGCATAGTAAAAACAACATCAAATGGAAATTAAAAAAAAAAACTCCAAAAAAACCCCAAAACACAGCATAACCTGAACATAACACTCCAGCAACAAAAGAGAGAAAATGGGGAACTTAAATAAGGTAACTAATCATGAAAAACAACAAACAGGTGAACATGGTAAAACAGGAAATCAGTGAGACAACAGAAGAAGTTCTGCAAGGGCAGTCAGGGTCCCCTCTAGTGGCCCAAGGTGGAATTGCCCCTGGGAGCCATGACATCTTTTCTCCTTCCCCAATCTCAGACAGGTTCCTGGATGCCATGGGTAAGAGGATAACTCCACCCAGTTACCTTCCCTTTGGGGCAGGGCCCAGAGTGTGTGTGGGTGAATCGTTGGCCCGGATTGAGCTCTTCCTGTTCCTCAGCTGTCTTCTGCAGAAGTTCCATTTTAGCGTCCCTTATGGTGCTTCTCTGCCTGACCTGCGCGGGCGCTCTGGAGTCGTGCTTCAACCTCAGCGCTACACGGTCACAGTAAAACTGCGGCACTGAACATAGCCAGTGATGATATAACGATATCAGCATTATTTCTAGGTGCAGCCTGTTCATTCAGTATGCTCTAAGATGAAAACATACCTTAAAAAAACATAAGGCTAACAGCAATCCTTTTAACAAGTCAGTACAATAAACAGGTAAAATTCAAAGGCCTTAATTTTTTTTTTTGTCTGAAAAGCAGTCTATTATGTATTATGTTATTTTACTTCCAGCATTTTTCTGTAACGTTAATTTTTTTGTTGGAAAACTAATGTCTGAAAATATTAAATGTTGGTTTTACTTTAACATCTAAGACAAAATTTGTAGAGACACCAGGAAAAAATTGGTGGACCGGATTCTGGAGAAAACATATAGATATCAGATCCTGTAAAAAATGGCAAAAGATTGGAAATGGATTTGGATTAGAAATGTATTTTTGGAAACTGGAAATGTTTACATATGAAGAAAGTTGAGGAAAGTTGACTGATTTTAAATAATTTAGCCATGACTTGATATCCAGTCTTCAGCTGATACTAGGTATTTGGTATAGAAAATCACACGCACATACAGTTGCATTCGAAATTATTCAACCCCTAATGCAAATCAGGTTTATTATCAAAATTTACAGACTTTCAGCTGTTTGCAATGAACAAATCCAACAAAAGCAATTGAAATAGTTCAACACAACAAGTGCTTCAAGTGGTTTCCCCAAATTCAACTGAAAATGCAACTTATAATGACCTCTCTAGTTTTAAAATTATTCAACCCCTTCATGGCAAGCATCTTTAGTACTTAGTAGAGCACCCTTTTGCTGTTCTGACCTGCTGCAAACGAGATGCATAGCCAGACACCAGTTTCTGGCAGCGTTCCTGAGGAATCTTAACCCATTCCTCATGAGCAATGGCCTCCAGTTCAGTAATATTCTTGGGTTTGTGTGCTGCAACCGGCTTCTTCAAATCCCACCAGAGATTTTCTATGGGGTTCAAATCAGGTGACTGTAATTGTCCTGTAGAATCTTCCAGGACTAATTCTGCAACCAAGCCTTGGTGGAATTTGAGGTATGCTTGGGATCATTGTCCTGTTGGAAGGTCCAATGACACCCAAGCTTCAGCTTCCTCACAGACGGCATGACGTTTTCTCCTAGGATTTCCTGATACTTCAATGAATCCATCTTGCCTTCCACACGCTGCAGGTTTCCAGTGCCAGAGGATGCAAAGCAGCCCCAGAGCATTACCGAGCCACCACCATGCTTGACTGTGGACAGTGTTCTTTCTTCATTCTTCTTTCTCCAGACACACCGCTGATCCATCGTGCCAAAAAGTTCCAGTTTTGTTTCATTGCTCCACAGAACAGAATCCCAAAATTTCTGTGGCTTATTTATATGATTTTGAGCCGAATTTTCTTGTGCTTTTGGGTCAGTAGTGGTGTACGTCTTGGAGTTCTGGCATGGAAGCCTTCTGCGTTTAGTACGTGCCATACTGTACTCACTGAAACCTCAGTGCCTGTTGCCACCAAGTCTCACTGCAGGTCTTTTGCAGTCACTTGAGGGTTTTTCACAACCTGCCTTCTCAGAAATCTGGTTGCAGCCATTGATAGCTTCGTTTTTGTGCCCCATTCAGGTATTTCATGTATTTTCTGCCCCTAGTCAGTTCAGGTATTTCATGTGTTCCAGCTCAAGCACACCTGGTGCAACTAATGAAGTCCTTGATTAGTTGCATCAAATGTGCTTGAGACAACACCTGTTTTGCATATATCTGCTGCTGTGAGGGATTCTATTCAGGTGGTTGAATAATTTTGAGACTGGAGAAGTCATTATAAGTTGCATTTTCAGCTGAATTTGGGGAAACCACTTGAAGCATTCGTTGTGTTGAACTATTTCAATTGCTTTTGTTTGATTTGTTCATCACAAACAGCTGAAAGTCTGTACATTTTGACAATAAACCTGATTTGTAAATATAAACCTGAAATAATTTTGATTGCAACTATATATATATATATATATATATATATATATATATATATATATATATATATATATATATATATATATATATATATACACACACACACACACACACACACACACACACACACCCGTATATATTAACTGACTTTACTGACTTGTTAAGAGGATTGCCTAGCTTGAAAATGCATTTTCTGTGCCATGTTTTTTAAATCAGTTGTTCTTTAAAAAATGTAATAGTTTGTTTAATTATTAAACAAAATGTTATTAGGTAATTAATTGCAATATATACATAATATATTATATATTCATTACATATAAATTCTAAAACATACATCTTACAGTCTCTCCAGGATTTTGCGATCGCAGAAATTAACGCAAAATCAAGCAAACAATATTCGCAGGAGTTTGCAATTTTTCAAAATTATCGCAGATTTGGGACAAACGTCATCACAACACGCCATGTGACGTCATCACAACATGCATTTAGTCAAAGCCCTCTTCGATTCACATGCGTCAAACATATATACAGCTAAAATGTATCATTTACCAACAAACATCACTGTGAAAGGGCGTGCAAAACTATGTCGTGCAATTGCAATTTCGCCAATTCATGTAGTTTTCCGCAAAAAAAGCACAAAACACTCCGTAAATTTCATCACAAATTTTTAAAGAACAAATAAAAAAAAACAGCAAAACCAAGCATTTTTGGCCACGACAATCACAAAAAAACTCCGCGAAATCCTGTACGGACTGCTTTTATAACTGCAAATCCGTAAGATCAATAGTTTGCTTTGAGATTCACACGTGATAAATGAATAAGCTGGAAGTTTAATTGATTAATGGACTACATCACTGTTTTTCAAATTAGTCTCCATCCACTGTGATTACCACAAACAATAATTTCGCAAAATGGTTCATTTCAGTTGTTAAATTCCATTGATAACGTTATACGTAAGCTATTTTTGTAAAAGTTTTTTTTTTTTTTGTAAACTTTTTTTTCTCGTATAGGTTCAAAATCAGACATTTTTTTCGGAGACTAATTGCCCCTGCACATGGTCACCACAAAATTTTACTGTAGCAATTAGCGGAAACGATGTACTCCAGTGTTGGAAAAGTTGGAAAAACTACATAACGTTATAAATTTGCATATTTTAAACATTTATTGGTGTTATTTAAAATATATGTAGGTATGTAAGAGTACTGCACGCACACACAACACACACACCTTTGGCAACTACCCCCAAAAAAATGACGAGACAGAGGTTTGAGATGACTTGTTTAGTGGTAAAGTCGTTTAGAATAACATTTTCACACCTGTCACAATCTCACAGGGACATCAAACATACTCTATTGCTCAGACTAAAGAAGGTTGTCATAGTAACGCCACGGCAGCACCATGGGAACGCCATAGTAATGTAAGTGTAACTCGGTACTGATGCCATAGTAACACTAGAATCGACACACACAATCTCTCAGCCGCGGATTACATTTTTACACCGGCTTCTAGCGCTGCACTCCAAATGACATGGCATGCTTAGAAAATAGATCATTTCACAGAGAGCATATATAGATATATATAATCTGCACCTACATATATATTTACTTGTATGTGTATTTCCCATATTGACATTTATCTTCGTTGGACAGCAGTTCGGAGAGTCTTTAGGCTGTTTTTGTGTCGCCAATGAGCAATGCTGTTTCCGTGTTTCCACATTTAGACGTAAGAAAATGCTAATAAAAAAATAAGAACGAAAACAACAAACAAAAACAATGTCCTGAGGTTTTTCTTTTTTTTTTTCCTTCTTCCATGGTTTGAGGTGCAGCATTTGTTTGGCCAAGCTGGTGTTCTGAAACTCTGGGAAAACAAGAAGAATGTGGCCTGGTGTTTCGGATATGTGTTTGTGTGTGTGTGTGTGTGTGTGTGTGTGTGTGTGTGTGTGTGTGTGTGTGTGTGTGTGTGTGTGAGAGAGAGAGAGAGAGAGAGAGAGAGAGAGAGAGTGTTGCTTTGCGTGAACCAGTGAGGAACCTACATTCAGCGGAAAAGCTCCGGTTAACATCAAGCACAAAATGGCCGCCTAACCTGGTGTGAACTACATTACTCAGAAGCACACAAATGTGTGTGTGTGTGTGTGTGTGTGTTAGAGTGTGTTATTGCATCTTTACTGTCGGCAGCGTTTAAACCAAATGGTTCAAGCAGCTTCATAGTCTATCGGTGTGTACGACACTGTGACAGATCTCTGACTAGATCTCTGATTCTGTGTCAGAGGCTACGATGCAAGCCAAGAAACAAGAGAGAGAGAGACAGAGAGAGAGAGAGAGAGAGAGAGAGAGAGAGAGAGAGAGAGAGAGAGAGAGAGGAGAGTTGGTTGTTGCATGTGCAAGGGTTCACAGAGGCGCATGGTATTGTTGTACCACCATGTCACTGTCCCAGAAGGGGTCATACACAAAGGTTACTGTGTGTTTGAATGTGTGAGTGTGTGTGTGTGTGCGTGTTAGAGCAGAGTCTGTGGCTCTAACATTAGTCTCTCTGTCAGGCTTTTTGTTAAGCGCTGGAGAACCGAGGACATTTATCCTACAACAGAAAGAGAGAGAGACAGAGAGAGAGACAGAGAGAGACAGAAGGACCTTCCTATGCTATGCTATTAAGTTAGAGTTTCACTCTTCACCACCCTACGACGTCAGTCCTAAAGCAACAGCAAGGCTAGTTTAGACTCGGACTAAATGGCAATCCACTTCGCACAGCCGAAGGCTCTCTCAGCACGGCTGACGCACAGCCCTTGTACGCTGGATTTCAACAGCCCACCTGTCTGTCAAACGGTTTCCATGGCTATAACGACCGCGTCGCTGCACGCTGGCGTGGCTGAGCCGGACCCGCACGTGTCTCCGAGCTCAGGAGGAGACATCTGGGCACGGACGGAGCAGTCGGCGCTGTCGTGGAGGTCGACGCTTGTCACAGCGCTGGACTTGTCCTCTGAAAAATCCCTCTCTTCGTCCTCGTCGTCTTCCTCCTCTTCCTCCCCTTCGTGGTTGATCCGACAGCGGCAGACCTCGATCCCGGAGTCTCCGGTTAGGCGTCGCTGCTGGAAGTGCGTTTGATCGACGTCAAGGTCGCACACTGCCGAATCGCGTCGCTCCGGCTCCAGGAAGTCGGGTGAAAAGGCCACAGGTCTGGGCGGAGACTGTGGGTGAGGGGCCGAATGGTGTGTCTGTGTTGGCTCCGCCCACTGCACAGGAGAGCTCTGCTGCTCAGAGATGGCGCCTAGAGGGTCAGAGATCGGGGATAAGGGAGGCGGGAGGGGAGGAGAGGACAGAGACCAAGGAGAACAGGATGGAGGAGAGGATGAGGGGATGCCGATGGGAGGATAAGGTGTATTTTGGGTCGTACTGCTGGGTGGTTGAAAGAGGTCGAAGTCAGTGGTTTTAACGTCTCTGGTAGGACTGAGGTTGGACATTTGACCTTTGCTGCTAATATCATTCGTGCTGTTACACTGAGGTACATTAACGTCATTTGAGTTACTAATCTGAGTCATGTTACCAGTTTCGTTCGAGTTAGCACTTTCTTCAGGGTCACTGATCACGTTGTTGTTAATTGTCGGATTAGTGACTGTTTTAACAGTCCTGTTGCCATTACAGTCGAGGGAGGCGAAATCTGGCAAGTCCACTACTGCTGAGGAAGCGGGGCCAGGTTCATTAAGAGGTGGAGTCGAAAGAGTCTCGGCGTGTCGCTCTGTGGCATGTCCAGAAACTGAGTTAATGGGCACCGCTTCGCTGTGAGAAGGCGTGGAGGTGTGGCTAGTGTCAGTCTCGTCTGTGAGCTGGGCGGAGGAAGGGGAGGAGCTACAGGGCGAAGACGGGCAGCAGGAGTCGCATGAGCAGCTGGTGTAGTTGTCAGAGCTCTGCGAGGACAGCATGTGACTTGGACCGGGATGGGCAGAGCCTCGCGGGTACGCCACCGAGCTGTAGGGAGGGGGCGGGGTGCTGGGCTGCGCCGCTACTTCCTCATAGGATGGCAGTTTGAGTGATGCGAGGAAACCTGCCGATTAACAACAAGACAGGCAGATGTGTGGCATCACTTAATGGAAGCAGATAGAGACAGAGAGATGATGCAAAAAAGCGGGTGTCCCAAATGCTAGTTACACATAACTGGTGGTTTCATTTCTGGTATCCACATCAAATTATTTGCAATTAAGACGAATGATTTTTGGACCTTTCTGGAACCAAACGCAACACCGATTTACGTACGAAAAATACACAGAATGCCTACCAGTGACAGTATTGTATTTAGTATTGAGACTTATTAGTTACAGATGATGTCTAGCATTTGAGACAGAGCCCAAGAAAGCGAAAGAGAGGAGTGTGTACTGAGGTCCAGCATGGAGGACGGGTAGCTGCAGGCTCCGTGGTAGGCCATCAGGTTGATTTCTCTCTGTCTCTGCTGCTGCTGCACTCTCTGTTTAGCCTGGCGGTGTCGATACGCACAGCAGCAGCTGAACAGGATCAATACACTCCATAAGAGCCAAAACCCTGCGACACACACACACACACACACACACACACACACACAACAGATATTACAGACACTCACAGAACACTCGCGAACTGAAACGTGGATCCTGCAGATTTCGAGTAAACAGGGATTATATTTGCCTCAAAATTCCCTTTATTTGTTAGAGCACAGGGTTTTTATTACATCGAACAAAACAACACACGTGGATTGTGTTACACTTACAGTGCCATAACTGAATTATATAGCATACCCACATAGTGTGATATTACAGGGTGCCTTCTATCTCCTCGTGAAAAAATAATATTTTAGGACTGACATTTTCTTGCTAATATTTAAAGCTCATTATGCCACAGTGCTCTTGAATTCTCCTATCTGATTGGTCAGAAGGTGATTCGTTTACTACTGGAGGTCGACCGATAACCGATAAATCAACCGATAGTTTTTAAAATTGATGCTGAATGAAAACATAACATTCAAAGTTAAATTGCTGAAATTATTTACAAAAAATGTATTACAGAAATAAACAGTACTGACTGTACCATGAAAATGTACTGTACTTTTTTGAATGAAATAAATATATAAATATTAATATACTGTATATTAACTATTAATTAATATTAAAGTAAATAAAAGATATACATCCAGACTGAACCAAAAAGTAACACTCCAAATAACAAATAAAAACAGAGCCATCCAAAATGAATCAAAAATCACTTCAAATAACACAACAAAATTTGTCAGTGATAGTTTTTATTTCGCCTCTAGAGGCCGCTCTCGTACTGTATAATGACTATTTACTACAACAGCAGCTCTGTCAATAGTGCCGGCTGTAATTCAAATCATAGGTTTATATTCTAATACAATACATTCTGATATGTTATCGTTTCTATAGTAAAAATTTTCACGGACTTGTATGGCAGACAATCTACATAATCTAAGTCTAATAAGATTGGATTAAGGAGCGGATTAAGAAAACGTGTTGCTATTTAACAAAAGACGTATAATCCTTTAATCAAGCTGTCGGTAAGGAGACTTTAAAAGAAAGTCCCCGGAAAAGCCTTCATGACAGAGGAATTTGTACTGTACATGGCAAGTTATTTCTTTTTTTACTATTTATCAAGCTATCTACCAGGCTAATGTTGCATTTGCCTAAACACTGCTAGCAACTGTGAAAATCATCATTATTAGCTACTAACTTTAGCAGCATTACACTAAAATTTAAGTACACAAAAGAACATAACTGTCTTGCTGCCTAGCTAAATGATAAAGAAAACAAAATCTAACCTCTGCAATTAATAGCTATAGCTAATTGTTAATTATACAAAATTCTGTTTAAACTACTTTTGCAATGTTAGATGTTAGCTAACTTGCTTGGTTAGACAAATCTCACCGTTGCTCACACAACATGCACATTTTTATTTTTATTTTTTTAAAGAAGCCACATGGAGGGCCTTCACTACACCCCTTCCCTATTTACACAGTTACAATGGCTTTCAGTAGTCGAAAAATTTGATGTTCAACATCGAATTAATGAGAAATCCAATGATGAAGTAGTGGAGTTCTGGGTGCAAACGCTAGACTTAATGTCCCAAAATGCAACACGGCTATACGACGCAGTTGTTCTGATTTACAGGAGAGACTCGGCTCGGCTAGTTAGCGATCTACGAGATAACGAGTTGAAGCTTCGGAAGCTGATCTGTTTGAGCAGAGTGTACAGATGAGGAGGTGAGAGAGCCGGACAGACTAAAGGACTAAAGTGCCGCTGCATCGATCTCTTTAGGTAGAATTAAAGCGAGGGCTAAGTCCGACTGCACCACTATCAGCACGTAGACAAATGGCATTGTGGGTAAAACCGTTAAGACGGTGAAAACTGAACCACATGTCGGTGAAACAAGTTTAAACTACAAATTTCATCTTGGCCGCTGTTGAAGTTAATTCTAAAGATTAACATGCAAGTCATTCAGGCTGGATTTTTTTGTCACTTTTGACAATGGATAGTGAATAAAAGCTCGATGATGCAGACCTTTTCACTCCGTACAAAATGCAAGCACTCATTGAGAGTGGGTCGATTATAGCTTTGTTATTAAAATAGCCCAAACGTTCACAAAATTGTGTCACTGGATAATTTTTTTCTGTGAATCTCAAAGAAACTAAACAATGACAGAATCTGAGTAGGCTGGTCCGTATTAAACCATGTCGTAAATATAATTTAGATGTTACATTTATTGATTCGCTGACGTATTTATCCATGTAAGGCAGAATTCATTTCGTTCACGTTCCATGAGGGAGGAAGTTCGCCAAAAATATAGGCTCCATCTGGGAGCCCCATCGGCTGGCATGTAGTTCTCTGATCATTACATGATGGCAGGCTGCATCTAATCTGTGTGAAGTGTAAATAGAAACTGCACTCACACCACAGCTCATAGTAATAGGTGCAGCAGCCGGTCTCCCCACAGCAGTGGCCCGTCTGGCAGAGGTACCCGCTGGCACTGTTGGCGCCGGGACAGTAACGCGGGCTGCCCAGGAGCGGCAGGGTTCCCGTGCTGTGGTACTCCATCCCCTCCAGCAGAGCGTGGCGCCACCGCAACAGCCGCTCCTTCTCTTCCTCCACGACCGCTGCCGTGGCAACAGTGGCCAACGTGCCTCCTTGCAATCAGGAAGTCTGAGAGACAAAGGGGACGGCGAAGGGAAAAAAAGTTAAGAGGACTCTTCAATCACATGAAGATCTCACAAACATGGACATGTTTTTATGCAAATATTGAATGTGCACATACGAAAGCCAAGCCAAATATTGCATGGTTTTTATCCTTTTACTGTGATTGCAATGCTGATTTAAAGGGTGATGATTTTTTTTTTTTTTGCATAGACACGATGCCGTAGCATTTCGCATAAATATTTACATTGGAGTGTAGCACAGTGCCATTATCTGAGTGTGTTTAGTGCTCCAAATGTCTGAATCTATATTCAAGTTTTAAACCTGTGGTCTAAAAAGAGCCATATCACCCTGCAGTTCTTGCCTGGTTTACCACTGAAGCAAAGCAGGATTGAGCCTGGCCAGTACCTGGATGGGACAGCTCCTGGGGAAAACCAAGGTTCCTACTGGAAGTGGTATTAGTGAGGCCAGTAGGTGGTGCTCTCCCTGTGGTCTGTGTGCGTCCTAATGTCCCAGTATAGTGACAAGGACACTATACTGTAAAAAGAGCACTGTCTTTTGGATGAGACGTTTAACCGAGGTCCTGACTGTCTGTGGCCATTAAAAATCCCATTTGCCCTTATCTATCATGGCCACCTAATAATTGGATACATCACACTCCTCTCCTCTCCACCTATAGCTGGTGTGTGGTGGGCGTTCTGGCACACTATGGCTGCCGTCGCATCATCCAGGTGGATACTACACACCGGTGGTGGTTGAGGAGATTTCCCCCCCATACTATGTAAAGCACTTTGAGTGTCTAGAAAAGCGCTATATGAATGTAATGAATTATAAAAAGGAAGGAGTTATCTTTCTTTCTTTTTAATGAAATATAACCCTACCACTATGCAATATGGATGTAACTGCACTGTGTGAACTCTAACAGTTCCTCAACCTCAGCTGCATCACATTATTTTATGTCATATTTTCTAACAAGGTTTGTTGGTTTTATTTCTAGAAGGCAGTTACTACGAATACTGTAAGTGCACTGGCCTTTATTTTGTTCCATAAGCTTCATATCTGACCGGATGCTTGGGCCCACATAAAGACAAAAAAGCCACTTCTTGCGTCACTTGGGATCCCAGTCCTGATGCACACCTGTAGTCTCAAGCAGATGCCCCGTGAACCTTTCTGGCCAGCTTTTTTAAACAAATAGCGCTCCTCCTATCTGTATCTGTTTAGAACACATAATTTGTTCATTCCAAATAACCATCCAGGCTGGAGCCTATCCCAGGGAATTCAGGGCACAAGGCGGGGGACACCCTGGAAGGGGTGCCAACCCATCACAGGGTACAATCGCACACACCTTCACACAATATGGACAATTTGGAAATACCAATCAGCCTATAACGCATGTCTTTGGACTGGGGGAGGAAACCAAAGCACGAGGAGAACATGCAAACTCAGTGGGAGGCGGGATTTGAACCCCCAACCCCAGAGGTGCAAGGCAACTGTGTTAACCACTAAGCCAAAATAACATATTTGTATTTGGATACATCACTAGTTTTTGCTGTGTGGGTTCAATGGCTATTTCAAAAACTAGACACATGCTACACACATAATTCAAATAATCGGCTAATTAACAGCCTTCCTAAAAATTCCAGGACCAAGTTTGGGAATCTGCACTAAACAGTATGTCAATATAATACCTATGTGTTACCTATGACATAGTGGCCAAGTTTCATGGTAAGCTCCAATCTGGAAACACTGTGCAGACCTACTATTTAGTATTGTGCAGCGTTTTAAGCCTACATTGGAGCTCTTCTGATGATGACATCCAGTTATAGGCTCATTAAAGTTGCTGGTTGTAAGATTTCTCCTTCTCTGCTATAAAAATGCTTCTTACAGAAGAACACTTCATAGTGTAATGGCTCAGATTAATCTTATGGCTACAGGTGCCAAGTAATGTACATTCAGAGACATTTCGGTGTGTCCCAAAACGTATAATGCACACTAAGTACTGTATGCACACTAAATATGCAGTTTTGGATGCAGCCCGCGTTAAGGATATAATAATCTGCTACTGTTTACCACAGTATTACAGAATCATTATGAGAAAAGCTGACAGCAATAAATATATTCTCTCACTCTCGCCAGTATGACTTTTATATAAGTTTTAATTACAGGAAAAAAAGAAAAAAAAACCACACACACACACACACACACAAACATCTACCCTTACCGGCTATCATGACTTCTCTAGATAAAGAACTTCACAAACGGATAACAAGCTTCCAAAAATCTCTAAAGCGGAATCCATTTTCCTCCTGTAGTAGCAAACTGACTCTTTAACTCGAAGACTCCCAAGTCGTTTATTTACACTCTGGCTTGTTTACTATTTCTCTCCCCTGATTGGCTTCCGGCTTCTTCCAGTCACTGTGTATTCTGACTTATTTCGTGCCTATCGTTGTGAAGTGAGCTGGCGTATGACATCTGCATAAAAATGTCCAATTCTGACCTGCCACAGCACTGGTCAACAGCTTTAAATTCCTTGGTGTCCACATCACCGAGGATTTCACCTGCATAACAGAGCTGTCATAAGGAAGGCACAACAGTGTCTCTGCAACCTCAGGCACCTGTCTGAGCTCCAGAATCCTCCTGTAACTTCATCCTAAGAGGACCCTGACTGGAAGCATGACCTGGTGTAACTGTAAAAAACCTGCAGAGAGTAGTACTAACTGCCCAGCACATCACTGGAAGTGAGAATCCACCCCTCTAGAACATTTACACAAGAAGATGCCTGAGGAGGACCTGGAGAATCATCAGATACTGTAGCCAATGGAACTACTCTGTCACAATCTCAGAAATAATCCTCTTATATCACGTCACTGCTATATACAAGAATTTGTACATCAAAATTATTATGCATAGCTTAATACGGAGTTCTATTATTTTACTATTTCTTTTAGATTATGTACACAACACTGTATATGCTTCAGTATATCTCTATTTTATTATTTTTATTGACTGATTTGTTGTTTTTCAGCTTAAGAATTTCACTCTCCTTTTATAACTTTTTTTCCTTGTGTAAACTGTGATGTGACAGTAAATCCAAATCTAAGCATGCATACTGCATACATATTTTTTTTTTCCAGATTGTGGAATGTAAGGGTAATGTGCATAAAAAATCCATGTGAATGCAGGAACTATATACTTTGTATATATTTTTATTGCTTTTACTGCTTACTGGATTAATGCATTAATTATCCCATTGGGATGGAAACAAGCCTGCAGACACACAGGAAGCAAAAAAGGTTCGGATTTCTGTTTTCATGCAATGCATAAAATGCTATCAAATGTTTTACTACTGTGATTAATGATCTCGCCCAGTCTACGGTGATTACTGATCGAGTTTTGATCGCAGGGTGATCTGTTGATCTTGACTTGATGACTCCTTTACTAGCCTGAGATCCTCAGAGCTGATGCAGCAGGCTGACCCACGAACTGATGCAGACATGAGAAAATAAAGCACACATTTAGTCTGTACTTAAGAGGAGAGTTACCTGGTGAAGGATGCTGCTCTTTAAACGTTCTGCCACAGCCATCTACATGAACAACACAAACAAGAAATTCAGTGGTGCTGAATTATTTCACTGGGAATAATAAGCATGTAAGACCTGTCCGAGGGTCCAGATTTGTGCACAAACCAGCGATTATTAAATTGAGGATTGCGTTTGAAGATTGAAGATTTGTGCGCGCGCGTGTGCACGTGTAGATTATCTCATGGGAAGGACAGCTCAATAAAGCAGCCATGTTTATGACTAACTGTTGGTTACACGATGCTCTAAATGTCACAAGGAGTGAGCCATCATCGCTGTTCTGATCACCCCCTCAGAGGCAAGCGCGCGATAATAACAATAAGCACAACGCACAATGATGAAACGTTTAAAACACATGATTTTGGACAGCAAATATGTCGCGTGCAAAACAACGACTGTTGCATCCGAGGCCCTGGAAAATGCGCTCGAGACGGAGACGCGGTGCAACCGATGCGTCTCATGGCCGCTCCGCGCGCGGGAACTCTCTCATGATTAGCGAGAAAACGGGGGGGGGGGGGGAGAAAATTCACGCACCGTTCCGCGCGCAGACGAGTGCCCTTCCGACCCATTCCGATCCTCAAAGCCGCGCCGTCCGACGTCTCTAATTCCTGCTTGTCTCTCCATCCTCACCAGCCTGCGCCGCCTCGCCATGGTCCCGATGCGCCATTGCTCCCCGCGTCTGCATTAACATGGCGCTCGCGGTGGATTAACGGCCAAACCGGGAGCGCCTGCGATGCGCTAAGCGTGAAAAAAGAGGCGGAAAGGCCCCGCTGATAATATATATATATATATATATATATAAAGACCGAGAGAGAGAGGGCTGAGAGAGAGAGGGAGACTGCAGGACAGGGGATTACATGGTCGGGAAGCGGGCTTCACGCTGATTGGCTCGGGCGGGCCAGCGTGACAACCAATCACAGTGCTGCAAAGCGCCAGCCTGCATGTCTCATAGCAACACCACACAGAGAGTGAAAAACATGGAGACCTGAAAGTGCTAACACAGAAAAAAAAAAACAACAACAACAACAACAACACATTACTAATTTACCAACTATGAGTGAGTTCATACATCTATGCCCACCCCTAAAACCAATCATACTGGACCCTGAATGAAATATTACTTATAACACGGATAGTTTGGGGTCTAAATCATCCTCACACCTGTGACCGCATCACAACAATTCTGTATTAATGCGCCAGGTTTTAAACCAATATGTTGGCCATAGAAAGCACTAATGATTTGTAAATCTTATAAACCCATGTGTAAATCTTATAAACCCCGTTATATTTTCTTAGCAACCGGAGCTTACTGTCAACAGTCTACATTGTGTGGCAGAAGTTTTGTTCATAGCAAACATGACTAATAATCAATTTAATTATTTATTATAAAACAGCTTGTTCCGGTCCATTAATCTGAATAGACAAGCGTTCCAAGAGTGCTGACGATTTAGTATCACTAAATTATATATCACTCTACTTGTCTGTATTCACCACATAAAATTTAAATTCTAGCAATAGTTTGTTACACTGAAACCGATACTACACTTACTACAGACTGTCAGTCAGTCTGTACAACATGCAATGCTTTATCCAGCTGTTGGACAATTTTTGCTCTCTAAACTATTTTTGCTGACGGAGCAAAAATAAATAAAATATTTGGCCATGCTGTGTCTGAAATGTCAGTTACTCAATATTAATTTATAGAACTGTTGTACAACCCCAATTCCAAAAAAAGTTGACACTGTGTAAAATATAAATAAAAGCAGAATGAAATGATTTGTAAATCTTATAAACCCATGTGTTATTCAAATAGAACATAGAAAACATCAAATGTTTAAACTGAGGAAATGTACCATTTGAAGAAAAAAATAAGGTAATTTTGAATTTGATGGCAGCAACACGTCTCAAAAAAGTTGGGACGGGGCAACAAAAGGCTGGAAAAGTAAGTGTTACTAAAAAGAAACAGCTGGAGAAACATTTTGTAACTAATTAGGTTAATTGGCAACAGGTCAGTAACATGATTGGGTATAAAAAGAGTATCTTAGAGAGTCTTTCAGAAGTAAAGATGGGCAGAGGTTCACCAATCTGTGAAAAACTGCGTCTACAAATTGTGGAACAATTTCAGAATAATGTTCCTCAATGTAAAATTGCGAAGACTTTGAATATTTCATCATCTACAGTTCATAATATCATCCAACGATTCTGAGAATCTGGAGAAATCTCTGTGCGTAAGGGACGACTGCGAAAATCAATATTGCATGCCCGTGATCTTCAGGCCCTCAGGCGGCACTGCATTAAAAACATGATTCTGTAATGGAAATCACTGCATGGGCTTAGAAACACCTCCAGAACTCATTGTCTGTGAACACAGTTCACCGTACCATCCACAAATGCAGGTTAAAGCTCTATCATGCAAAGAAGAAGCCATATGTGAACATGATCTAGAAACTCCGCCATCGTCTCTGGGCCAAAGCTCATTTAAAATGGACTGAGGCAAAGTGGAAAACTGTTCTGTGGTCAGACGAATCGAAATTTGAAATTCTTTTTCGGAAACCATGAAAGCCGCATCCTCTGGACTAAAGAGGAGAGGGACCATCCAGCTTGTTATCAGCGCTCAGTTCAAAAGCCTGCATCTCTGATGGTATGGGGGTGCATTAGTGCCTATGGAATGGGCAGCTTGCACATCTGGAAAGGCCCCATCAATGCTGAAAGGTATATACAGGTTTTAGAGCAACATATGGTTCCATCCAGACGACGTCTTTTTCAGGGAAGGCCTCGCATATTTCAGCAAGACAACGCTAAACCACATACTGCATCTATTACAACAGCATGGCTTCGTGGTAGAAGAGTCCGGGTGCTGAACTGGCCTGCCTGCAGTCCAGACCTTTCACCAATTGAAAACATTTGGCGCATCATGAAACGAAAAATACGACAAAGAAGACCCAGGACTGTTGAGCAGCTAGAATCCTGTATCAGACACGAATGGGACCACATTCCTCTCCCAAAACTCCAGCAACTGGTCTCCTCAGTTCCCAGACGCATACGGACTGTTGTTAAAAGAAGAGGGGATGCTACACAGTGGTAAACATGACCCCGTCCCAACTTTTTTGAGACGCATTGCTGCCATCAAATTCAAAATTACCTTATTTTTTCCTTAAAATGGTACATTTCCTCAGTTTAAACATTTGATATGTTTCTATGTTCTATTGTGAATAAAATATGGGTTTATGATTATGGGTTTAATCATTGCATTCTGCTTTTATTTACATTTTACACAGCGTCCCAACTTTTTTTAAAATTGGGGTTGTCTAAAAGCAGTATCACACTCATAATCGTGCTGTTGTACTGAATATCCACATAATTTTATAGTCAAAAATTGTAATAATTGGCAAATTGCTATGGTATAAGAGGCATAAAACACTTCAGGATGTGCTGCTCCTGGAAAATAATAATATTCAAGGGAGTAACTCTGCTTCAGGTTGGGCCGCACCACAATGCAAACCACTTAGGTGGTGCCCAGAATTTAATGAAAAATAAAATATAATAAATTACTTTAAAATAAATAAATAAATAAAAATAATCAAATAAACAAAAATGTTGTTTGTGAATTGTTTCATTGTACAAGTTTCATCATACCATTTGAATGAAGTGAAAAACGGCAACACAATATAATTTATAGCTTAGGAGCAAATCATTTACAGGTAGGTTTTACTGCTGTTGCTTCATTTTCAACATTTTCATTTTCATTTTGTAACAAAAATGGTCAAAGTAACCAAAAGAGTCATTATATCAGTTAACAAAATTCAGAATCTAAGTATAAAAATGAAATAGGCTATAAATATTCTCTAATAATTTGCCCACTTTTGCCAACCACCACAGAACTAACACATTTCTACAAATGTTCACTTCTTCTTATATACTTCTGTTTCTTTAAAGCTGCTGCATTTTTCACCCTCTCTGGTTGAAAAATGCTACAGCAAGAACATTTCGTAAAATGGGTTGTGTGACAACCAGCCATTATGGCCGTCTCCTCAGTATTACAGAACAACCTAATGAAAATGAAATAAAAATATTGGGTGGCACTGCTGGAAGTGCAGTAACCACTTGTGTCACATTTGTGACAAACAGTCCCTTAACTGAAAATATCCAGCCCACACAGTCCTGTGGTCAGAAAATGACACAGATGTTAGGATGGATAAAGCTGCTATAAGAATGATACAGTCGTAGCCGTGTAGTACACACACTACCATGTCAGTGTCATCGCTGTGCTGACACTGAGCCACCTCCCAAATAATATCTATTCAGAGACGGTCCTCTGATGGTCTATTTGTAAACAGCAACAGATGGGCTACAGTTAGTAACTGTTCACCTATATAGTAGAATGAATGTAGATACACGCTGTACAGAATTAATTAAACATATACTAAGTGTATTTCTTTAAGTTGCCGTACTAACTCAATAGGGGTCAATAGTTCCAGTTGGGACCTTGCTGTTTGAAGTTATTTCTGCTCGGCTGGCTGTTTTCCTTGCAGCGGTGCATATATTATGCAAATCAGTCCTGAGCAAAGCTTTTAGAAAGAAAAAAGGTAGAATACCTACATGGCTTGGATTCTATTTGAGTACCACTTACTATATTTATCTTGAAATGTCTTTTCAGTGTATAGCCAAAGAACCTTATATATACTTGTAACAATCTAAAGTCGGGCAAGGAGGAGGCGGGAACCGGCTGAACATAAACATAAAGTTTAATAATAAACGAAACAGAAAACACACAAACTGGACACAAAATGCACGTGCGTCTCTCGCCCACTCTCCGGCGCTTCCAGCCGCTCTTTTATCTCCCTCTCCCACTGATTAGACAAATCAGTGCCAGGTGTGCGTCCTCACAGCCTGGCCACTCCCTCCTCACAGCCTGGCCACTCCCTCCTCCTCGCCACAATACTGTACAAGACTACAAATGCCTTTGTCATCATTCAAGTACAGCAAGATTCAGTGTCCAGTTCCCCATCAAGTTTTGTTATCATAGAAAGACTCTACTATGTACAGGAGTGGAATCCAATGTGATCATCTGCTGTTGTAGCCCATTCACCTCAAGGTTTGATGTGTTGTGTATTCTGGGATGCTTTTCTGCCCACCACGGTTGTAAAGAGTAGTTACATGAGTTATTTGAGAATAGTCTGGTCATTCTCCTCTGACCTCTTTCATAAACAATTCTACCCGTAGCGTGTGTGGTGTGTATGTGTGTGTGTGTGTGTGTGTGTGTGTGTGTGTGTGTGTCTATACATGTGGGAACAGGTGTCCAGTCCAACCAAATTTATGAGTAACAACTCAAATTGGTGTCTCTTTATTTAGGGTTTATCCAGATCACCAGTACACAAACTAAAACACAGACTTGTTGCTGTACTAACTTGTTCTACTTTGTAGACAATCTTGTCAACACAAGTGTATTTGAGTAATGCAAATTCCATACAAATGCTGGTTTAGGTTACGTCTTGCAACAAAACAATAACAACATTAGACACGGTGGACAGAAAACGTGAATGAATGTATTTTTTTAATGTGAATTAATGAGTCTACATAAACAACCAACCTTTAAAATCCATACTACTACAATTAAATAAACCAAATTCATCCCACTATATCCCAGGGAAAATCTTCTAAAAAGATGATTTTATGATGTTATACTTAAAATTCAGTAAACTGCTAAATAAAATAATTATATAAATATAATAAAATAACCAATTGAACTTTCTGAGTTAAAAGAATAGTGTTCATACACCCTGTGGACCCAGACATAGTCTGATTTCATTTCTCTGATTGTTTGTAGATGCCTGGAGACAGACGAGCCTCTAGACCGTTCAGTTTGAAACTATAAGAGATGGGTCAGTTGATGTTACCCACAATGACTGTAATAATGTGCTAAATTTTACTTAAATAATGGGATAAATCATCATACATAAAATATCCATCCGTCCATCTTCCATACCTCTTATCCTACACAGGGTCGTGGGGAGCCTGGAGCCTATCCCAGGGAACTGGGCGGGGTGCCAACCAGGGTATGAAATTAGCACCTACCACCTGCCAAATGCAGGTGAATTGTCAGCAGTGGCATGTAAAATTGTCTGGTCATCTGCCACTTTGGCGGGTACATTTCTCGACATATAGGGCTTACAAAAATAGACATCTAAATTTGTGTAATTTAGTTGTACCCGTTCCTCCCTCAATGTTCGTGATTACCATTGGCTGTACAAACATTAATCGTCACTTTGAAAGTGGAAGCAAAGAAAAAGCAAAAACCGGAGGTGTGAAATTGGCTAATTGTCTGCTGCGTTCATCAAATAACTCCGTAACGGATTGTGAAAACAGTTATGTAAAGGGAAAGGATTGATGTGTTCTTATATCTGGTTGAATATTTAAGTGTTTTAAGCTTATTTAAACACACACGGCACACACACACACATGGCTCTGTGCTGGTTCAGTTTAACCCAAAATGGCTATTTCATTATGCTCACTACATAGGGTATAAATAAATAAATAAATAAATAAATAAATAAATAAATAAATATTGAATATACAGTGGATATAAAAAGTCAACACACCCCTGTTAAAATGGCAGGTTTTTGTGAAATAAAATAAAAAAAAGAAACTAAGATAAATCATGTCAGAACTTTTTCCACCCTCAATGTGAAATTACAATATTACAATGTATAAAAATGAAGTGAAAAACGATCAAAAACCTTTGAGGGAAAATAGGAAAAATAAATAACCTTGCATAAGCTTGCACTTTCAGTAGTTCATGTTGTGACGATGCTGTGTTTACGTATTTCTGCTTGGCTGACTGTTTTTCCTGCAGTGGTGAATATATCATGCAAAATAAGGGCGGCAGCAGCGATTTAAAATGAAAGGGACAATAATCGCCATACCTATGTGGCTTGGAGTGTACCACATATACTTATAAAGCAGTCAGATTTTAATGAGTGTAAAGGAGGGTGGGGGTGGGTCTTATTAAAATGTGTGGCAGCTTGGGAAAACCTATCATATGGGTACATTTTGGCATTTTCTACCAAAAATACAAGTTTTTTTTTAACTGAAATATATATATATATATATTTTTATATAGTCTTTAGCATGTATCACAACCAGAAGAAGTCCAATTCCACTGAAAGACAGCAGGCGCTATTTATTGATTTCATTCGCATTTGATTTACACAAGGAATAAAACATGACAATGCTGATTATTTTCCTATAACAGCACGTGAAGCTTATACTGAACATCACTGAACATACTAGACCAAATTGCCACTGATTACATTTTATAATGAATCAATGAATGGTGTCATAGTTTTTATCCATTTATAGTTCCATTTAATGTTCTGAAACGTCAGTGGAACAAGTTGGTGGTAGTGATATCACTTACATTATAGCAGCTATAAACAGGCGTTTCCTCACTAGCCTCTTATTTTTGCTCTTGAAGTTAAATAACCACAAACCACAAAGTCCTCAGCCCTGAAGAGTGCTGGCACTGGAGACTCCTTCCACAAATGCTAAACAAAATATCACAAACAATTATTTACCAACATTATCATAACATTACAAATAATTACCATTGTCATTATCATAACATTAGCAGTTATTTGCCTCATGATGTACATCATGGTTAAATATCCTTAAGAACTTAAGGAGATTTGCATCTCCTTTTAACGTGCATTTGGTTTTCAAATAAAACCACAAACAAACTGAGCTGCTCTGAGTTTAACACAGTCAGAGAGACGGCGTACTGATCTGTGTGGTTCGAGGTAAGAACTTTCTAATACATATGTTTACCATATCATATATCTTCATTTCTATGTTACATGCCAAAAAAAAATGTATTTGTGAATATGATTCCCTCTGTTTAACAGATGTCCCTAAAGTGTCTGGGTCTTTCATTAGGTAAACTTTAAGATTTATTGAAGAGATCTTAGCAAGTTAAACGTGACAGATGTTGTTATATTTAGGTTTTGTTGTAAGCGTCGGATATGCAAATGTGTCATTATGTGTCATAGACCATAATATTCTAAAATAAGTTCCATAAATTGTTACACAGGTTTAGGCATTTTCTTATCACTATGGATGCCATCCCACCAGCCCCGTAAGAATCCAGATTGAATACAGCAATTTATTAAAAATAATGTTGACTCATTAACATTTATGAAAGTAAGGCATTTTGTTGTAAATAAAAGGTGTTTTCTTCTTTCCAGGCCCCGTTTTCATTACAGTAACTTATGCAACTGTAACGACAACTACTGGTAGTACTGCTACTACTAGTACTGTTAGTTCTGCTACTGCTAGTACTCTTACTTCTACTACCACCAATGGCCTCCAAAGTCAGACGGCGTCTTCTACAATAAGAGTATACGTGCGGATGAAGATAAACAGCAGTGAGGATCTGACCGACCCTACAGTGATGGAGAACTTTCTTCAGAAGGTATGTGTCTGTAAGAAATAACTTCATGATATATGCAGGAAAAGAGTTTATAATAAAGATCTCTTATTGTTGTGCAAGTACAGATATCTGATAACTGATGAATGAACTACACTAGAATTATGATGTTTTTTTTTTTCTTTGTTTTTTTCTTTGTTTTTTTATTATTTTTCTTCCTAGATTAAACCTTCCAGCGCACAGTTCACAAAGGTCCAACTAAAGTGGACTCTCAAACCACAACAGGAAAATGAACAGAGGGTAAGTTCACCGTCACCTTTATATAGCAATGTCATGAATCAAACACGTTTATACCAAAACGCTGTCGAATTCTTGATTCTGATTTGTTAGAAGGTGTTGCTATGACAATAGCACCCCTGGAAATAAATTATTTAATAATTATTTTCCTATAAGAGGCCTATTGCTTATTGCTTGTTTGCTAAACGTTTATCTTATTATCTTAAATGGCTCAACGATGTCTCCTGATTGTAAATTTTATAAAAAATTTCGACAGATCAGTTCAGATGAAATTCATATCGTCCCAAACAGGTAAAGTTATGGTTAGGAGTAGGGTAAGCATGCAAATGACAATTTACATTAATGTTCACTTTATTTTTTGGATATACAGTCAGCTCAGTTCAGTTCATGAGCTGACTGATATACAGTGAGCTCAGGAACACCAAAAGGTCTGGAGGACCATGAAAAACAACTGTGGTGGATGAATTTTTTTTTTCCTGGTGAAGAAAAACAGATTCACAAGAGCTGCCCAGACCAAGAAGACCCTCCAGGATGTAGGTGTATGTGTGTCGTAGTCAACAATCAAAAGAAGACTTTACCAGAGTAAATACAGAGGGTTTACCACAAGATGTAATCCACTGGTAAGCTTCAACAACAGGAAGACCAGATTAGAATTTGCTAAAACATCTAAAAGCATGTGCATTTCTGGAACAACATCCTATGGACAGATGAGATGAAGATGAACTTGTAGCAGAATGATGGGAAGACAAGACTATGGAGAATTGAAGCAACTGCTTATGATCTGAAGCATACCACCCCATCTTATGGCATGGGTGTGTATGGATGTCAATGGAACTGGTTTCCTTGTATTTATTGATTATGTGACTGCTGACAAAAGCAGCAGGATGAAGTCTTTGTGTGACTCATTTTTTGATCGACTATTCTTTTTGCCAGAGAATAATTACAGTAAGGTCTCTTGTCTTTCTGACTTGCAGGTGTCAGTAATGCATTTTACAACCTGCCAGCATAAAGAAGATGTGGCCAAAGGAGAGAAAGAAGAAAAGGAAAGAAAAGGAAAATAAATGCTCTGATGTAGGATTTTGGGGGTTTTTTGGGGGGGGGGGGGGGTGTATGGGGTTGGCTAGGTTTGGCTAGGTTATTTGTGGTTTTCTTCTGAAATTTCATTGAGTTATCAAAATATTGAAGACTTTCTTAACCCTGTTATTGTTGTTATTGCTGTTATTGCTGTAAGAAATGAATTATAGAATGTTACCTAATATGTAGTCACTTTACCCAGTCTACTGTGTTCAAACAATATTTGAATACGGTGATGATAAATTTGGAACATTTTTCAAATCCTGTTATTGAAATTTGATTCACTAATGTCATGAATAAGTCTGCTTCAAATAAATAATGTATTAAACCTGTCATTCAGGATTAAATTAAAGGCCAAAACCAATAAAAAAATATGTGTCTCCACTTCATCACACCACAGGGGCACAACAGCACAACCCGCTGGGATAGCTAATGAATTTAAAATGTGTTCACACTTACAGACAGTAAAATAATTACAAAGAGTTACAGCAAAGTGAGGATGTTGATGATGATGATGATGATGATGATGATGATGATGATGATGATGATGATGAAGGCCAGCATGTCGGCTCACCTGCATGCAGAGGGTGGAAAATACTTGAGTAATTGTGCTTGGGGTATTTATATTTTGCTGGGGTGTTATTGAAATTAAATACTTGTACTCCTTCTTAATTACATTTCCAAGAAAAAAAAAATTAAATTACTTAATCGTTTTACTTTGTAATACTTAAGTACATTTAAAAGTAGACTTTCACTTGAGTACATTTTTGGCATTCACTTTTGATTGACCAAGATTTTGACACATTATCTATATTTAAGAATAATTACTCAGAACTTTTTACACCCCTGCCTGCCTGGCATTAGACTTGGCCCATGTACTCAGGTCACGTGTTCTGTGGTTCTCTCTGAAGGCCAGCAGTGGCGTCATCTTCCTCTCATCTTCTCATCCTCTTACTCTCCGTCTCCCTCTTCGTGGGACAGCTTGGTCACCATGGGCACCACGAGCACGAGTTTAGTTTAGCTAGTTTTCCAACACTACTGACCTGACGAGTGAAGTAGAGCTGTAGACGCAGTACTCACTCATGGCCTGCATGGGGCAGTGTGTGTGTAAGACAGAAACAGAGAGAGTGAAAAATCAGGAAGTTTGTGTTCTAAGAAGGAAGTAGTAAGAAAAGTGGTAATGGCTTTCACACACCACACACTAGTGCTCAAATGCTGCAGGTGTGTGTGGCATGTTAGACATGTTTTACCAAACTACCTCTCCTCTGCACTCCACATTGCAAAACCTTTATGCAAGCTTCGTAACCCTGTTCTGAATGAAACATAAACCTGGATAAAGTTTGATAAAAAAAAATAAAAAAAAGATAGTAAAATACATAATAGTGGTCTAACCTGTTTCCTGTTTCCTGAGCACGCTGCTGACTCACATCTCCATTCCTCTGACTCTGATTGGGGCTTTTCTAAACACACCATCTGAATAGCATGTGCATGTACAGTAGATACAAGGTGTACCTAATAAACACAACATATACTGAGTGTATATCTTAAAATCCTTCACTTGTACTATTTTGGTTTCTGTACTCACTCATTCTAACTAGGCTCTCATTTGAGAGGTCAGTAGATCTTGCTTGACAGTGGTGTGAAAACTGATTTCCGCTTGGCTGACTGTTTTTCTTGTGGTGCATATATCATTCAAATCAGCGCACTAGCAATGATTTATAACCAAAAGGGCAGAAATCACAATACCTACATGGCCTGGGGTGTATTTGACTACCAAATATACTGTACTTATCCCATTGTAGACGTGGACGTTTAGGGCGTGGACGAGCGCCAGTTTGTGATGGTGAGGCGCGTGCATGGGGATGTTCACGCGCACGTACCCGATAGTGCCCAGTGTCATCAAATTTTGGGGGAGAAAATATATAGTGGAGGCGGCGGTGGTCAGGGTTTCAAGCGTTAGCTAAAGAAATGTTTGTGGATGGGTCCTGCAGTAGTGGAAAATGGTGTGGAATGTGCGCAGCATTGGCGGGAGAGGCAGTGCCAGGGCCGTCGGCATCAGCTCTGTCGGCGTCAGCTTCACGTCAAGGTGCATTCATACATACAGTGACTCACAGCAACGAAGCAACCGGAGACCATTCATTTTCAATGAGAGCTGGCGACTTCCGGCGACACGAGTGACAGCGACCATTGGCGACTAGATGTGGGCGTGTCCAGCGACTTTGAAAATTGATAAAAGTTTAACTTTCTGCAAATTTGGTGCAGCAACTACCAATGGGAGTGAAGACAGTAGAGCGCACGTGACCCGTAGCCACCCCTGCTCACTAGCAGAAGCAGCACCATTGCGGCAGTAGCCAATTAGCATAGCTTAGCTTAGGATCTTAGTGGGTTTAATGCAAAAAAATAAATAAATAAAAGATATAATAATGAAACGCTCACTTTTTGTTGCAATCAAGCAAAATCCCAGTGTAGCTCCTATCTTGGGTGAAGTGTCCGGCTTGACTGGTTTGTTGTCAAAAGTGGAATGCTAGTTGCGCCACCCATGTTACTATGAGTGATGCAGGACAGTCGGCGGCAGGCCTGAGTCGGGCAGTGGGGGTATGTGGAGGCGGGGGTGTGGACGAGAGGGGGGATGGCAGGTTAACAAGGGAGTCATTTTGCTAATAAAGATGATGTCATTCCCCCTCAAATCTCCTACTGCTTACCTCTAAGGGGACAAGTGGAACCCAAACCATCCCAAATGCCCCCCAAAGCATAACAGAACCACTGGACCCCCTCAACTGTAAAGGTTAAGCATTCAGGCCTTTTGATTTAAGTTGTCATCCATCTGTGAACCCTTGTAGAGTACCATGATTCATTTATTCATACAGAAACAGTGAAGTTGCTACAGTTACAAACTAAAACCACTATTTCTAGGGAATGCAGATGATTACTGCATGGCATGCTCCTTGCTTGGAAAAGATGCAGATCAGAGCATTATTGAAATGGTAAAGTATAACATAAAAATGTGCATATATTTGACCTCAGTGTGGAGTTTTAAGTATCTAATGCTCTTTTTTTTTGTTCTGGTACTGTAAAATAAACTGGGAGCATTACTTGATTGGGGATATTGGTCTATCTAAACATGCTACTCCTGAAATCTTAAAGATGTTATTACAGAGTATCAAAACATGCTCCCCATATCCTTACAGTGCGCATATATATATATATATATATATATATATATATATATATATATATATATATATATATATATATATATATATATATATATATATATAGAGAGAGAGAGAGAGAGAGAGAGAGAGAGAGAGAGAGAGAGACACATGCATGACGCGAGTGTGTGAGTATGCACATGCGTGCGCGTTGGGGGGGGGGGCTTTTTACAGAGAAAAGGAGCTAAATAAAGAGAGCCAAGTTGTTTCAAGCCTGCCTCCGTCTTCCTTTTCCTTGCCCAACTTTAAAGGTTATCACACCCATGTAGTAAAGCATTTGGGAAAAATTCTTCACATTGTCATGATCTATATGAAGTTCATAAAGCTACAAGCTTTCATGAACTGAAACATATGTTTCCCCTTTTGCATGAATCCGAACCAGAAGTCAAGTTTTAAAGCTGCATTTTAAAATCTAGTTACCTCCTAAAAGTGAAAAGGGAGAAAATCGCATCAGTTGGATGTTATAAGTTGCACTGAGTAAATACAGCTGGATAAAAAAAAAAAACGGTGTCCGTCTTCATTTCAGGCTGAAAAGCAACAAAATGTGATTATTTTAAAGGGGGGTGATTCTTTTCTATACGCACTGTATATAGCCTATATTGTTGAAAATGTACGAGGAAAGTCGTAAGCCTATGTACCGGGGCTCGGCCCCGGACGGCCTCGGCCCAATTTAACCCCTGGCTATTTATCTAGCATATAAGATAAATAGCCTTTAGCTAGCTACACAGTCTTTAGCTAGCTAACAAGCTAACGTTTGCTAGGTGTCTACAAATGTTAATTAATATTTAGCTAGCTAACTATGAACCTACATTTACTTTGGGGTTAATGTTAACCTTTAGAAAGTTTAATCAACACCCATGAATGACAAGTTATTGGCTAAATTACTGAATTTTTGTTGTTTATATTTAAAAACAACAAGGTCATTCTTCAGACAATATTAGGCTAATGAGCTGTAATAACTAGCTAGGTTTAGCATGAAGTATTTAGCTGGCTAACTAGTCAGACTTATTATTGCAAATGAGCAATGGTAAGTTATTTTAACTTTTGCAAATCAATTTTATCTCTTTTAATATATACAATTCTTGGTTAACAGCACCACACACACACATACACACACACACACACACACACACACACACACACACACACACACACACAAACACACTTGGGGCATTTTTCTTGTGGTTTTGTTTTGCATTTTTTAGAATTGCCATAGAATACGTATCAGCACCACCAGCAGCTATTTTACCACACTCTTGAAGGGCCTTCCCCTTTTGCAGAATTTGCCCCATGCTGTTCTTTGTGGTTAAATTTCCTTAAGAAGTGAAGAATGGTTTGCATTTCCGACTAAGAACATGCATTTGGTTTTCAAACAAAACCATAAACAAACTGAGCAGCTCTGCAAGTGAGGTGCTCAGAGAGACGACTAGCTGATCATTGGTCAGAACATCACCAGCTAAGAAGGGGAACTCCGACACTGTGATCTACCATGGAAGTCTAAATTAATCATGTGGTTAGCCTCACGAATAGTCAGTATGATAAATGGGACGAGAATACAAAAGTAACTTCAGTAATTTAAGTTACTGATTCATTTTTCTTGAGTCAGTGAGCCAGGTCATATCTCAGGGAAGGAAAATGGGTAAGAATTCTATTTCAACTAGAATTTTTTCACAGATGAAAATGTGATTAGAATTGTGTGGTGGTCTGGGATAAATTGTGGGAAACAGCCAAAAATAAGTTTTTTTTACTGCCACATTCTATTTAAAAATATACCTATGCATATATTTAACAGAAAATTATTTGGAAATATTTTTATTTAGGCTAGTTTCTAACCTTGCCTCGGCAAGGCCTAATTAATTCAGTTTGTGATCAGATACTCTCTGTCACAGACAGAGCAGAGTTCCCTAAAATTGAATGGATTTAATGTGAGAGAAACAGGAAGGAAGAGATGTTTGTTCACTAATCCGCGCTTTGCTTTTCAGAAATCAGCACACTGGAGGAGTCTCCATATGGATCTGTGTATAATGATTCATTTTATTATCATTCTTATGATGCTGTTCAGTGTAACAACAGATTTGAGGCTGAATATATACACGTTGCAATTCCCATAATCCTCTGCATTGTGATCATCCTCAGTCTCATTGGTAACATCGTGGTTGTTGTGATCAGTGTATTCTGTATAGATCTTCGATCACTGACCAACATCTTCATACTCATCGTGGCTCTGTCAGACCTGCTGTTCACTGTCGGACTGCTGTTCTGGGTCTGTGAATATTCCTGGGGTTGGATTTTTGGAGATGCAGTGTGTAACATTGTCATCTTCCTTTTATCTGCTGGATTTTACAGCAGCATAATGTTCCTGGTGCTGATGAGCGTTCAGCGCTACATGGTCGTGGTTCACCCTCTCTCAGGCTGGAAGAAAGGACGTTGCTTCACACTCGTTCTCATCATCATGTGGATGGTGATCATCTTGGCAGCGCTGCCAGCTTCGGTGCACAGCAGACTAATCTCTGACTCAGAAAGCCTTGGTTTATACTGTCCATACATCAGCATTACTGCACTTGTTGCTATTACATATAAAGAATGCATTGCTTTTGTGTGCGCCTTCTTGGTCATGGCTTTTTGCTACATCAGGATTCTGCAAACCATCTTCAAGTCACCAACAAACCAGAGACACAGAACTACTGGACTTGCCTTCTTTCTGTTGGCTACGTTCTTTATTTGTTGGGCTCCTTATAACATAATGAATCTTCTTCGCATCTTAACTTATCATGGGTTCATGTTTTTCACACAGTGTGAAGTCTTACATCTCCAATACGCCAGCTACATCTGCCAAATTTTGGCTTTCACCCGATGCTGCCTCAATCCAGTGATCTATGGTTTATTTGGTCTAAAATTCCACAAGACAGTGCGAGCGATTTGTAACAGTTGTGTCAATTTAAATAATCAAGTCCAAGAGCTGGACATATATGATTTTTTTTTAAATAAATAATGTCCTTTAACTTAACTTGCTCTTAAGATTTGACTTCAGACATGCCAACATTGATAAAAGGGAAATAAGGGGGGAAAAAAACCCTCACAATTTTATTTTACCACAAACCCCTAAAATATGTTGATGGACAATATGACTCTTTATACTTAATAATAAGCAGCTCTGTGCATTTACTTATTATTCTAATAATGACCACAGACCTGCCTGCTTGTTTCCTATTGGCTCAAGACAGATGATTGTGACTTAACAGATCAAAGTCAAGACAAACAATTTAAAATAACTCCTGAAATTTAATTTGATTAAGAATCTTTTTCTAACTATCCTTGTTATACGCAAATGATGTGCCCTAACTACTCTTCATCAGCCACATTTTTTGTTTGTTTGTTTGCTTTCTTTTTTATATTTACATTACATTATATTGTACTTTTTTTTTTTACATTTACATTACATTACATTTTACATTAAAATTAGACAAATTGTTTGTGAATTACTCTTAGACTCTTACTTTAAATTTGACAATCAGAAGCTATGTCTAGCTTTAAGATTTCTTTGTGATTTCTGTGTTCTTTGTGAATATAACCTCTGTGTTTGCCTCTGAATAAAGCATATTTTTTTTCAAAGCAATCATATACATTGGTGCAGAAGGATTGATTGGAAACCCATAAATGTTACATGTGCTTTAATTGATGATTGATAATTAATCATATTTCTTGAAAAACAATTAGCGTGATGCATGTAAGGCTTTAATGACTGAAAATATTTTTTTTTCTTCGTTAAACTATCATTTATATCATGATACAGTTACACCTGGATTATTTGTAATATAACTATTGCATCATGACTTTTACAAAGATGGATAGAAAGTATAAAGAAAAATATGTTTGTTACTGGTCACTACCAGGGGCTCACACACTCTTGGTTAGAAACAGAAATAGAAATGTACCAGACAATAATACAGCAATAATGTTATGTTAAACAAATTATGGTAACGTCGAACAAATTGTGGTAACTAGATAAACTATAATCTATATGTTTTATAATGGGCAAATCTACAATGTACAACACAATAACATACAGACAAAGGTATTACACCAAATTTAGATGAATAATGTACGTACATCCCTTTGGGGATAGCAATGTCTGTTAGAGCCTCTAGATGGCAGTCTAACACACAGAATCCGCGAGATGGTCTAAGTACGCATGCGCATACATAAACGCAGTTTAAAAGATCCATATTAATGTAGCGGTTACAGTCACAATAACAAATACTTGACTAATTATAAAGTTAAATGCTGTTGCACATGCACATACATAAACATGGTTAAAAATACCCACAATAAAGTAACAGCAAGAATCGCAATATTTAACAAATGCTTTTATGTTATTCTTGCTAATTAGGATGACAAATTTTACTCTTCCGCAAAAAATATAAATTATTATCTTACCTCTGAACATGTTGAATGACATTTACAAATGTTACTGTGGTTCATTTAACCCCAGATAACTACCAGGGGGCGATGTTTAACAGCTGGATATTCATTTGTGCTCATGTGCATAAGCCAAGACTTCAGATTTCCTTTATATGTCTTTAAGTTCGCCCCCAGTGCCAAGAAAACATTCCCCACACCATCACACCACCACCACCAGGCTCAACTGCTGACACAAGGAAGGAAGTTTAGGTTGGATATGTTTCTGATAGAGATCACAATGCACATTTGTAAGTTGCTCTGGATAAGGGTATCTGCTGAATGCTGTAAATGTAAATAAAATAAAACAAGGATGTATGCTGCTTTTTTCAATGGTGAACGCTATTGGTTGTTCACTACCGACGTCACGCTTTTATGTGCGTGTGCTCGTGGACTAATCAAAACTTAAGGATCAAAGACTGAGTGGACAGAGAAAGTTGATAACCAGCATTATGGTACCAATAAAGCTTGACTGGATTGAGTTTGGTTTTGTCAACTCGAAACTAATCCCTTAACCCTGTATTTGTTCAACTACCTTCATGGTACAGCCATGAGCCACATCAGCCATTACATTAAAACCACAGACAGGTGAAGTGAATAACACTGATCATCTCATTACAGTGACACCTGCCAAGGGGTGGGATATATTAGGCAGCAGGTGAACAGTCAGTTCTCGAAGTTCTCTTCTATTGAAGCGTGTGTTCAGACAACACTGGATTTGATCTAAAATAGATCATATGGTTTTGCACAAACTTGTGGAGTTCATGCCGGCTCAAGTGCACAATGCCATTAAAGCAAAAAAGGGGACACCAAATACTAAGAAAGGCTGGAATTTATGTAAATGTCATGGAATCCAGGGAGTCAAATGCAATTGCGGAATTCCTTTTAATAACAAAACAAAACAAACAAATAAATAAATAAATAAGTGAAGACTGGAAAAGGATCCAAAAACTGAAACTGAAACAAGGAACTATAGACTAAGGCTACACTAAGGCAAGGCAAAGAAAACTCATGAAAATAAAAACACCACTCATGCTGCAAATAACATAACCATATACCAAATACCAACTACGCACAAACACAATGCACCAGAAGTAAAGGGGGAAAACACAGAACTTAAATAGGGAACTAATTGGGGAAACACAAAACATGTGAGCACAATCAAGGAAGGAAATGGAGCAGACAACGAATATTTCAAATATTATACTTTTCACTCAAGTTGTTGTCAATAATATAATTTGTAATGACAATTGTGGTATTAAATTAGAAAAGAATGCAAAATAGAAGAATTTTCCATAGTGCTTTCAGATTTATGGACCCCACTTTACATATAACCCAAACATTTTGAATGCATTTAATTTTATACGTAAAGAATTAAACACAAGGACATGCTGTTATAGGAAAACAATCAATGCAATACATTTATGGCATTTGGTAGATGCCCTTATCCAGAGCAACTTACATTTACCTCATTTATACATCGGAGCAGTTGAGGGTTAAAGGCCTTGCTCAAGGGCCCAACAGTGGCAGCTCAGTGGTGCTCAGGTTTGAACTCATGACCTTCCGATCAGTAGCCCAACGTCTTAACCACTGAGCTACCACTGCCCGAACACACACGCGAGACACAATACACAATGCAATACACACCCCGACGTGTTGTATTCCTCTTATACCACAGCAATTTTGCCAACGATTACATTTTTTAATTTGTACAGTAGTCTGTATCAATCACAACCTTGGTGTTGGTTGTATTTTATAAAGGCGGACATGCTGCAGCTAGCTACACTGGAGAATGGCAAACTAACTGCTAAATGACTGATCACTAACTAGATTGTTGGGGTTACAATTATAGTGATGAATAAATATCTAAACATGTATTTATTTGTTTAATATATATGTTCGTTAAGCTTAAATATTTTGCAGTAGCGATCACCCAGTAACTCTAGTGACATTAACTATATGCTGTAAAACATGGGGATTATACCTTTTTTTCTAGTATTATATTTATACATATTAACTATAACAACACATCAATAAAATCTTTGCTTTGTGTCCTACAATAATTGAGAACTGATTTACCAAAGGGCTTTAAAAGTGAGTACTTTACCATAACTAATGCTCAAATAACATGTGTCACAAAAATCCTGTGTGCCTGATATATAGTTCAATGCAAAGGGTGCAAAGGCTGTGGTTATAAACTACACTGTGTAGGGAGGTTGGAACCATTTCCATCCCAGCTCAAGTTTCTCTTTCTGTCCTGGTTCCTGCATACACTGTATGTAGGTGTATTTATTTATTTATTTATTTATTTATTCAGTCACATGACGCATTAATTACACACAAGTAATTTACAACCCCAATTCCGAAAGATGGGACAGTATGGAAAATGCAAAAAAAAAAAAAAAAAAGAGTCATTTGAAAATTCAATTCTCGCTGTACTATATTTAAAATGCATTATTAACACATTATTTGATGTTTTACTTTGTGAATTTAATTTCTCTTTGAAACTATACACTAATTTCAAAGTTGATGACTTCAACACACTCCAAAAAAGCTGGGACAGTCGACTGTTTACCACTCTGTAACATCACCTTTTCTTTTAATAACACTTATTAAGCGTTTGGGCACTGAAGACACCAGTTGGTTAAGTTTAGTGAGCGGAATTTCTCCCCATTCATCCATTATGCATTTCTTCAGCTGCGTAACTGTACGGGGCCTTCGTTGCCTTATTTTGCGCTTCATAATGCGCCACACATTCACAGTCGTAGACAGGTCAGGACTGCAGGCAGGCCATGCTAGCAACCGCATTCTCTGCTTACACAACCATCTGGGCAGAATGTGGTTTGGCGTTGTCCTGCTCTGGATGGCAGCAGATGTTGCTCCAAAATGTGTACATATATTTCTGCATTAATGGTGCCCTCACAGATTTGCAAGTTACCCACGCCATGGGCACTGACACGCCCCCATACCATGACAGATGCTGGCTTTTGGACCTGACGCTGATAACAGCTTGGATGGTCCTTTTCTTCTTTGGCCCGGAGAACACGACGGCTGTTTTGTCCAAAAACTATTTGAAATGTCGACTCGTCGAACCACAAAACACGGTTCCACTGTGCTACTGTCCATCTCAGATGAGTCCGAGCCCAGAGAACTCGGCGGCGCTTCTGGACAGTGTTGATGTATGGCTTCTGCTTTGCATAGTAAAGCCTTAATTTGCATCTGTGGATGCAGCGGCGAATGGTGTTGACTGACAAAGGTTTACCAAAGTATTCCTGAGCGCATGTCAGGATATACATTACAGACTCATGACGGTTTTTAAGGCAGTGACGTCTGAGGGCTCGGAGATCACACGCATTCAGAAGTGGTTTTCGGCCTCGCCCTTTACGCACCGAGATTTGACCGGATTCCTTGAATCTTTTAATTATATTGTGTGCTGTAGAAGGTGAAATGTCTTTGGGGAATGTTGTTCTCAAAGTGTTGGATTATTCTGTTGGCAGATTGGTGAGCCTCGACCCATCCTTGCTCTTGAAGGACTAGGCCTTTTTGGAAGCTCCTTATATACTGAGATGATTAGACGATTGCCTCACCTGTTTCACGTCACCTTCTTATTTCAACTTGTCACATCGCTATTAATCCTAAATTGCCCCTGTCCCAACTTTTTTGGAACGTGTTGCACGCATCAGTTTCAAAATAAACATTTATCATGAAAAAACTATGCAGCTGATTAGGTAAAATATCAGATACCTTGTCTTTATATGTTTTTGTTAAAACTACAAGTCAAAGTGCATTTACAAATCACTCCTCTTTGTTTTTATTAGCATTTTCCAAGCTGTCCCAACTTTTTCTGAATTGGGGTTGTACATTTTTATTCACAAATAATTCATTAAAGTGTATTGATATCAATGTCAAATGTGGCACTACACCATATTTGGATGAATAATGTACATCTCTTTGTGGATAGCAGTGCTGATGTTAAAGCTATTAGATGGCAGTGTAACACAAGTAATCAGTGAGGTAGTCCAAGTACACGTACATATGTAGGTTGGAATATTCGTAACATAAATATTTTGTTTCACTAAAATCATTCTGTTATTTTGGTGATGTTTATTTCCTTTTTTCAATGTAATTCATGTTATTTTTGTAAATAATTGTTTTGGGGACTTTTATTTAGATTTTGTTCCCGGTGCTAGGTGGACACCATTTTGATATCTGCATGCTTCTCTTGCCAGTTCACTGGGGAGAGGAAATGTACACGATGTGTTTTACCCCACGAGTGATATACTGAACTTTATTCCACAGAGTGCGCTGTTTCAATAAATCAACCTTGGTTTGGTAGAAGTGGCAGTTGTCCAACCGCTTCATTTCAAGCGATGCAGAAAGAGTAACATGCAGTGACTGGTTTAGGTATTGGGAGGGGAATAGTGAAACCCCAGTTCCACCTATTGTGAGGGGAAGCAAAATGAAAAGAACACCTCCAGTCCTGCAGCTGACATTTTACCCTTAGCTTTTCCAGACATAACTGACCCGAACTGGCACAGTTTGATAGCACACATCGCTCAAAAAGTAGGACAGACCATGTTAGCATCTCAAAAAGAGACTAGTTGTGAGAGAGGAGAGAACAAGGGTGCACAGACACAGGGGTTAGGTGACAGTAAGGAATTTTCAGACATGCCCTCACGTGACTGAAGTGAAGCTGGTTATGTAGTCTGAAGCAAAAGAGCCCCCAGTCTACCCTGGGGGCTGACAGGTCAGACCAGCTTGGTGTGCATGATTGGGAGGAGCTGATGGAAATGTAATGTAAAATAATGCACGAAATTAAATGTTACAGAAAAATGTTTGTATGTCATTAAAGAAAGCAGCATATTACGTAAGAGACCACTTTTCAGACAAAAAAACACAGTGAAGGTTGCTGGGTTTGGCTGCAAAATTAAGAAGCGAGTGCAGTCTCAGAGTAGAGACTTTAGTAGAGTAGAGTATTTTTGTGAATTTTTTTGAACAAAAGATCAAAAGGTTAAACAATTAAGAAAAACGTTCACAGCCTTCTTTGCTCATATTTACCAAGGGTGCCAATATTAGTGGAGGGCACTCTATATGAAGGTATCAGATTCATTAAATAGGTTTAGGAAGTAAGAACTTGACCATAATTAATGCTCAAATGATTATCATATATAGTGCACTATAAAGGGTGTAAAGGCTATAAACCACACATAGTGCACATAGCAGATTGCGATTCAGCCCCAGTCTTTCTTTCTGTCTTGGTTCCTGCATATTCTTTACATAGGTGAATTTATATTGAGGTCACATGACACTTTACTTACAAACAGGTGGACTCTAGAACTAATTTACATGTTTAATCACATATAACATAATAAACTATATTGATTATTTCTGCCCACTGCGTGAAGGGGGGGGCCTGTGTTTTCCAGTTACTCACACCTCAAAACCTCACACTGCAGAAAAATTGCCATTGGTTAAGGCATGTTTACAGCTTGTGTCTGTGGTTCAACCTTTTGATTTTAACCTGAGTGTCATTTTAAATGCAGCTTTATGAACACAAATGGGAACTCCAACACTGTGATCGTCCTACAGATACTCAGTACAAATAAAAGGAAGAGAACTTCAGTGATTTAAGTTACTGATTCATTTGGCTTCAGTCAGTAATCCAGGTCATGATTCACGAAAGGAAAATGGGTAAGAATTCTTATGCAACCTGTAATGAAACAGATGTGGATGACGCTGATAATCAAAATGAGAACTCATTTCCTGTTGTAAACTTATTATTCTTTAAATAATATTTGCTGGTAAAGTTGTTTTGCTATAAGAAGATTGTTTTATGAATGTGGTGGTGGGCGGAGCATCTTTCAGTGAAATTGGAATTTAAATGCACTTTTCTGGCTTTGCACTTTCGGGATTAATCAGATTTTAAAATGCTAGAACTTTACCTTAGTTTCAGATACATGCATCAACAGAAACAAATTTCAGTTCAGAATTTGTAACTATATATAGTAGAAAATGTCAAAATCACATTTGGGCTCATGTCAGAGGATAAAACTACTGAGCGAGCTGGACTCAGAAAAATCAGATGGATTTCATGTGAGTTAAACATGATGGCTAAGATGTTTATTTTTACTATCCCATGCTTTGCATTACAGAAAGCAGCACACTGATGGAGTCTCCATGCGTATCTGAGTACGATAAATATAATTATTATGAGTATGAACCAGATAAGGAAGAATCCAAGGATGAACATAGACACATTGAATTTCCCATAATCCTCAGCATTGTGATCGTCATCAGTCTCGTTGGTAACATCGTGGTTGCTGTGATCAGTGCATTCTGTAAGAGGCTCCGATCACTGACCAACATCTTCATACTCAACTTGGCTCTGTCAGACCTGCTGTTCACTGTCGGACTGCCGTTCTGGGTCTATGGCCATATCTGGGGTTTGACTCTCGGAGACGCAGCGTGCAAAGTGGTTAACTATATTACCCCAGCTGGATTTTACAGCAGCATCGTGTTCCTGGTGCTGATGAGCGTTCAGCGACAGACCTGCTGTTCACGGTCGGACTGGTGTTCAGTGTCTGTGACTATTTCTGGGGTTGGACATTTGGAACTGCACCGTGTAAATTTGTCAATTTCCTTTTATCTGTTGGATTTTACAGCAGCATAATGTTCCTGGTGCTGATGAGTGTTCAGCGCCACCCGGCTGTGGTGCACCCTCTCTCAGGCTGGAAGAAAGGACGTTGCTTCACACTCATCCTTATCTGTGCATGGCTGGTGAGCATCTTGGCAACGTTGCCAGTCGCGGTACACATCACAGCACTTCCTTACTCAGGAGTCTGTATATACACAGCAGTAATACTGCAACGGTTGCTATTACGTGTGAATACAACATTGTTTTTTTTTTTGTGCCTTTTTGGTCATGGCTTTTTGCTACATCAGGATTCTGCAAACCATCTACAAGTCACCAACAAACCAGAGACACAGAACTACTGGACTTACCTTCCTTCTGGTAGTTACGTTCATTATTTGTTGGGCTCCTTCTAACATAGTGCATTTTCTACTGTTAGATTTACAGACTGGGTTTTATAATCAGCTCCACTATGCCATGTACATCTGTAACCTCCTGGCTTTCACCCGATGCTGCCTCAATCCAGTGATCTATGGTTTATTTGGTCAAAAATCCCGTAAGACCACGCGGGAGGGTTTTCAAAGTCGAGCTACTTTAAACTCTGCACAAATTGGAATCGGAGAAGGTCATTCTGACAGTTGTGTCAGTTTTAATAATTTAGTCTTAGAGCTGGACATAAATCCTGATTTTTTTTGTGACCTGTGACTTTTAGTTCTGGAGACTTGACATCAGAGATACCAAGACTTGGCAGGCATTTCTCACATGTGCACAAGGCAACAATATGAAAACATTGAAGCAAATAATGTGCTGTGACTACTACTTAATAATAAGCAGCTCAGTTATTTACTTCATTTTTTGACACCTAAGAGACCACAGTCCTGGCTTCATGGTTCCTATCGGCTCACGAGACCGATGACTGTAAATGCACAGGTCAAAGTTTTGCCTAGATAAGTTGGGGCAAACTAAAGCAAACGTTACCAGAAACAGGCGTGTGTCTTTCACGTTACGCTTACCTTCCCCTTCAGATGTGAGAAAAGTTTCAGCTTAACAAGAGAGAACTACTGAGTTTCCAGACTTTTATATCACATTCGCTTCCTTTAGATTATATGGGGCTGCATTCACAATGATGGTTATTTTACCACTGAGAGTTTTTCTGAAGGTTTTTTCAGACCTGGACCCTGATGTGCTAGCAGTCTATGTGGCAAATTCAAAATGAAAACCCAGTGCATAATGTCATTAAAAAAACGTCTTGCCGATTCAGTGTGAAAACAATCAATACTCTTAGACTTTTACTCTTAACTGGACAGTTAAAAGCTACATTTAATGTACAATTAACTGATTCTTTGTGAATATGACCCAAGATTGAACACTGTTTGCCTCTAAATAGGGGATTTTTCTTTAAAGCATTCTAAAAGGTGCTAGAGGATTTACTGAAAATACACAAGTAACACATACATTACTGTGTAATACATGTAAGGGTTCAATGACTGAGCGTTAATTAATAGGTAACTGGCTCCTGAAGTGTATTGGTGAATTTCTTCCCTTTCTTTTTCTTCTTTGGTAAAGTATGAGTATATGAGTATATGTACATGATATCTTTATACCATTTTTAAAAAAATATTCAAAGTGTATTTTTTATATACAGGTGCATCTAAAAAAATTTGAATATCGTGAAAAAGTTAGTTTTTTCCCGTAATTGAATTCAAAAAGTGGAACTTTCATATACAGTTGCAATCAGAATTATTCAACCCCCATTGCACATCAGGTTTATTGTCAAAATGTACAGACTTTCAGCTGTTTGCAATGAACAAATCAAACAAAAGCAATTGAAATAGTTCAACACAACGAATGCTTTAAGTGGTTTCCCCAAATTCAACTGAAAATGCAACTTATAATGACGTCTCCAGTCTCAAAATTATTCAACCCCCTGAACAGAATCCCTCACAACAGCACAAATATGCAAAACAGGTGTTGTCTCAAGCACACCTGATGCAACTAATCAAGGGCTTCATTAGTTGCGCCAGGTGTGCTTGAGCTGGAACACATGAAATACCTGAGCTGGCCAGGGGTTTTGTTGAGTGTCACGTTTGACTACATGCTAGAAATATGGCTAGGTCAAAAGAATGGTCCAAAAAGTTAAGAGAAGAGATCATCGCCCTTCACAAACAAGGAACAGGATACAAAAAGATAGCGAAGGCACTGAATGTTCCTAGGGACAACGTTGGAAGCAGAGTTCGCAAGTTCAAAGTTAAGGGAACAGTGGTTACACTACCTGGACGAGGCAGAAAAACGAAGCTATCAACGGCTGCAACCAGATTTCTGAGAACTTGGTGGAGTTGGTGGCCTGCCGGAACAGGATCCGGCTCAAAGTGAGCTCTGCTAGTGACATTAACTGTATGTTTTAAAACATGGTGAATATAGTTTTTTTTTTTTCTGGTATTACATTTATACATAAACTGTAACAACACATCAATGTAACATCTTTGCTTTCTGTAAAAATAAAATTCAATCCATAAAAATAAGAGTTGTACACACTGTATGAAAGCAGCAAATTCATTAAGTAGTTCACGATAGTAAGAACTTTACCATAATTAATGCTCAAAATGATTAGAATATATAGTGCACTATAAAGGGTGTAAAGGCTGTCGTTATAAACCATGCTGTTGTTATAAACTATGTAGGGAACCGTTTGTGATTCAGTGAGTTCCAGTCACTCTCAAGTCAAAACCTCACACTGCAGAAAAATCGGCACTGGTTAAGGCATATTTACGGCATGTGTCTGTGGTTCAACCTTTTGATTCTAACCTGAGTGACGTTGCAACTGAGTGAAATGCAGCTTTATGAAGCACAGTGTGAAAAGAGGAAGGCAAAGGGGAACTCCAACACTTTGATCGTCCTACAGATGCTCAGTAGAAATGAAAGGAAAGGAACTTCAGTGATTTCAGTTATTGAAGTGATTCATTTGACTTCAGTCGGTAAACCAGGTCATAATTCAGGAAAGGAAAACGGGTAAGAATTCTTGTTTCAACTAGAATAATTTTCACCATTTACAGCACTGATAATTAACAGACTCAGAATGATTCTTTGTCTCTGTTTCAGTAGTGATCACGTCTACTATCACTTCCTTATTACAGTATAACCTTACTGACATTATAAAATATGACTACTGTCAGTTTCTTGCATGAAGTCACTAATTTTCTAATTGTTCTTTAAAACACACACAGACTCTTGAATTGTGTAATCTGATTGGTTAGAAGGTGTTGTTTAACTTTCTATAACAGCAGCTCCGACAGTAATTCTGGCTGTAATTCACTTCCGGGTTTATATTCATTCACTCATTAGAATTAATTAGTTATATGAATGTGCTCAATCTAGTAATACATCCACTCCACATCATCTAAACCGTATAATTAACAGATATGTATTAAAAAGTGTGTTTTTACAAACAAAGACGTAGACTTGTTAATATGATGGAAGTTTTCTGTAAGATGTTTATTTAAGAGTCTCCAGGGTCAGCGCTTTGTAACAGTTAGTTGCAAGTTTTCTGTGATGGGAAAGTTTTCAGGAAACAAAACTTCATGTTAACATGATGCTGTGTTTTTGGTGGGTTTTTTTTTTTCTTTTTTTCTCTTATTAACTAAAAGAAAGAGCAAGAAAGAATGACTTGTGAGGGACTGACTGTTTATAGCTGCTATAATGTAAGAGGTAATAAGAACTTGTTTTGTGAATGAACATTAAATGCAACTAAAATTTTAACCTGTGATGAAACGGACAGAGCCTGAAGTGGTTGATGATTGATTTCATGTCAGTGAACAGGATGGCTACGTTTTGGTTTTTTGGTTTTTTTTAACTAATCCTTGCTTTGCTTTTCAGAAACCAGCACACTGATGGAGACTCCAAATCTATTTGAGTATGATGAATATAATAATTCATTTTATGATTATAAACGGGACAACGAAGGATCCAAGGCTGAAGATAGACGCACCGAATTTCCCATAATCCTCAGCACTGTGATCCTCCTCAGTCTCATTGGTAACTACTTGGTTGCCGTGATCAGTGTATTCTGTATGAATCTTCGATCACTGACCAACATCTTCATACTCAACTTGGCTCTGTCAGACCTGCTGTTCACGGTCGGACTGGTGTTCAGTGTCTGTGACTATTTCTGGGGTTGGACATTTGGAACCGCACCGTGTAAATTTGTCAATATCCTTTTATCTGCTGGATTTTACAACAGCATAATGTTCCTGGTGCTGATGAGCGTTCAGCGCTACATGGCCGTGGTGCACCCTCTCTCAGGCTGGAAGAAAGGATGTTGCTTCACACTCGTTCCTATCATCGTGTGGGTGGTGAGCATCTTGGCAGCGTTGCCAGCTTCAGTGCACAGCAGAATCAGCTTTGACCCAAAAGGCCTTGTTTTATACTGTACATACAACAGCATTACTGTTACATATGAAGAGAACGTTGTTTTTTTGTGTGCCTTCTTGGTCATGGCTTTTTGCTACATCAGGATTCTGCAAACCATCTTCAAGTCACCAACAAACCAGAGACACAGAACTACTGGACTTGCTTTCTTTCTGGTGGCTACGTTCTTTATTTGTTGGGCTCCTTATAACATAATGAATCTTCTTCACATCTTAACTTATCATGAGGTCAAGTTTATCACACAGTGTGAAGTCTTACATCTCCAATACGCCAGCTACATCTGCCAACTTTTGGCTTTCACCCGATGCTGCCTCAATCCAGTGGTCTATGGTTTATTTGGTCTAAAATTCCACAAGACAGTGAGAGCGATTTTTCAAAGACAAGCTACTTTAAACTCTGCACAAATGGGAATTGGAGAAAGTCTTCCTGACAGTTCCTACATAGGGTCACAAGGAGTCTGGAGCATAACTCAGGGCACAAAGCAGGGGACACCCTGGACGGGGTGCCAACCCATCGCCGGGCACAATCACACACACACACACACACACTCATACACCCATTAACAAACTGTGGACAAGTCTAGAGACACCAGTCATCCTACAACAAAGGCTTTGGGATGGAGGAGGAAACCAGAGTACTCGGAGGAAACCCCCAAAGCATGGGGAGAACATACAAACTCAGCACAGACAGGGCAGAGACGGGAATCGAACCCCCAACTCCTGAGGTGCGAGGTAAACATGCTGATCACTAAGCCACCGTGCTGACAGTTGTGTCAATTTAAATAATTAAGTCCCAGAGCTGGACATATAGGTGCATCTCAATAAATTAGAATGTCGTGGAAAAGTTTGTTTATTTCAGTAATTCAACTCCAATTGTGAAACTCGTGTATTAAATAAATTCAATGCCACAGACTGAAGTAGTTTAAGTCTTTGGTTCTTTTAATTGTGATGATTTTGGCTCACATTTAACAAAAACCCACCAATTCACTATCTCAACAAATTAGAATATGGTGACATGCCAATCAGCTAATCAACTCAAAACACCTGCAAAGGTTTCCTGAGCCTTCAGAATGGTCTCTCAGTTTGGTTCACTAGGTAAGCCACAAACATTCATTGCCAAATTAGCTGGCTGTTCACAGAGTGCTGTATCCAAGCATGTTAACAGAAAGTTGAGTGGAAGGAAAAAGTGTGGAAGAAAAAGATGCACAACCAGCCGAGAGAACCGCAGCCTTATGAGGATTGTCAAGCAAAATCGATTCAAGAATTTGAGTGAACTTCACAAGGAATAGACTGAGGCTGGGGTCAAGGCATCAAGAGCCACCACACACAGACGTGCCAAGGAATTTGGCTACAGTTGTCGTATACCTCTTGTTAAGCCACTCCTGAACCACAGACAACATCAGAGGCGTCTTACCTGGGCTAAGGAGAAGAAGAACTGGACTGTTGACCAGTGGTCCAATATCCTCTTTTCAGATGGGAGCAAGTTTTGTATTTCATTTGGAAACCAAGGTCCTAGAGTCTGGAGGAAGGGTGGAGAAGCTCATAGCCCAAGTTGCTTGAAGTCCAGTGTTCAGTTTCCACAGTCTGTGATGATTTGGGGTGCAATGTCATCTGCTGGTGTTGGTCCATTGTGTTTCTTGAAAACCAAAGTCATTGCACCAATTTACCAAGAAATTTTGGAGCACTTCATGCTTCCTTCAGCTGACCAGCATTTTGAAGATGCTGATTTCATTTTCCAGCAGGATTGGCACCTGCCCACTTTGCCAAAAGCACCAAAAGTTGGTTAAATGACCATGGTGTTGGTGTGCTTGACTGGCCAGCAAACTCACCAGACCTGAACCCCATAGAGAATCTATGGGGTATTGTCAAGAGGAAAATGAGATACAAGAGACCAAAAAATGCAGATGAGCTGAAGGCCACTGTCAAAGAAATCTGGGCTTCCATACCACCTCAGCAGTGCCACAAACTGATCACCTCCATGCCACGCCGAATTGAGGCAGTAATTAAAGCAAAAGGAGCCCCTACCAAGTATTGAGTACATGTACAGTAAATGAACATACTTTCCAGAAGGCCAACAATTCACTAAAAATGTTTTTTTTATTGGTCTTATGAAGTATTCTAATTTGTTGAGATAGTGAATTGGTGGGTTTTTGTTAAATGTGAGCCGAAATCATCACAATTAAAAGAACCAAAGACTTAAACTACTTCAGTCTGTGTCCATTGAATTTATTTAATACACGAGTTTCACAATTTGAGTTGAATTACTGAAATAAATGAACTTTTCCACGACATTCTAATTTATTGAGATGCACCTGTAAATCCTGATTTTTGTGACCTTTAACTTCTCGTTCTGGAGACTTGTCTTCAGAGATACCAACACTTCTAACAAGAAAATCCTAGCAGGAAGGCAAAAATAAGAAAACATCAAAACAAATATCGTGCTGTGACTACTGCTTAATAATAAGCGGCTCAGTTAATTAATTCATTCATTTGTTAAGACCTCGGAGACCACAGTCCTGGCTTCTTGGTTCTTATTGGCTCACAAGACCGATGATTGTGAATTCACAGGTCAAAGTTCTCCCAGATAAATCCAGTGCAAACAAAAGCACGTAGAAACAGAGGTTCGTCTTTTTTTCACGGCCCACATCCTTTCATATTGAGACTTTTCCATCAGGTGAATTTTATTTACGTTTTGTCTGAACACCGCTTTAGTTGAAAATGCAGAAGAGTGGTTTTTAGGTGTTTTCTGTATCGTCGTACCAAGGACTCAAAAGATGTTGGCACCTTTACGACGGACTTGAGCTAATGAGATTCAAGACTTTTACTGAATGTTGTACAGATTGATGTGTAAACACGCTGCATGTATTGCTTCAGTGTTAACTTGCGTTACTCAAACTGTGCTACCCGTGACTACAACCATTTGTTATGAGTCTGTCTGATAAAGTTAAATTGGTTCATCAATGGGACATACAAAACTGAAAATTGACTCAGGCCTATGTGAAATGACTTGGTCTTGGACTTGGACAAATTAAGAAACTGTGTTGCTTCATATGTTTTTTGTTTGGTTGTGCCATATGATGATATTTTTCCACTTCCTGTGTTAGGTTCTAACACTGGGGAACTAACCTCTCTCTATCAGCAGCAGTTTAAAAAAAAAAAAAAATTTTTTTAAAAATACAAACAAACCCATAACTATTAAATGCAGCTCATGATTTCACTTGTTGATTTGCGTTTGTCATGTTGTGCTATTTGCCACGTCATCGTCATGCATTATATTAGTACATCTGAGCTGTTGCACTATTACTGCCAAACACTGTTCATCCTGTTTATTCTTCCTACAGTGTTACTTCATTGCTACAATTGCGCACACAGGATATATATTCAATTTTTTTTGTGTTATTATTTCTTATACAGAATCTAGTAAGGAACTCATACCCAGTTTTGTTCTACTTGTGCAATTACAATAAATATATTCCATTCTTTTCTATATTCACATAAACCGTAAACACACATAATACGATAACACACCCATGTCGTAGTTGGTTGTATTTTATTCACACACTTTCATCATTTCTCTAACTGTAATAACATATCAACAGGCCCAGATTAACAGTGTGGTGCACTATGGTGACCACACCTGAATGACAACGCAACATGTCGTGCTGAATATCACTCCATCATAAGCGGCCTGTATGATGACTGCATTGCTTTGCTTTTCAGAAACCAGCACACTGATGGAGACTCCATGTGTGTTTGATTTTGAAGAATATGTGCATAAAAATGTATCTCATGGTTATAAACGGGACAATGAAGGAGCCGACGCATTGAATTTCCCATAATGCTTCATAAATCGGTTGAAAACTACATAGCCAGTCTGTTTTTCAGTCTTTTAACAAAGCTGACATGGCTAAAAGAAAAAAAAAAAAAAGACGACGAGTATCGTTCTTTCCAGTAAGAACGGACAGACGAATTTGCATATTTGACAAGTCGAATCAGTGGTAAGTAGCGTTCAGTTTACTCTCACTCATGTACAGCATCTTGTATTGAATTCAATGACGTCCAAGTGCCACCTGCTGGCCTATTAGGTGAAGTGCAGGCTGTTAGGCCAAGAACACGCAAAATGTGAAATGGCCTTTATCACGTTACCACTGTTTATAATTAAGCAATAATAGTAAAAAATAATAACTAATAATAATGACATATAAAAAACGTCAAAAAAAAAAAAGTTAACCTTTCTCTGGCTCTTTAAAGAAAAAAAAAAAAATCATAACTTTTTTTTGGCTTTTATGGCTCCGCCAGCTGAAAAGATTCCCGACCTCTGGTTTAAAGCCTGAGCATCAATACATTTCCTTTCTTATACCTTTTTAAAAATCTCAAATAAAAGAAGAAATTCCTGATATGTAACATAACATAGTAGATGTAGAGGAGCATCGTCATTGTGTGCTCTCACGATAGAAACAAAGAATTACAACAACAGAACATAAAGCAGACTTGTGGGTTTGTTTGTTTTTGTTCAAACAAAATTATTTATTGATTTTAATATTTTTTTTTTTTACATGCTATACATATGTGACTGCCTGCGGGGAAATGAGAATGAGTAATTTGCAAAGAGATGCAACAGAAGGCTGGATAAAGATGACAAAAGTATGAATGTGCAGTTTAGAAACTCCGCCAAACTAAAACTAAGCATTGTGTGTGTGACTGGGATATGAGGAGTTCTCTGTTCTAGCTGGTACAGATGCCAGGTTACGGTTTTATCTCAGATAGCCGTCTTGTCTTTGTACAATATAGTCGTATCTGTATTTACTGTACACGCATCTAGATTTACATCGTTTCCATTGAACACATTATACAGTAGCTTAGCTCTGCGCTTTTAGCATTACATTACAACAGCATCAGGATTTGCTGTCAATCAAACGGCTCAGAGGTAAAGCGAATCTGGAGCAGATCCTCAGTCCAGGAGTTTTTATGCACACTGAGCAAATCGAGATGAATTCTCAACGATCTAATCCGGCTGTGAAATGTATGAAATGTAGTGTGGAGGTTGATAATCAGCCCTTAAATCCCCAAACACACGTGTCCTGATTTGATAAGGCATAGGGAAGTTACACACAGCAGCGGTTCTCTTCATGTAACTTTCTTCATTTTATTGTCTTCGCTTATTATTTGACTTACTATTAACGTAACGATTGTGTCGGCGCTCAGCAGAGAAACCCTGCCCTCTTCTCCAACATGCGCTGTCCGATCCTCTACAAACGTGGCGGCCGATTAATATCCGAAAGCTCATAAACCTGCTGCATTAGACAGTAGATTAGACAGCGTTTCATGGGTGAGATCTTTGGATTTGAGCCTTCACTAGGGTCAGAGGTAGTGATGCACTGAAACCAACCCGGAAAACCCCAAAAACAACGTCCTGAAGTGTTTTTATTCTTATTATACCGCAGTGATTTGTAGACACTTAATTTTTTTTTTTTTTTTTTTTTTTTTTAATCTATTAAGGAATGAAAAAATTTTTTAAAAAGGTACAGCTTTATCTCGGATGCTAAACAAACATCTCCTTTCAGAAAAGTCACCAAAATCAATCAAAACATGTTTTTATCTGGTTTTATTGGAGCATCTGCCAAACTTCCATCCATCTATTTTCCATACCGCTTATCCTGCACAGGGTCGTGGGGAACCTGGAGCCTATCCCAGAGAACTTGGGGCACAATGTGGGGGACACCCTGAACGGGCTGCCAACCCATCACAGGGCACAATCGCACACATTCATTCACACACTATGACCGGGGGAGGAAGCGGGAGTACCCGGAGGAAACCCCCGAAGCACGGGGAGAACATGCGAGCTTCACACACACAGGGTGGAGGCAGGAATCGAACCCCCAGCCCTGTGAGGCAAAACCTTGCTAACCACTAAGCCACTGTACCCCCTTCTGCCATACATTTTATTATTATTATTATTATTATTATTATTATTACTACTACGACAGTTGTGCTTTCAACAGGATATTACTCCAAAAATCTGAACAGAGAATACAAAACAATACGAAAATATTATACGTTTGAGTATTATCGGTGAAACAAGAAGTTTCTTGGTTAAAAGTTTCGGCATTTTTAACTCTTCCAGGAAAAGAGTTGATGGGGAAAAAAATAAAAGTGCAAAAAGGGCCTTTTCTTTCAAATTTCAGTGCATCTCTATTAAGAAGACTCATCCCCAGTGCAACACTGTCACAATGAAGCAAATGTATATTAAAGCTTTATAAAGAAGTAGGAAAATACTATTTCTTCATTCTTGGAAAAGTCATGATGTGTTCAGTGTGTTACACGACATTCCTGGTTTACTCTGCGCAAAATCGAGTCCCAGATGTTTCGAAAACATTTCAAAAGACATCAGTCATCCAGCGCCCTCACTACGGTTAGCGCTTTACTGAATTTTACCTCGACAGAAACAAACAAGCCAAAAAAACTTCAAGTATTAGATCAGACTTTACAGCCGATTTAACATCCACAGGTGTTCCACATACACGCTAACAGCACGTTAAATCAGCCGAGCCTCTATGTTCCTGGAACATGCCACTTTAGTGTTAGAGGGGTGGGGAATCGGTAGGTAGGAGCTGCATTACAGGAAGCGCGAGGACGTTTAGAGAGCTGTCCACAACTTCAGAAGAGTGCGTTATAGTTACTTTCTCCTCAGATAACCAGGTGTCTAAGTGGAGAAAATGTAAAGGGAGAAGAAACCGAGCGGGTATCAGTCGCACTTTGTTTCCCCGTCATGCTCTCTGAGGGTTTCAGAAATCACCTGTGATGACAGAACACAATTTTTAAATAAATAAATAAATAAAACATTCTGGGGAAAAACAACGATAAAAAGTTTGTGAATTTGGAGGATGAGGATGATGAAGGACGGCATGTCATCTCACCTGCAGGGTGCTGGACTTGGCTTTGGTCCCATGTGCTCAAGTCATGTGTGCTTCCGTTCTCTCTGAAAGCCAGCAGCGGCGTCTTCCTCCTCTCGTCCTCTTCCTCTCCGTCGCCCTCCTGACGGGACAGCTTGCTCACCATGGGCACCTCGATCACTTCCTCAAAGGCCGGGGTCTCCGTGACGATGCCGTTTTCTTGAAGCTGGGCTTCGGTGCTAATTCTGATAATAACGTAGCACAGTTCTAACTGCGTGTATATTTCACAATGTTAACTACATCTATAGTCACAGAAGACACACGAGATTTGATCCGATATAGTGCTGGTTTTAAGGACACCTGTAGTGGCGCATTATAACCCCATGAGGGCAGTACAGAGATGCAAATATGATGCCATGACTATTTTTCGTACGGTACGTTCTAGGTGCAGGACTTACTCGTGTCCAGCAGGGGGCAGCGTGTGTCCGTTGCTGTCACTGTGCTGTGTGGCGTCAGGGATTTGTGGAGCCGATACAGTGATTGAGGGGATCCCAGGAACCACATTCACTGAGAGAGAGAGAGAGAGAGAGAGAGAGAGAGAGAGAGAGAGAGAGAGAGAGAGAGAGAGACCCATACACAGTGAGAGAGGTGGAAAGACACACAGAGATAAAAAGATCAGAAAGAAAGCATGGTTAAAGTTTTTTATATATATATATATATATATATATATATATATATATATATATATATATATATATATATATATATATAAAAACACAGTAGCCATTAACTGTCCACCCTGTGCATAGCAGGAAACAGGAAGTAGTAACATGTGAAAACGCTCCTTTCACACATCACTACAGGTTAAATGCTACAGAGCTGTGTGACCTGTTGGTGACTTCTTACCAAACTGTCTCTTCTCCCAACCTTTCCACCCTTTTACCAACCATCACAACGCTTCATAATCCTGTCCTGAATAAGACAAAAAATCTGGCTAAAGTTGGGTGAAAAAGTATAATAACACGCGTGAAATCGGTCTTACCCGTGTCCTGAGAATTCTGCTGACTCACATCTCCGTTCCTCAGACTCTGACCAGGGCTTTTCTAATAAACACATCACACAGATGATTAAAACATCATTTTGTATAAGACGCATAAGCAACTAATCTTTGAACAATACAAGTGTGTGTGTGTAGTACAGTACCTGATCTGAACGGCGTGTGCGTTTCATGATCTCCTCGAGACGCTACAGAAGTGAAGAGTGTGTTTAAGGCACTGATGAGCACATTTAAACTCCAAAAAAGAAAAAAAGAAAAAACACCCTCTACCTTTTTCCTCTCGAGTCTCTCAGCCTCCTCTTTCTGGAAGTGTTTCTCTCTCTCCTGACGCAAACGCTCTGCCTCTTCACGTTGACGAGCCTCCTCTTCCCCTTTCTGTCCACACACACACCCTTGTGTTAGAGTTGTGTGTGTGTGTGTGCACGCAGCATGTGTGTATGATGCATTCACCTATGTGGTCATTTTTTATTATAAATATGTGTGCATGTGTGTGTGTATGTGTGTGTGTTTGACCTGTCTCTGCAGGCGTTCTGCTTCTTCATCTTTCTCTCTCTGCAGTCTCTCCTCTTCTAACTGTCTCTCTTCTTCCTCCTTGCGTTTTGACTCTTCGGCCAGGCGCTGGGCCTCCTCTTCTCTTTTCGCTCTCTCTTCAGCTATCCTCCGTGCCATCTCCTCTCGGTTTCGTCTGTCCATCAAGGCGTGCACACACACAGCTTAAAAACTCCTGAAGCGTCCTTAATTCATCATGCACTTCTATTCTATAATCAGTGGATACGAACCTCTCGGCCTCCTCCTGCTGCTTCTTCTCCTCCTCCTCTTTCTCCCTCTGCTCTCTGGCCTGCCGTCGTTTCTCAGCCAGTAGTCGAGATGCCTCCTCTGGGTCTGTGGTTCCTGTACTGGGTCTGCCCGCTGGAGGACTCGTCACCCTCTCTACACCTGAAACAAACAGGAGTTTGAAGTTTAGAATGAACTACACAATGCTCGTGTGTGTGTGTGTGTGTGTATGTGTATATACACACACACACACACACACACACACACACACATATACATACACACATATATATATATATATATACACACATACATACATATATACACATATATATATATATATATATATATATATATATATAGAGAGAGAGAGAGAACAGTAGCAGTCACTAACCATTGGACCCTGCTTTACGTGTGGAGATTTCAGCTGCTTTAGCAGGACTTTCGCTTTCCTCCCTCTTCTCTTGTTCTGCCTTCTCATCCTCTACCCTGCTGCCCTCCGTCTCTTCTCTCTTAGCCTCCCTGTCCTTCTTTAGGTTCTTCTCATCCACCGGACTCACTCTCGGGCTTTCTGATGTCACCCGGCTGGGTCGCAGGTTACCAGGCAACAGGGAAGGGTTGCTACGAGATAAGGGCATGGAAGATGGCGGAGGAGGAGAGCTGGATCGTTTGGACGCGGGAGACTTCGGAGGTGGTTTAGTGGAACTCCTAATGTCACACGGCGAGAAATAGTTGAGAGGGAATAAAGAAGAGAAAATCCAGTAAGTCTGTGTAAATTTACTCGCTAACGAATATATACGAATATAAACCCCGATTCGTGTAGCTGTCATGAGTTACGCTATTTTATTTACCGTCAACTTGAAGTCTCTTATTTATTTCAATTACACCCACATTTTTAATGAATATTTGGTGCAAGTCCGTTGCTTCATAATTATCATTTGAACAGCCATTCAATTAGGACAAAAGTAATGGCACCCTATAAAAGGTGGACGAGAACTGATGCACTGAGCTGCATGACTTGAAGATTTAGCACTCGGTGTGTTTAAGGAATGCGCCTTCACTGTCATTTTCAGCTCTCTGTGAGCCTTTTATGGAATTTCGTGGACGTCACTAAATGTTAACGCTGTGAATGCACACGTTTGATTGGAATAAACATACATGTGAGTACAAAGAAATTCAGCGTAAATGAAACTTTTGCACATCTGTCAGGAATTGTTTTTTTTGTACTTCAAAAACTTTAGATTAGATTCAACTTTATTGTCATTACACATGTATAAATACAAGGTAACGAAATGCAGTTTAGCATCCAATCAGAAGTGCAGTATATACAGTATGTGCAGTTATGTACAGATGAGGGCAATGTAACAGGTGGGAATAAATAAATTAGCAGTGTAAGAGGTGGGGATACATTTGCATTAATATACAGAAGGGTAAATATACAGATGAAGTATGGATACAGAAAAAGTATGAATCTTTTTACTAAAAGATTGCTAAACGAGGTCAACTGTCAGTACCTGGCGGATGACTGCTGGCTGAATTTAGCACGCTGGCTGCCAGGAGAGGGAGCTCTCTTGGTGGTGGTGAGGTTCAGAGTTGGAGTGGGACAGGATAGATTACTCCAGGACTTGCGCACATAGTCCTTATCCTTCCTATCAGCCTAACCATGCCCAAAAAAACAAAACAAAAAACAGTTAGACAAATAGAGCGAACACAGATATCTTAAGAAAAGAAGAATATTGAAGGCATATAAAGTGTTGTGTCATGCAAATCATTTAGTGGTTCACAGTATTAATGTGCAGGAATTTAATCCCACAACGACGACTATTTCTCTCACAAGCGTTACTGTTACACTGCTAGCATCGGGCTTTGATAGTGCTCATGTATGTGGGAGGAACTGAACATTTTATATACAGATTTGGGCGTATAACATACTGTATCTTTTCTACTTTAACCTTCAACCTATTGATGCTTGCGTCCAGCAGATGGCACTATTGAGGGAAAAAAGGACAAATAAATGACATAGTAGTAATGTACACATTTACTCAGTACAATCTCTTCCATTCTTGGTGGACTAAGTTTCTAACCTTGGGCTAGTGTTTACAAAAAAACAAAACTGAATTAGAAAATTTCATAATGGATGACTCTTTGGACAGAAATACAGTTCTGTGCTATTCAGATTCTGATCCAGTTCCTCATGATAACATGGTGTATGAGTGTGTGTGTGTGTGTGTGTGTGTATCAAGAACTGGTTACAGTTGGAGTAACATGTTTTTTTTGGGTCAAACTACACAAAACAACAACAAAAAAAAGTATGATTTGGCTCAGCACTGACGCCTGTGTAACAGACTGAATCAGTCCAATGCAGGTCAGAGGCTCTGGGTCTCAGACACAAGTCTTTAATACCATAAGCCTCTGGCAAACTGCACACACCCAAAGGCTTGTGTGTGTGTGTGTGTGTGTGTTGGGGGGGTGCACATGTCAAACAAGAAGAATCCAAAGCTGGTGTACTTCCTGTGGAGCTTAAACTCTAATCCAAGCACTCATGCACAACAAAAAACGACAAATTTCCCTTAAAAATGAAATTAATCCCTTCGAACTACATGAAATACATTTTATTTGCATTTCAATTAATCTAAACTTTTTATACTGCCAAATTAATGCTATGTGTTTGTATCACATAACTGTCTAAGGTGCTTTATCTTAGTAAAAAAAAAAATTAAAAATGAGGATGTAATACAATTTCACATTTATGGGATCTATGTAAAAATCTTTCATTTTTCATCATTTTATTTTATTAATATTATATTTCATTTAAGTAAGTACAGGTAACAACCATTTAAGCGTCTTAAACATCCGAATATGGGATTTTATTCCTTCCACACATCTTTCTGTTCTTACCAGCATATTATGGGATGCCTTCCTGCATGGGTTGCCGTCCGGCCCGGCTCTGACCGCTCGCTCGAGGCTGAGGCCGGCTCTCATTGGTCGCTCGCTGCTGCGTGACTGCGGGGCCTTGAAGCACAGTGAGCTCGTATGGTGACAGGAGGCTGAGCGAGGACAAACAGGGGTCACTGAACCGGGGTCAGAGGTTAAGTAGCCGAGCAGGCCGTGTGGAGTATGGGTTTATTGAACAGGGAGGTGAGGGATGAGTGGAGGGGGTGAGTGTGACGTGAGTGAAAAAGAAAGAGGAAGGAAAAGAAAGAAAGAGAAAGTGTGCATCAGCGTCTACAAAGCATTAAAAGGTCACGCAGCGACTACGATCATCCCTGAAGGGGGGGGGGGGGGGGGCTAAAAGTAGTGTTCAGAAAAGTGGGTGTGGCCTAGGACACCTGGTTCTCATGCAATAGAGCTCAGTGATGATCGCGTTCTGCTTGTTAGCAGCTTTTTGCCCCAGTAGTTAGTTAAAGATTAGATTAGACTAGACAAGAGAGAGAGAGAGAGAGAGAGAGAGAGAGAGAGAGAGAGAGAGAGAGAGAGAGAGAGAGAGAGCACAAGAGAGACACACCCCAAAATACAACAAAAGGAATAAAAGTGGCATAAGAATCTAATGTTTACTCCCACATGCAGCCATTGTAGACAAGCTTTAAATGAAGCAACACACACACACACACACACACACACACACACACACACACACACACACACACACACACACACACACACACAGAGAGGTTGATATAAAAGCTGACAGTAACCCTGGTAACAGTGTTTAAGGAGAGAGGAAAAAAACCTGAAAGAGCCATTTTATTTCAGAGAGAAAAGGGAAAGGCGGCCAAATTCTCCAACATCCACATCTCTCTTCCTCTCTCTCTCTCGCTCTCACACACAAACACACACACACAAATAAATCCAAAATGTCTTCATTGGGGAAGACGATAAAATTCGGTTTCCAACAAATTCTTGATTTAACACCTTATAATACAATCAAGTGAGAAAAGGTAGAGTAGATATTGTGTGTGTGTTGCTTTACCTGCATCTCCAGACAGAGATACAGCACTACGACTTCTAGCCAGGTAAGAGTGCGTTGGTGTCTGTAAGCGACTGACTACGTTGTTCTCCCATGGGGTTAGAGGCATACGACGCATACCTGAAACACACACATCTTATGAGTTATATACTAGTTTATTTATTTTTTCACTAATGCTAGTTAAAGGAACATTAGGCAAGCTGAGAATATGGAGCATGAAGAACCGAAGCCAAAACACACCACAGAAGAGCGACAGTGCATGCATATACAAGACCCATTTCCGTTCCCATGGTAATCCATACCACTGAAGTCATGAGCATGCTGTAGGAATACATGCACTGCTCAGCTGAATGCATTTAAAGGTGCAGTTTCTAAGTTCTCCGCTTAAAGGTTTTGTTAAAATAAAAAAAATAAAAAAAGTGTCTCTAGGTCTTTAATAATCACACCCTTTACCTTGAACCCTGCTAATTCACAATGTTGCGCTTCAATTCGGGTTGTTCTTTTCTGGTGCAGAAATGATCTCTGCCCCAAGACAACTCATGAGGCAAGTGTGGTTTTAACAGAAGGGGGGTGGAGTTTGTTAAGAATTAAGAGCTTTCTTGGCAATGGCATTTCGTCTAGACGTTAAAATATTTACAAACCGCCCCTTTAATGCACTCGGATTAAAATGTTGCAGCAGCTTGTCCTTGGGCCAAAGCTGGAAAAGACAGGAAGTAAAGTTACAGATTATATAACAGGGTAAAAATAAGACCAGCCTTTCAAAACATGCCAGTTTGCCCCATAGTAACTCCTCACACACATTCACTAAAACACTACCTGGGCTGAGGACTAGGGATCGTGTTAGTCTATCATGGAACAACTTTAAGTCCAGTGGCTTATTAATGATCGGATGTATAAGCCTCATTTGACCGGTTATTTTGGTCTGCACCGGAGTGCGGTTCCATTCAAAAGCACTCTAAGATTTATTTGAAAGATATACCATCAAACATCAATATACCAGGTAGTAGTATACAGTGAATTTGTGTTTCCTGCTGTGAATATTTTTATTTATTTTTTATTTTTTTTAAATCCTTGTCTTGCACTAAATCCACCTGCAGGTCTGTCCTGATGGATCTTCTCTCTGGACACTCGAGCTTTAGATGGAACTTTATTTACTAAGCAAGAGGAGGAGACGGACGTCTGCTTCTGTAAGCCTTAGACCAACAGCACAAGACGAAAACCGCACACGTTAAACATACAGTACGTTATGGGTTGGACTGAGACAAATGTAAGTAATATTGAAACATTTGAACAGAATTACTCATCACTACATATGATCAGCTGACATCCTATATATAAATGGATCAGGTATGGATAGTGGGAGTTGATTAAACACTTATCAAATCTCAAGACTCTTTCAGACTGGAATGGGTTGTTTTCTAGGATTCTGTATTTGGCTCCATCCATCTTGCCCTCAGCCCTAACGAGTTTCACAGTTCCTGCTGATGAAAAGCTTCTACAGAGAATGATACTACCGCCACCGTGCTTCACCATGCTTCACTGTGGGGCCTGATCGTGGTCTAATTTGACCAAAGATCTTTTTCCCCCCCCCACACATTTGTTAAGTCTCAAATATGACTTTTGGCCTTCTTCTTGCCCAGCTTTGTTGAGTGGTCAGTGAGTTGCGCTTGTCCTGTGAACAGATTCACGCATTTGAGCTGTAGATCACTCAAGTGCCTTCAGAGTCAGCTTTTCTTACTCAGTCCCTGCCCTTTGGATGGATGGCCTCCTTTAGGTAAAAATGAGATATTCTTTACAACCAAACTCTGACACTTTTCCAGAACTTTGTTTTGACAGCTCCTTGGTCTACATGATGTAAACCCTTAGGTATATATTATCTAATAAATCCAAATTAAACCCACTTCAGTTTCAGGTTGTACCACTACAAAAAAGTTCAAGGGGTATTTGAGCAACAGTGTATAGTGGGTAGTGTGTGTGTGTAAGTCAACCGTATTATATTAACAAAAGCAAAAAAAAGGCACTGAATAATAACGCACCTAGGACATGTGTGTTTTGTTAAGAACAGGGATGGACGAGCATGTGTGAGTGTGTGTATGTCCGTGTGCGTTTACCTCGGTCTGGTGAGTTTAACAGTGTTGCAGAAGATGACGAAAGACGTTTGTTTATGACTGGGTCTATGTGCTTGGACAGATTCATGGTGGAGACTGACCTTCTGTCAGCATCTACAGACACACAAAACAATAACACACAGAAACAGGCACACGACGGCATGAGACACAAAACAGAAAGGACAAGAATCGTGAACAGAGAGCTCAGTACTGAAACACTGACCAAGCGAACAGATGGGATTAATCGAGTGCAGAGAGAATGCGGACTGCATGTTTCAGTGGTGTAGTCGAGGTCAATATACACCATATCATCACCAGGCTGTTTGCATATACTGACTACTACTCATTAGTTATTCATGTATCCCTAGTAAGCCCAGCTAAAAGCAAGGTGTAGGAGACATGGGAGACATTTTGATGGGTCACTTTCATATGGACCTTATTGAATTGCTTAATTGTTTTTTTCTTCGGTCATGCATAAATTGATCTCAAGCATTCCTAGTCCAATCTAGCAGCATCTAGAAATCAAGAAAACTTAAGTTACAGTTGTGGTCATAAGTTAACATATGCCTTGTAGAAACTGGAAAATGTTAATAATTAAAAATAATAATAATTAATAATAATAGGGATCAAAATTTCATTTTTATGCAAAAAAAAAAAAAATCTACACTGATCATCCTGTTCAAAATTTTACACCCCCCTGGCTCTCAATGTATCGTGTCACCTTCTTGATCATCAGTGAAGGTTTGCACCTTTTGTAATAGTTCAAGACTCATTGAACACTCCTACAGTCACTTCAGATGACGTATACACAAAACCATCACATAATGTAATAAAGGCTAAAGCTACAACAACTGTGGCAAACACGAGGCCTAGACAATCCTCTTCACCATTTCACTAGTGATATTCATGCGCTACAGTCTGACGCTACATGCTACGACTGACAACGCTAGTGGGCTGCTCTACTCCGAGTCGTATTCACATTGTGTGTGCAGGCGCTGTTGAGGCGCCGGACTGAAAACACCATCACGTTCCAGTCTGGCCAGGTCCAGTGTGAAGAGGAGAGCAGAGTCATCAAATCCTGAGAGAGAGTGGTGTGAAAAATTATCTATATTGTTTAACCTTTTGATCTTTCTTTAAAAAAATAATAATAATAATAAATTCACAAAAATACTCTGCTCTCATCGATATCAAACAACTGCAAACAAAACACAGGTTTATCCAAAAAATATCTTTGTTAAATATGTGTGCAGAGAGAGAGAGAGAGAGAGAGAGAGAGAGAGAGAGAGAGAGAGAGAGAGAGAGAGAAAATAACAGAAACAATAGGGAGTGGCGATCGAAGCAGGGCCCTGAGTCAGCAAGTGTGAGTGAGCAGAGAGAGATGCAGAGAACAAATTGGATGTGTTTATGCACACACGCTCATGCGTTCATACACACATTTGCAAACACTGTTTTTTAAAGCTTTTGCCATTTTAAAAAAATAAATAAATCATCATCATAATGTTTTTCAGACATGAAGTGTAGTGCCAGTGGTTGCTGGTGTTTATTGTGGTATGTTTACCACTGTTGTGCGAGGTGCTGGAGGTTAGGGTTCCTCCCCAGCTCCAGCGGTTCTGCTTCGGTCGGACTCGCTGACTCTTTTCCAGAGTCCTTCTCACCACGGCCTCATACCGAGCCTGGAACACACACACACACACACACACACACACGAAATGTCAAACTCCGTTTACACACATACTGTACACAGCCCTCAGAATTAATGGCATAAAAATACTAGACAAAGTAAAAACTTTTTTAAAATAACATTTTCTTAAAATATATGAACACCCCTAAGGAATATTTGAAATAAATGCAAACAAATTGCCAAAAAACAAACAAACAAAAAAAAAAAAAACTTTTGTCATGTATTAAAGAAAGAGAGTTCAAATGGCAGCGTGCTCCTCCTGAGTGCTTTTCTCAACTTTAAGATTTACATTTCAGGAACTGATTTTAGTTCCTGACTCATAGTTCCAGGAACCATTTACTTTTCTGCAGACAAGGAACTTTTAGAATGGATCTTGCTGTATTAAATGCTGATTGGTCAAATCCATTTTCTCTGGAAGTTACAAAAAACCAAAACCAAAACAAAAACACTACCACATGATTACAATGCATGACCTGGAGAGTGGAATGTTGAAATGTCACATTTTCTTTTACTCAAGTGCAGAGTTAAAATGTGTTTCCCCCCCCCCTAACCAATAGGAAAGGATAAAAGAGTGATTCATGTGCATGTAGCTGGGTAGGAAGTGTAGAAAGTGTCCTCAGTCACCTCAGTCTTGGCTGTGTTTCTGTACCACATGTTGAAATGCCACGCCTGTCAGTTTGTATACAGTACATAACACTCATGGTTCCTGCAGTGCTGTGGAACTTTTATACTATTTTTACACACACATTTAGTTTACTTATGAAAAAAAAAAATTATTTTAGTTAATATTTTCTTTCTGGTACTGCTATTATTAGGGGGCCAAGCACCGAAGGTGTTGTAGGGACCCTATTGTTATTCTACCTTTTCTACTTCTTCTGGCTAGGTTGTCTATGGTAGCCCACAGAACCGTCTGGTAAAAAGTTGTGAAATTTGGTGTACTGATTGTGGAGGGTCCATGGAACATTCTGACCAAATTTGGGCCATGTCCTGCCATTGCTCTAGCGCCAACATCAAGTCAAATGTGGCCCTAATTTAGAAGTATTTTTTTGGTCATAACTATTGAACCGTGTGTCCAAAATGTAAAAACCAGGCATCCCTGGATTCCCTCGGTCGAGCTGAGCTCAACACAACCTATGACGCTGTCTTGGTAGATTAGATTTTCCACCATCTTGGATTTTGTCAAAAAAATAATAATTCGTTACTCCTCCTACAAATTGTCGAATCCTCAGAGTAAGCCTCACAAAAGCTACTTGATATTCCAAATGGTTTGACTGTAATGTGCCATCAAATCTTACAGCAACGCTGCCAAACAGGAAGTGAGGCAAGTGAGGCCAAACATTTAATCTTGGTAGGCAGCTTCAGGACCATGAGGCTATGCAACAAATTTCGTGATTATTTACCCTGACCTTTTGTTTCTTTATTTTCTTTTCAAAATGTAAAACACTTTATTTAAATTATTTTCAAATATCACTGCATAGATTTTGGTAAAAATGCAAATCTCCTTGAGCAGATTTTGGTAAGCAAGCAAATATGCTTTCTTAGATTTTGACAACATTTGCAAATATACTGTTGTAGATTGTGATGCATTTGCATATATTTCCATAATGTTTTTTGTATTTTTATAGACACAAATATTCTGGACCAGATTTTGGTAAATATGCGTATATTGTTAGACAGTTTTGTGAATATGCAAATATCTTTGTGTACATTTTGGTAAATATATACAGTATAGCGACTATGTAAAATGTAAGGAAAGTATTTTGCTAATAAGGCCATCACCTTCTCCTCCTCTAGCTTCTGCCGTCGTTTCTCCTCCACGGCCACGCGCCTCCTCTCCTCCTTAAGCCTTTGCTCCTCCAGACGCCTCCTTCTGTCCTCCTGCTGCTTCTCATAGTACAGCCTCGCTCGCTCCTCACGCTCAAACAACTGAGCCTCTCGCGCAGCTACACGCACACACAAGGCCTAAAGTCAGTGAGTGTACAGATTCAACAAGCCTTAGGATGTGGTTATTTATAGCGCACAATCCCAAAGCTGCTGTCCAACCAACCATCCTTGAAAACGTCACCCCCTACCTTTACATATTTATTAAAAAAATAAACAAATTAACCAAATCCATCAGGCCTAAACTTTTGCTTTATGACTCAGAGCCTTTACATAACTCTCTGCGGGTGCCATGGCAACCAGGCCACCAAAAGTTTACATAATGACTAAACCTCGCCACAGCAACCTGCCACGTTCACCTAATCATGCAGAAAGAGTGTGTGCTTGTAGTTCGATCAGTGATTTTAAAAAGACTTTCCATCTTCTCTGTGCAGGGAGATTTATTTTGGCACTACACTCTTAGGGCGGTTCCCACACACACACACACACACACACACAAAAGCCACACCAGGTACACTCCATCTACCACCAGGAATGAAAATGGGGAAAGAAAAAAAATAAAGGCAAGAGAGCACAAGAGTGACTTGATTTCAGTATGTAAGATAAGATACCGGTTTAGAGGCTTATTCATGAACCGTCATTCATTTTTAAAAGAAGTGAATGACAGTCATAAAAATGGAAAATATTGGCAAGAGCTTTTATTCACATTGCAACCCTAAACATCATGCCTAATGGATAGTGTTGCTAATACTTGAAATAAATAAAAAAAAAAAAAAAAGAAAATGACACAAACATGGAGCCCATAAGCAGCAGCGATGACAGTTTACCATCCCATCATCCGGAGATTGAACCCGTGTGTCATACCATTCTGTTTCTCTCTCTCCTCCCTCCTCTCTCGAGCCAGTCTCTGTCTCTCATCGAGTTTCAGTGCCAGAGGCTCTACACACACAATAATGTTTAGTGAATCAACAGACAACACAAAAATTTTCAATCAAATGCGTGTGTGTGTGTGTGTGTGCCACCTGGTCTCCCTGTATTGTGTACGTCCGCAGAGCTGGATATGAAGTAGGTGTTGTGTCCGGAGGTTGTCGAGTCTGGCCGACTTAAAGGTTTCTTCTCGTCGCCTCCGAGATGGGAGTCAGAGTCTGAAAGACAGAAAAGGGCGCACAAAAAAAAATAAAAATAAATAACAGAAAAAGAAACCGAAAGTTAAGCCTTGAATAAACTGTTTACAAAAACACAGCCAATCTCAGACTTAACTATTAGAGAAAAAACAAAACAACCAGACATCACACATTACCCGGGTTAGAATTTGTTGCTACTATGACTATGGATGTATATCGATGGTGTATCATCATACTTGGTTCACTTCGCGAAGTCTTTCATGCAGCTTATTTACTTGCCTAACTTCTTATTTGTTTACGTTCCTCGTGTTGTTTTTCCCCCGTTTCTGCCCTGCCTGTTCGAGTAACGATTTGTTTCTTTATTTTTGTCAGTTAGGGGGGAAAAAAAAAAAAAAAAAAAAAAAAAAGCACATTCATCCTATCATACTTGACTCCGTTTCAATACAAAACTAAACGGTTGACATTTTCACATCAGCGTTTAACCATGTTGTTCATATATACACCAAAAGAAAACAGACGATCCGAAATATCGTCTTCAGCCGTGTTTGTAGAGTCGATTGCTGGCATCAACCCAGAATTTTCACATCAGCGCATCTCTAAAGCAAACGAAACCAAAGGCTTTTTACACACGTCCTACAGCAACACTGCAGCACGCCTACAACAACCAATCACGTTAGCAGAACGGATTTTCTGTCGTATGTAACGAGATTTACAGACACAGAATGAGGTCTTAAGTAAATCACACCTTCGGTTCATTACATTGTCTTCAAAAACTTTTCAATTATGGAGAGCTTCCCAAGTCAGGAAGTAGCGTTAAGCCGTTAGGAAAATCAGCGCAGTCTCTGCAGCCTATTTGCATGTGTGCTCGGCCTCGCCCCGCCTCGCCCCGGTCAGGTGATGTTGACTATGTTTGCGGGTGATCCGGCTTGGATGTGAAAGGAGCTTTATTACACTGGAGTGAAGGGCTGAAGGATGTGGGATGGAGGTGTGTCCTGAGGGAGGAACAATTACTATATAATCGCCTATTTGCTATTACGTAACAATTATTTCGGAGTTATTAGAGGTCATAGAAATGAATCATTAGATTGCTAAATATATGTGGTCGGTTTTAATTAGAGTCTTGATCTAACCAATCAAAGGCTTCGATCAAAGACTGAACTATATTTGGAAAAAAAAAAAAAAAAAAAACAATATTTCATCAACTCTCGTTATGCTGATTTAATTCAATTTTAACAATAGACAAGGACAGGTTTAAGTACATTAGTACCGAATAGCACTAGGCCCGCCACGATAACTCATTTTGTTGGACGATATATTGTCCCAGAAATAATTGCGATATAAACGATATTACCGTCATTATAATGCCACTGACATAATGATAATATACTAGCATAATGATGCAAGTACACCCTTTCAAAGAGCAATGGACTTTTGAATTCTTAAGAATATTCAGACGTCGGAATACAATAATGTGAATCCTTTATGCTTTAGTTATTCATTGTCCGTGTTTTAGTGCGCCGTTACGGAAAGAGCGTATTCACAACGTGACTTACCGTTCTACCTAGTGTTAAGTTCAAGTTCACTTGTGTTATTTTGCGCAGAAGCACAAGTATTAGGTTTATGTTGTGCAAATGTCTGATTAATCTAATATGCGTTTAGGATGTGTTTGGGTGAGTTAATTAACCCGCTAGTAAATCGCTTCAGTTTACCGCTGTTCATTCACTGTTCAGCTTCAGCTCACGCAGCTTAAGCGGCTCGATCCCCGGCATTATGGACTACGACTGGATTATCTGAAACACTAGAACCATCCTTTCTAGATTTTTCTTGTTCATAAAACATTGTTAGTGCATTGCTAATGTCTTGCGTGTCAGTTTTTCAACAGTACGTCGTAATTAAAATCGGCGCTAGTGCTCGCTACGTATCGCACAGAATCATTCATTCTTATGTAAACAAACACACATGTAAACGCAATGGGCGATATCGAGGTGGGCGAAAACGATCGGTCATGTCCAGATATCGTCTGATAAGTTGATAACGTAATTTCCGTGACAGGCCTAAATAGCACAATACACCATTACAACCTGTTTGTGTATTTGTTCATTCGTGTATATGTAGAGTAAGTGCTGTTACGTGGTGTGATGAGGTCCAACACGGAGCCGGGTGCGTTACTCTAACCACCTGAAGTTGAAGCGTTTTATTCTTTCTTATTCCACAGCAATTTGCCAACGGTAATATTTATAGTATTTATGTAAGAAAGTCACGTCATATGTTTTTTATCCGTTTATAATTGTGGAACGTCAGCAAAACAGGTCAGTTCCTGTTATCGCTTACAGTACGTTATAGCAGCTATAAACATCCTGTCCTTCACCAGGATCTCTTTCTTTCCCTCTCTTGTGAAGTTAATAAGACAAAAAAAAAAACAAAACAAAAAAAACAGTTTGTCATGTTACCGATAAACCGCAAAAACAAACGAATTAATCAACTCCTTCTGACCAATCAGAATGGAGAACTCAATAGGACAGTGGTATAAATATTACTCGTGGTACCATTTCTTTAGTCTTAAAAAAAAATAAATAAAAAAGCAAACAGAAATTGAATGAGAAAATGTTGGATATGTACATTACTGCATCACACTACTGTTACACTTACTGTATGTTACACAGTCAGCATTAAGACATCATCTTTAATGTATGACGTATGAATATATCGATAGTCAGACATTCGCAATCCTAACAAGCCTACTGATCGGAGACTTGTTTTCATTTCCTATTTCAGCATAAACATTTAATAGGGGGGGGTTCTAGATTGGATTCATATACTCTTACTCCTGAAGGTCATCAAGAATCAGATTCTCCTTCAAGCCAAAGAATTCGGACTAATTCAAAGCGCCTGACTGAATTCAGATTTAAAACAACTCATGACAGACTTGATGCCTAGCTTATAAATGCGGGCGTGATAGAGCCGAGTGAAAACACAGAACTTCGCAGAGACGCTGATCTGAAACTGCTGATCGGCCATACTGGATATTGACGTTCTATCAACCGGTTGCTGAGGTCACTCCGGTCCGGCTGTGTTTCGGATTGATTTCCATTTTAAAAGCGATCAACAAGCCTCGGTGTGTATGCGACCTCATCTAATGCAGCACAGTAATTTGAGAGAATGATCAAACGCCATGCAGTACGTGCGAATCCTGTATAAATAATAATCTTGCACGTTTCACATCTACCAGTAGTGTTGTCGAGTCACATACATTAAAGACAGTCATCTCACACGAGCACACACACACACACACCCTTATCCACATCAAGTCCAAAGTCTTTAAGCTGCCAGTCAAATATAAACAGTGTAGATTGAGTAATGTTTCATTTCAACACAATATTGACAATCCTGTGTTCAAGCACAACAGCTGTAAGGTTTATAAAGCGTACAGTGTATAAAGCAACACTATATGCAATACGCTGACTGCCCTACAAAATCACCGCACTGCAGGTTAAACACCAAAAACAGGACAAACTCGGTGGAAAAACTGGTCTATGAACTCCCTCAAGACACTGATAGCACTCAGTACTGTCGCTGCTGCTAACCTGCTTTTAGACGTATGCCATTTCCTACCTATAGCACGCACTGTAATTATCCTCAACGATCATGCTAGCAGTGGGGCTGTGTCATATCGCATCATCCATGATACACCGGTACAACTCCTCCCCATGATAAGAATTTGTCATCCCGCGATACTGATGATATAATCGCTGATGCACTGCAATGTGGCCATCGCACACGTAGAACGAGTAGGCGGAGGGCGGAGTTCCAACCCTAACATGTAGTTTAAGGATGAAGTCAGAATCGGCGTTTACATTTCAAAATTGCACAGTCTGTACAGGATTTTTTTTTTTTTTTTTGGTTCCAGCCAAAAACTTTGCAAAAAGATTTTGCTGTGGCTTTTTTTTTTTTTTTCCCCCCCAAATTGCGATAGAACTTGCAGCTTTTTTTGTGGAAAACTGCTCGAACTGGCGAAATTGCAATCGCACGAATTTGTTTTGCGCGGTCTTTCTCAGTGATGTTTGTTGGTAAATTTAGCTGTACTCATGTCCGACGCACGTGAATCGGAGAGGGCTTCGGCTGAATGCGCGTTGTTATGACGTCACACGACGCGTCTTGGCCCAGATCTGCGGAAATTTTGAAAAAAAATTAAAAATAAAAAATCCAAACGCCTCCGAATATTGCAGTGTTTGCTTGATTTTGCGTTCGGCGATTGCAAAAACGCGACATCCTGGAGGGACTGATTGTACTTGATTTGAATCATTATTGTGTTTAGATGCCGTTTTGATATTTTGCAGCACGGTTTAAGACTTTAAGTTTGCACTATTTAAACACTACATGCACTTTTACAACATTTCCGTTTGTTTATCCTGGGGATAGATTCTGAATACTGCGAGTATTGGTGTTTGTATTTTCACTGCAATTTTAATTTGTGAATCAAATTCATATTCCATTTTTTTTTTTTTTTAGCCTACTTAATTGGTATAGTTTAGTATTTGATGACGGTCAGGATTAAAGTTTGACTTTTTTTGCATCGATGTTTGTGTTTGCACAGCTCTCAAGACTGTATGCTCAAAAAGATAATAAGCCACAAAAAAAATAAAAATAAAAAAAATAACCATGAAATATCATGACATAGTTTTCAGTCTATACGTCAGCCCTCCTTAGCTAGTACAGTAGTATTCTTCGGGGCTGACGTTCTGATGCAGGGCTTCTTATTAACATGTACATCGAAAACTGTTTTTTTCGGGGAAGCGTTCACGAGTTCGAATCGTTGCGATGTCAAAGCCGGATTTGGCTGGGAGCCTAAGAGAGTGATTTCTGGGTGGGAAGGATGATCTTCCTCTCGCTGCTGTGAATAAAGAATTTTAAAAAAATAAATTAATTAAAAAAAAAAAAAAAAAAACCTTCACCAATCAGCAGAGTGCATCCCATAATAATGTAGGCAGATAAGCAGATTGCTCTTGCAGTTAGCAGTAACGTCATTAATAAAATCGTGACAATGTTCAAATAGTTCGAACTTGAATCCGATGAAATCAGGTTTTGAGTCATGTGTGGATGCAAACAGACGTCAATTACATTTGTGATGATCTAACATTCGTGGCAGAAAGACTTCAGCAGTCCAACATGGCCACCTCCTGCTCCAGATTCCCTTCTGCTCAAGCCCTGAAGCCTTTTAAAGGGACACTCCTGTTCTAGAAATATTTTAAAACGTCCCAATTTCACCTGACCCATTTACTCACTATCAATTCCCAAACCTTTACATCCACGAACAATAGTTTTTATCCGCTAAGAAATACTATGAAATGGAGAAAAAGCAGGAAATAATATCTTATGTCACTTGGTCTTGGTCTTAGCGCTGAAACACCTGTGGGGAATTTATTTATAATAAAAGCCCCAGATCTCATTAGCACATCAGTGTAATCTAATCTGAAAAGTATTCGTTCCCCATCGAGACTGACTGAATTAGAATACGAAGGAGTACTTTATACTCCATACCCTACAGCTCTTCCTGTAAGCTTAGGGTTTATTGGGGTACCGAGTTGCAGGATTACCAGGGACACCGACTGCATCTTGGGAACATCGTATTATACCAGGAGTCGGCGATTTGTGGACCGAGCATTTGAAATAACACTGCAGTACGAACCAGCTTGGCTTCTGTAGCAGATCCTGTGTTTTTGGTTTATTCAATCACATGCATTTATGTGGATTATTTCACTGAAGGAAACTAGCTAGAGACAGAAATGAAAGGAGGTTTTCATTTTATTTACCCTGCCTGGTCTGACTAGTGAACTAGCGAACTAAATTAGCTTAAGAAAAATCAACGATGAAGAGAGATGATGTGTATAGTACGTGTTGATTCTTCTTGTGTCACATTCAAAAGTCGTCTCATCTTTTCATGAGGCTAGTCGAAATTTGTAACATGAAGCGCCACCATGAAACAAAACAACCACTTTGAATTCAAATTTATAGCCATAAAGTAGAGATGGTACCAAGTCGATACTCAGGATCAAGTATCTGGGCAAAATCAGCAAAGAAAAAAAAAAAAAAAAAAAAAAAAAAAAAAAAAAAAAAAAGGTGGCTTGGATATCAGAGGGGAAAAAAAAAAAATAAATAAATAAAGAATTAACTTAATCCAATTCTGTAACAAATGGAAAAGACTGGAAACTGTATACTTTATTATACTGTACATATAACGTGAGTGACTTTTTATGTGAGCACTGACATTTTGTACAAGTCATTTTTAATATCATTTGTCGAATCATTTTAAAGAGTATCTGTGTCTCGCCAAGATTTGGTGACAGCAAAAATTAACACACAAAAAAAAAAAAAACCAAGCAAACTCAAAATTACCGCACATTTTCCACAGATCTGGGCCAAGACGCGTCATGTGACGTCATCACAACGCGCATTCGGCCGAAGCCCTCTTCGAGTCATGCGTGTCGGACATGAGTACAGCTTAAAGGTCTCGTTTACCGATAAACATCGCTGTGCAAAACTATTTTGTGCAATTTCGCCAATTCAAGTAGTTTTAAGCACAAAAACAAAAAAAAAAAAAACAAAAAAAAAAACTCCACAAGTTTTGGAAATAAAGCCACAGCAAAATCAAGCATTTTTGGCTGCAACAATCCCCAATAAATAAATAAATTTGGAGAAAAAAAAATAAAAAAATTTAAAAACACTGTGGGAAATCCTGTACAGACCGAATAAGGTTTTCAGTATCGTATCGTTATCAGAAACTAATCGTTAAAGGTTAAGCATTGAAGCAAAGCTACTACCGCCATTCAGTCATGTTAGTCACGTAGTTAGTTTGTTTTATGCAAAATAATTTTATGCAACTGGACCTTAAGAAATTTTAGTTGCGTAACCCTGGGTTATGCAGGTTTTTTTTTTTTGTCCCCTGACTCAACAGTTATGTTTTTGGAACTGAAAAGAATAAAAAATAATAATAAATTCTATGCTTTACACATTATCAACAACATTTAGCTTCAAATTAAGACTTTGTTTCCCTAAGACCAGAGAACAACAAGACGAACACTATATTATCCATGTTACTATATTAACACGTCCTTCGGTTTGAGCTGAAATGCGATTATGTGAGAACCATAACCAATGGTGCTCAAATTCTCTCAGACAGACAGCCTGCGAAACAATAGAAAAACTGCAGCCTCATCCTCTTTCCCTCACTCGCCTGGGTCCTGCATGCGACTTGTATAACTCCGGTTATTAGGTATTAGTTATGTACCAAAATTAGACGGTGTCTAGGACAAGCAGAACTTGTAGAGCAACAACAGCCGGTTATGTCAGAAATAAAAGGGGAACTCAAAACAGTGCTAAACTGGACGGTGCACACGAGATCTTAACACTGTGCCAGATTAAAAATGTAGCCCAATATTACGTTACATTTAGGGATCTATTCGTGGTGCAGGCTAACTGGGTTAAGGAGGATTTAGCAGGACATCCTCTCTCTCAGTGCCCTCAAATAGCAGTCAGTGAATTTACATGTGCACGTAAAAAAAAAATTAACAAAAATTTATTTATTTATTTATATTTATATATATATATATATATATATATATATATATATATATATATATATATATATATATATATATATATATATATATATATACACACACACACACACACACACACACACACACACACACACACACACACACACACACACACACACATATATATATATATATATATATATATTATTAAAAAAAAAATTAATATAGAGCACTTATAAAATTTTAGTTTTGTAGACAGACTTTCAAGGTTGTTAGAACGTTTGCCTCAAAGCTCCGGGCTCGGGGGTTCGATTCCCGCCTCTGCCCTGCATGTGTGGAGTTTGCAGGGAGTTGTTTTCCTCCGGTTTCCTCCCCCAGTCCAAAGACATGCGCTGTAGGCTGACTGGCATTTCCAAATTGTCCGTAGTGTGTGAATGTGTGAGATTGTGTCCAGGGTGTCCCCTGCCTTGTGCCCCTAGTCTCCTGGGACAGACCCCAGGCTCCCCGCGACCCTGTGTCGGGTAAGCAGTACAGAATATGGATGGATTTTCAATCCCACTATCTGGTGGAACCTAGAAGAAGGATTTCTGCCAAGTGACTTTATGACAATGTCTACCGTTAAAATTAAAATTGCTATACAAATACAACTGAATTGAATATCTGCTCTCAACAGTCTCCATTTCCTTTCTTAATCTAAATAAGCCTTCACGGTTCATTTGCTGAAAATGTCAACACGTTGTTTTTCTGTATTTCTCACCTCACCGCCTTTGACTTTGTTCAGCGGTCAAAGGTCAGAGTACAGATCTGCCTCGTTCCGAGCCTCTCTGCAAGTGTGTAGTCCGCTAAACTCAAACACATGACCACCCCTCCCAAATCGCTTCTCCTGCTCAGCCTTATACGTGTCATGTGCCTCTAAAACACCTCACGTGTAAACGTACGATTTTTTTTTTTCACATCTTTGGTCTTCAGCCTTTCGTAAGAAGACCTCAAAAGAGCCACAGAAACTCCTGACGTTGATTATTTTCCTAGAACGGCACGGTCCTGAAGTGTTTCTCCCCCCCCCCCCCTCTCTCTCTCTCATACCACAGTAATTTTCCCCAACACTCATTTCAAAAAAAAAAAAAAAAAAAAAAAAAAAAAAAAAAGGTATTATTTACTGTTGTGGAACATCTTGGAAACAAGGTAGTTCCACCATACAAGTCCCAGGGAAGTAGTCGTTACTATAGAAGCGCATTAAACAAGCGGAGATTAATATAAAAACATTACTGTTACGGAAAATCGATTGACACTTTGACCAATTAGATTCAAGACAGCATAACAACAGTGGCATAATAAATAATAGAGACCACATCAGAGTCAGTTCAGGGAGAAGAAAAAAAAAAACAAACAAACAAAAAAGTGACCTTTAACACCAGTCAAAAAAGTAATAGTTAGTGTTAGTTAATACACACCTTGATGTGGTTAATATTATTGTGTGTACTGTATGTGCAGAATGAATGGGTCAATAAGAGACAGGAGTGACAAGAGATCATTCCAGAGACTGAGATTCATGTCTACACAGCACCAATCTATGAGTGTGTACGTGTGTGTGTGTGTGTGTGTGTGTGTGTGTGTAATTAGAAGGATAAGGCCTCTGAGTCCTGAGCAGCTTAGCATCACCTTATGCTGATCTGAGAAAGACTGTGGGAGAACGCTTGCTCAATCAAGGACAAAGCACAAAAGACTGTTCACAGACACACATATACACCATCACACACTATCCCTGAGAGGTTTTAGTTTCCATCAAACATTTCTTGACTCCGAAAAAAGGAGCAAGTATCGATTTTCATCCTCCCACGTGAAATCCATGATTAGAACACCGGAGCACTTCCTGAAAGCTAATTCTTAGGGAATGAACCAGTCAAGGACTGCATGAACACTTAACTAGAACGGGTCATGAAGTGAGATATCGAGAGTACCGATGAAGATCATCTCCAGTGAATCATATTTCTGGAGATGATTCAGCACTTGGACCAAAACCGAAAATGAAAGTGCTCATCTCCAGTAAGCGCTCAATACTGGTCAGGGTGGCGGGAATATACCGGAATACGCCGGGTGTGAGACAGGAATACACACTTCAGTCTTTTCGAATTCGTTAAGAAGTTTGGCAGCAGTGTTGTGTGTGTGGTTTGCTAGCCATGTTTTCCTGTTAACGTCCATTGCAACCTTGCGACAGCTTCCCGATCCAGCCATGAGAATCATTTCAATATGTTCTTCTTTTGTCAAAAGTGTTCTTAAAAGCTATCTGAAAAGTATATATAATAAACTATTAATATTTGGAAGACATTTTTCTAAAAAAAAAAAAAAAAAAAAAAAAAAGTGTTAATTTCCTCTATGTATGGAGACTTTTGGGACACCCCAAAAGTAGAGTTACCAGTCCACCTACTTGTATGTTTATGGGAGGTGGGATGAAACCGAGAACCCGGAGGAAACCCACAAGGACATGGGGAGGAAAAACTCCACGCAAACAATAGTAACTTTATTTATTTATTTATTTATTTATTTTAAATACTACAAATCGATTAAATATTTCTACACTTTTACCCTCTTTAAAAAGCATGGATATTTGAATATGCACATGAATATGCAAATTCCCAAATAGTCTAACCTACCAAAATATACCATAATAACTAAATGAATTTAGTCATGTTAGCTAGTCAAATATTTAGCACGCAGGTTCTGTAGATTCCAGAGAAGTTTCCGGGGTACTGTGTTGTCATCGTGTCGTAATTTGCATATTGTACGTGATAGGCTCAAGCTGTTGAGTTATGGCATCACATTACACACGGAGCTCGTACTTAATGCTTACTGAATCACTTTTATAAGTCTAAGACCTGAGACTTGCAACCAAACCGCAATCTGCATAATAACTTGAGTTAATTATGCGGGGGGAAAAAAAAAATAAAAAAATCGTGTTTTTGACTGCACGGGTACATTCAAGCCGAGAGTTCTTGCCGCCACCACCGTGGCTTGTAGGCTTAAATGTTTCTGGCGCGTGTATTTGAATTCAAACGCGACACAAGACACGTTCCGGCGATCCGGTTTGTCAGCCACCCAGGAGACCTGTGTTCACCTGACCTCATGTCATCCTCACTACTGACGTCCTCTGCCTTCGGGTCATCTGAGCGTGTCGGTTATTAATGGATCGCACTGCCGCTCCCTTACAGCCACATAAGACCAGGTTTTACTCACAGGAAGCTGGCTTATGACTCGGATGAACACCAACAATTAATTGAACAATAACGGCAACGAAGGATAAACTCAAATTTGTTATTTGAAAAGATGAATTCTTGTATATACACACACACACACACACACACACAACTCCAACAAACAATAGTTCTCGGACATGCATGTCTGGCATAAAAGCAAGACAAAACCTCAGGCCAGCCCACAGGTATATGCACACACACACACGGCAAAACAAACCAAACATCACAGTGATACTGGATATAGAAGTACTGAAGGCTTTCTAGAGAAAAGATCTGCACATTTGCTCACTTAACCATGAATACTCAAGTATGCTAGATTGCCGTTCATTTAATAATACTAAAGACAGCTACTTGGCGTTTCGTACATCAGCGTGCACAACTGTGTTCAAAATCCAAACTGGAGGACTACTACTTTTCGTCTTTCATGCAATGAATCATGTGCAATCTGACTCGAGGTTAGTTTGGATTTGAGGTCGTTCTTAAAGCGCTGTTACTCAATCAAGATCGTAGACCGCACAGACCAGGTTCCTTACTCCAGTGGTGTTCATCCGTTTTGTGTTCGTCTATAGTCCCCGAAATATACTGCAACGCCCTCCATGTGGACTCGCGCTAAATTGTACTACAGCAACCGTCCTGTCTCCACTACGATCAGACCAGATGCAGTAGAAACAAGAGGGTTTTTTTTTTTTTTTTTTTTCCTTTTACAGCAACCACCAGGCACTTGGGGGGTGTAAACTTAGTACACTGCTACCTTTGCTGCCACTCTGAGCACGTTCGTAACTTTACCTTACTCGACGACCAGCAAACGCACAGAAGGACACGGCACTGGTGAATTTTTTTTTTGCCACCTTTCCTCACAGCCGCCACTCTCTTTCAGCTTACAACGGCAACGACGTGCTGACAGTGTAAGAGATTTAACAGAGAAGTCCTTCTCAAAACTATCTTTCTAAGAAAAAGTTATCAATTATAAGATTTGATCTTTATATATATATATATATATATATATATATATCCTTTATAAAAATTTGCAAATATTCTGTAAGACATTTTCCCTTTCATTTTTACCGCTCACTGCCTGTGTTGTCAAAGGGCTGATTAACACTGTGATAGTTTTAGACTAGGCTACTCTGAGAATTTCAAACTGTACCACCTTTATATATATATAAAAAATAAATTAAAAAAAGAAAACAAACGCCAAACCGTACAGGATTTCGAGTTTTTTTTGTGATTGTTGCGGCCAAAAATCCATCATTTTGCTGCGGCTTTTTTTCAAAGTTTGAGATGAAACTTGCTGAGCTTGCTTTTTGAACCTACTACTTGAACCTTGTGAAATTGCAATTGCACGAAATTGTTTTGCACGGTCTCTCAGTGATCAGTGATTGTTGGCAAATGGGACCTTTTAGCTGTACTCGCGTTCGACGTACGCAAATCGAAGAGGGCTTTGGCTGAATGTGCGTTGTGACGAGGTCACATGATGCATCTTGGCCCAAATCTGCGCCCTCAAAATTGCGAAATCCTGGAGGGACTGAAATGCAACTTACAAATTAGAAACCAATGGAAAACACACACACACACACACACACACACACTCTAGCCATTGACCTAAATCTGGAGTTTCATTGTAAAACTTCGCACATCTCCGGGGCAGGCTACTTAATCTGACTTTAACCCACATCACTGATCCCCAACCTCGTTTCTTGTGACCAACAGAATTTAGTCGCAGCTCTAATCCACGTCGCCTGCTAAACATAATCTGTCTATAATCGATTAGCCGGATCAGACCTAGATTAGAGCGGGAACTGAATCCTGTATGACGATCCTGTCGATCCTCCACCCGTCCGTCACTTTGTGACCCGATTTCCTCTCTGCCCTCCTCTTCCTCCTTCTCACCTCCTCTCCTGCGTTTCTTGCGCCGGCTCCGCTGCTCCTCGTCTTCCTCGGTGATGGTGGTGAGGGAGGGGATGACCGACCTGCTGCCCCCCTTCCTCAGCCTGGGGGGCAACAGCATCATCCTTCGCTCTGCACAGCCCTCGTCCTGGCTCTCCTCGTTGTTTTCCTCTCTTTCTCTCTCTCTCTGCGTGTGAGTGCGTGTGCTCCTGTCCGGTGAGCTTACTCACGCTAATGCTAACTACTAGCACTCAGACTGTTCATCTGATCCGGGTGCGCGCAGAATGACGGCAAGAGCGAGCGACAGAGTGCGAGGCATGAGAAGGCAGGACAAGAAGTGACAAAACGGGGAAAGATCCGGAAACAACTGATGAGAAATTACGAAAAGGAAATTTGGTAATCCAGGAGGTAAACAGCTCAGCGAAGACATCTCATGCTGCTAAACATTACAGAAGATCACATCATCCTCAATCTTTCCCCTTTTCTTCCCTTTTATCGGTCTCTAAGCCACAGAGATGCTGCCACTTTCTCTCAAGGTCTGTTCTGCTGATGTATTGCTCATCCTCTCTCTCTCTCTCTCTGGTTCAAACACACACACACGCCTCTCTATTTCCTACTGAAATATTCAGTGTGGAGGGAAACAGGGCAAGGTGAGCCAGTCGGTTAATGATCGCTGTACAACCCCACAAGGCTGAAAAAGAGGAATCATGGTTTGACGGATGGATAGCTGGATAAAGCGTAGGCCTTCTTCCGAAATGATGCTGACGCTGTGACGCAGAACTGCCACTCGCCTCAGATTTTCCATACACGGGGTGGTGCGAAAAACAAAAAACATCCGGTGAGTCGCAGTTCTGCTGCTCGGTCCTGAGAGAGAGATCAGAGGAGACGGTCTAAACTGGGTTGCGACGACAACAGCAACTCGAATGACCACTCTTTACAAACGTGGCGAGCGGAAAAGCGTCTCGAGACACGTCAAACTTCGAGGCGGATGGGCTACAACAGCAGAAGACACATCGGGTTTCACTCCTGAGGGGCATTTTTCACCGAAACTACACAGATTGGAAAAATATTGTGTGGGAAAATTACATATAATTTTGTTGAGGTTTGCTAACGAAGCGCCTAGAAGAGCCGATATGGGTTTTATTTATAGATTTATGTGTAGCTTTTTTTTTTTTTTTTTATTCAAGTGTTACATGAGAAAGACAAGGACAAAAATAGTGAAATTATTCCTGCTCTTCTGACAGGACACACCTCCCAGTCTCTCTCTCTCTCTCTCTCTGTGCGTGTAGTATAAATATGCAATGTAAGCAAGCACAGGGGCAATAATGATTCAGTTCAACGGTGCACAGGAGCCTGTCATCACTCCTGGGACCAATCACTTTATCCTTTTCCCCACACCCCCAACCACACACACACACACACACACACACACACACACACACACACACACACACACCGAGCTCCATTATGGTTACTCTGTAGCTATTCTTATAAAGCCATAAATGCAAAACGTCCAGAGACGGAACTACATCCTTCTGTTGAAAGCTTTTCCTGTCCCTCGTACTATTTAAATAAAAGTCTTTGTTCATTTTTTTTTTTATCTGTTCGTCTTCACGTATATATATTCCTGACACGTGCAAGGAAGCGCGTCTTTCAGTCTGCTTTGCTCGCACTCATAAAACCATAAACCTGCTGAACAAAGAAAACGTCCATCATATCGTTTATTACACACCATACGGCGTTCCAGCTCTCTGGTCTATTAAATATCACACCATCAGGGACGAATCCGTGTCGTCAAATCTGACGGTGTGACGCTCCAGACGCTAGCGTCTCACGACGAGGAGCATCTCGTACACTGTAGGTCATGAGTGCGCACTTGCTGAAACGCAGTGTTCTCTCCATCAGCAGCCTCAGCCACTGGAAGGATATTAACAAAGCCTTCACGGGCCTTTAGTCATTTTCACTGGTCATTATCAATATCAAAGCAGGACACTTCACATGTATAAAAAAAAAAAATGTTTTTTTTTTTCTTTGTATGGCCCTTCATATGTGTTCACTGGATATATGTATATGAATAGAAGGACATGAAAGTTGTGCGTTTATGCAATTCAGCAGCTCACTCATTAGCACACCAGCAGGGATTTTCCTTCTGCTAAACCACCTTGCAGAAATCTACACGCCCGAGTAAAGGTGCACGTCCGCTCTCTCTATCTCCCACACACACACACACACACACACACACACACACACACACACACACACACACACACACACAGTGTCCATTCACACCAGCGAGTGTGGGCTAAGACTTGAGCAACCTTGATCTTTGAAGCATAACTTTACTCTTCACCCTGCCTCAATAGTGCAAGAACATATTTCACGATACCCCACAGTCCACTACAACTTTGCATTTTCATGTTATTAAATGATAAAACATTACTAAGTATAAATGAGATTATTAGGATAAAAACATACTGAATGGTGAAGAGGCTGGGGCTGATTTCTTTCCAGCCCAGACTGCTGATTCATTGCAGCCGGTCAGTGAAAAGTCGTGGAGGAAAAAGCACAGTTCGCCCAATCGAAGCAGAAGTGACACAAGGGGACGAACGACAGAAGCGGAATTCCATCCATCTTTTCAACACACAGGGGTATGAGAAAGAGGATAACATGCCGGAGTCTGCACAAAACACGACTAAATGGAAAACCCATGTATGATGCTAACTTGCTGCTACTAACGCGGTCTTCAAGTGCAGTCAGAAATATCGTAATTACGAGGCGAGCGCACTCGAACACCACGACAACGTCGTAATTACTCGGATTTTTCTATGAGCTCTGACTTGGGGGCGTGTCGATAACATAAACGCTGCCTTCAAGTGCTTCTCTGAAGTTTGCGCGTACCAATCCGGAGGTGGTAATTACACCGTGCTGTGTGTTCAGGTGACTGGTCAGAGAAAAACTCCGCCTGAAAAAGAAAACGCACACTTACAACCCATGCTTGCTGATGTGATTTCTCTCGCTCTACAACGGCAACTCCGGCAAGGTGAATTTTATAACGACGGGGGCGGGGCACTTCGGATTCTAGAGAGCATTTGATCGGACCGAAAAACTGTCGATCCGTATTGGTGGTAGAGTCATGTCACCTGAAATTAAGTTACCAGTGTCCCAATGTGTCCAGGGTCCTCACCAGTGCCCGAACTTGTGTACATGATGTACTGATTCACCACCTACTGAACTAGGGAGCTGGTTGAGACACCGCATGTCGTTCGTAATCGCCACCTCACAACTCGTACGCACGGACTTCTGAAGAGCACTTGAAGGCAGCGTAACACAGGTTGTTGACAGGGGCGGGGCCTAAATGTGTTGTGGGGCGCATTTGATTGGATGCAAATTGAACGCGTACAAAATGAATCATTAGAAATTGTTCACGGTTCTCCTGTAAGTTACAAACTATAAAAGTAATACAAGACTATCTACAAGACACGTTTTCGAAATTTATACTGTCTTATTTGTGTCTACAGCGCGACAGAGTCGTACAAAAAGCCCCAGAAACATATATTTCCATGGCGACTAGAAATGAATCGTGGAGTCAACTCGCATTATTTGACTCCCTCATTGTTAATCCAATACAAACGATGAACAAATGACGGTTAGTTCAACACTGAGGCGTTTTATTTGACTATGAGCTGTAATAGCAGGTGCAAACTGACACCGGAGAGGAAATGAGTCAGGTGTAGCCTGTTACACTCCCAAATATAATACCGAAGCTCTTAAAATGGCTGTTATCCTGCTTAATGTTTAAGAAATTGTGTTTGGTGGTGTCTGTTCTGTCACAGTTTCCGCTCTCGGTGTAACAACACAAACAAAACTCAAACAGGTGCTTCAAGTTGCTCGAGAACTTTTAAAAAAAAAAAAAAAAAAACCCGGATGTAGCTTCATGCTATAGTAGGATAAAATTATAATATCGTGAAAAGTCGTTAAAAAGTGCACTTTGAGTGAAATTCAGACAAATCGTAGTTAATACTAGTCCTCTTTCGGGTCTAATCCGGTTCTCGTGACCGACCGGCTCGCGCTCGAGCGATGTTCTGCGAATAAATTCACCTGCCACGGGTTTTTCCCTTTTTATTATTTAAATGTCCGCCTTCACAGACGGTCAAGATGAACGGTGTTTGTTCTTGTTGTGAGCAAGAAATAATAGCGTCGGGAAAAAAATAAATAAATGTTTTCAGTTAAATTGTGCTCACCTTGGCTGGAACTCCGACAGACGTCGCTTTCCTCGCGCTCCGCCATTTCTCGCGACGTCACTGGGAAGGATTACGGGGCGCGAGCGCAGGGTCCATAGAGTTAGTCACCAGGTCCGCGCGCGCCTAGCGGACAGGTAAAAAAAAACAAACAAACAAAACAGGTCAAGTTAAACCCTGATAAATCTGAAATTTTATGTATAATTATACGTTTCAATGTGATTGCAAAAATACATTTAAAAATAGAGATTTTTAAATAATAATAATTAAAAACTGATCTATATTGATGAATTTCAAAGATACTTCCGGAAAACAATTTATTGCATTTTTTCCGTGCACCGGAATTTTCTTCATTTTAGGTTTCTTTTTACAGCTTTCCAACCGAAAATAAGTTTCACCTCCATGTTGTTTAAACAGAGCTGCTTTTTTTCCTCCCAAAATAGTCAACTCGTATGTAGTTTCATCTAATGAACAGTTTCATATCAATTTTAAAAAAATACAGTAAATAAAATACAGGACACAAAATAAAGAATGCACAATCATTTGAAAAATCAGTCTCTGCATAAAGGATGTTTAAAAAAAATAATAATAAAAAATAAAAATAAAAAAAAATTCTAAAGACCAGAAATGAATGAATAAACTATAGGAAGATTGTCCACTGCTGCCACCTAGTGGTGCTAACCTGCTTTTCATTATCTTCTGTGTAAAGGACTTAAAAAGGTAAAACGGCGTTTTAGTGCCACGTAAAAAATAATAATAATAATAATAAAATAAATTAAGATTACGAGAATAAATTCGTAATATTTTGCGAATAAAGTCAAAATTACGAGAATAAAGTCGTAGCATTGAGATTAAAGTGGTAATATTTTGAGAATAAAGTCGTAGCAATATAATATTAAACTCGTAATATTTTGAGAATAAAGTCACAATTACACCGCAGTGAAGTTGGCTTTATATTGGACATTCGCAGATTCGAGATTCGCTCTTCAATTTCTCAATATGTAAACACACAAAAAGGACAAAATGTGTATTAAAAGTATATTCAGTTGTACTTTGTTTTCTGTCCACTCCAGAGCAAGACAATACACATTTTGTCATTTTTGTGTTATTTCCTCGAATCTGCGAATGTCCAATATAAAACTAACGTTACCGCGGTGTAATTTTGACGTTAATCTCAAAATATTACGACTTTATTCTCGTAATCTTAATTTATTTTATTTTAACGTGGCAATAAAACGCCGTCGTAAAAAATAATTATAAAATAATATTAATAATAATAATAATAATAATAATAATAATAATAATAATAAGCGATAGTGACTTTTTTAAATCATTGCTAAAGTAATGTGAGATTCCTCAGTCAGCCAGAAAGTCAGTATAGGATGTAATATGACAATTATTAAGTTTATGGATTATACTGTAATCCTGTTTGTACACACAGAGCTACTTTGGTTGTAAACTTTTGTATTTAAACTAACAGTAACACTGTAAAACTCTGCTGTCTATAGCCTACAAATTGATTCAACACAGCTAAAGAAAAGAAAAAACAGGGATAGTGGCCATCTTGGTTTTGTGTCGTCCAGCATAACATCAGACTGAGGTTTAGATGAACCCATTTCCTTCATGTCAGGGAGTCACTGGATATGTACACCATGGACCCCACTTTAAGAACAATGGCACTATATCTTTTCTGCTGTTTTATTAACTTTAACTTTAACTTTTTATTGTCCATTTGCATGGAAATTTGTCTTTGGCTCTCCCACAGATATGAAATAACTTACACAATACCTATAGAAAATCATCGTACCCTGTCAAAATCCTTACCTTTTGTCACATTACACCCTGGAAATTAAAATAAATTTAATTTAATCTAACTTTTGCCAGCTGTGTTTACACATTATAACCCTCAGCATCTAAGTGAAAATAACATTTTAAAAAAATTCTGAACAATTATTAAAACTTAATTAGTGAAATACCTGGTTTGGATAAGTGATCAGCCCCTTAGAGTAACCATTATATACTTGCTCAGGTACAACCAGTCACTTCCCAGATCACCCACCATGCTAATTGCCCCCCACCTGACATCAATTGCAGTGGATTACTTCATAAGAAAACCGGCTGTTCCATGATGATTCCATTGCTAGTAGTGCATGGCAACGCAAAGAATACACCATGGTTGGAAAGGTGCTTTCAGAAGGGCTCTGGGACAAAGTTGTGGAAAGGCACAAGTTAGAAGAAGGATGCAAAAAGATTTCAAAGGCTTTAATTATCCCTCTAAGTACCGTTCAGAGCATTATTAAGAAGTGGAAAGTGTATGGCGCCACCAACACCTTGCCTAGATCGGGCCGTCCCTCCAAACCGGATGACCGAGCCAGGAGTTTATCGATCAGGGAAGCTACCAAGAGACCAATGGCAACTTTGAAGGACTTACAAGTCCTTATGGCTGAGATTGGTCGGTCTGTGCATGTGACAACAATCTCACAAGCTTTACACAAAGCTGGCCTGTACGGCAGGTTGGCAAGAAAGAAGCCTCTTCTTTTGCGCTTTGCAAAAAAAAACACTTGGAAGATTCTAATGCCATGTGGCAAAAGGTTTCATGGTCAGATGAGACCAAGATTGAACTTTTTGGACTGAACTGCAAGCATTATGTTTGGCAAAAACCAAACACATCACACCACCCAAAACACACCATTCCTACTGTGAAGCATGGTGGTGGAAACATTATGTTGTGGGGGTGTTTCTCTTCAGCGGGGACTGGGCAATTGGTCAGAATTGAAGGGAAAATGGGTGCTGCCAAGTACACCCAAATTCTTGAGGAAAGCCTGCGGCCTTCTGCTAGACAGCTGAAGATGGGCAGGTGGTTCACCTTCCAGCACTACATCGACTCTGGATCCACCACAAGTTGCTGAAGATTAATGAATTAAATTTTTTACAGTCGTGTATTTTGTCATGTGATATCTTGAGTTTTATTAGTCTACATGTAAAATGCCTTCGATCTCACTGGAAGAAGGGACAACATTCATTTTCCATACTCTTTACTAACTTGGTTTCATGTGACCCAGACTGTTTCTTTACATCCTTGTAGCCAAAATCTTGATCACCTGACTAATGAATTTTAATAAAGAGGATACCATAACATGGTTTCTAGGTTCTATGACTTAAAGTGCTTGTCCAGTGTGTAATGACAAACTCCCATTTAGGGATAACTTTACCATGACCCTTTCTGGAAGTAAAGCACTGTGCAAATCTGCTTTGCCTATTTTGCTTACATTTACTTTAGTCAGGTTAATTAGCATTTGTGTGTGGGTGTGGGTGTGGGTGTACCAAGGGTGGGTTGGAATTTGTTGTGATTCCTCCTCAGATTTTCCAGTTGTGAGCTTTGTATTATTGAGCTGGTGCACAATTTCAGTGTCCAGAGAGGGGCGCTGCATCACAACACTTTCAGTTCTACACAAACTTGTCCTTGACTACACACATACAGGTGCATCTCAATAAATTAGAATGTCGTGGAAAAGTTCATTTATTTCAGTAATTCAACTCAGCTTGTGAAACTCGTGTATTGAATGAATTCAATGCACACAGACTGAGGTAGTTTAAGTCTTTGGTTCTTTTAATTGTGATGATTTTGGCTCACATTTAACAAAAACCCACCAATTCACTATCTCAACAAATTAGAATATGGTGACATGCCAATCAGCTAATCAACTCAAAACACCTGCAAAGGTTTCCTGAGCCTTCAAAATGGTCTCTCAGTTTGGTTCACTAGGTAAGCCACAAACATTCATTGCCAAAGAAGCTGGCTGTTCACAAAGTGCTGTATCCAAGCATGTTAACAGAAAGTTGAGTGGAAGGAAAAAGTGTGGAAGAAAAAGATGCACAACCAACTGAGAGAACCGCAGCCTTATGAGGATTGTCAAGCAAAATCGATTCAAGAATTTGAATGAACTTCATAAGGAATGGACTGAGGCTGGGGTCAAGGCATCAAGAGCCACCACACACAGACGTGTCAAGGAATTTGGCTACAGTTGTTGTATTCCTCTTGTTAAGCCACTCCTGAACCACAGACAACGTCAGAGGTGTCTTACCTGGGCTATGGAGAAGAAGAACTGGACTGTTGCCCAGTGGTCCAAAGTCCTCTTTTCAGATGAGAGCAAGTTTTGTATTTCATTTGGAAACCAAGGTCCTAGAGTCTGGAGGAAGGGTGGAGAAGCTCATAGCCCAAGTTGCTTGAAGTCCAGTGTTAAGTTTCCACAGTCTGTGATGATTTGGGGTGCAATGTCATCTGCTGGTGTTGGTCCATTGTGTTTTTTGAAAACCAAACTCACTGCACCTGTTTACCAAGACATTCTGGAGCACTTCATGCTTCCTTCTGCTGACCAGCTTTTTGAAGATGCTGATTTCATCTTCCAGTAGGATTTGGCACCTGCCCACACTGCCAAAAGCACCAAAAGTTGGTTAAATGACCATGGTGTTGGTGTGCTTGACTGGCCAGCAAACTCACCAGACCTGAACCCCATAGAGAATCTATGGGGTATTGTCAAGAGGAAAATGAGAAACAAGAGACCAAAAAATACAGATGAGTTGAAGGCCACTGTCAAAGAAACCTGGGCTTCCATACCACCTCAGCAGTGCCACAAACTGATCACCTCCATGCCACGCCGAATTGAGGCAGTAATTAAAGCAAAAGGAGCCCCTACCAAGTATTGAGTACATGTACAGTAAATGAACATACTTTCCAGAAGGCCAACAATTCACTAAAAATGTTTTTTTTATTGGTCTTATGAAGTATTCTAATTTGTTGAGATAGTGAATTGGTGGGTTTTTGTTAAATGCGAGCCAAAATTATCACAATTAAAAGAACCAAAGACTTAAACTACTTCAGTCTGTGTGCACTGAATTTATTTAATACACGAGTTTCACAATTTGAGTTGAGTTACTGAAATAAATGAACTTTTCCATGACATTCTAATTTATTGAGATGCACCTGTACAGTACAGTTTACACATCCAGCCAGTACTCAGGTCAGCGTTTTCCATCACACACACCAAATTAAACTAATGAATGGCGTAGCAGTTGATGAGTTGACTGAATTCTGTCACTGCACTTGAACCATCCATAAATACCATAAAATCCATAAACACAGTGACATAAAATGTAGTAAGAGGGCAAACTGTGTGTGTTATCCATCCTTGTATTATTTTAGGAGTTCAGTGTATAATTCTCTCCAGAAAAGTTTGAGTTGAGGTCCCAGGACCAGCAAAGGATGATGGGAGTGAACCTGCAGCCAGAGAGATACTAGAACCACTGCTCTGTCTGAATCCTGACAAGCGAGTCTTTGAGCCAGCTCTTCTATATGAACATATGGCTTCATAGATTCCTTCACATTGAGAGAAGATTCCTATCCGTTTAACCTTCTATTCACCTCCCCGAAACACTACACTAAACAAACCATTATAAGAAGCAGCAATCGTAGTCGAACCCTCAGGCTGCAAACACACATCATACAATTATCATAAGAACTGGCTCTAAGTTTCACTAAGTGGAAAGTTCTGGAAGCATTACAGGATCTAGACCCAAAGTTCACCTAAAAGAGCCGATTCAAAGAGTTGACATGTTCACGAAAGGCACATCACTAAGTGCTAGCTAATATTAGTTATTAGCACGTTTGCTTCGCACCTCCAGGGTTAAGGGTTCGAATCCCGCCTCCGCCCTGTGTGTTCAGAGTTTGCATGTTGTCCCTGGGCTTCGGGGGTTTCCTCCGGGTACTCCGGTTTCCTCCCCAGTCCAAAGACATGCGTTGTAGGCTAATCGGCATTTCCAGATCGTCCGTAGTGTCCGTAATGTGTGTGCGATTTTGCCCTGCGAGGGGTTGGCATCCCGTCGAGGGTGTCCCCCGCCTTGTGGGCCAGAGTTCCTTGCGATAGGCTCCAGGCTCCCCACGACCCTGTGTAGGATAAGTGGTATGGAAAATGGTTGGATGGATAATGGTATATTTTGACAGATGATGAATTGCTGAGACTCAGACGGGCTTCTGAAATACCCAGCAGGTCTACCCATGACAAACCCCAAGCAAATTTGCTAGCTATCATTTCTTACAGTACAAACATTGAGATCTCAAAAAAACAAACAAACAAACAAACAAAAAAAAACCAAACAGACTCAAAAGGAACCTGTCCTCTTCTGGATGACACCAGTGCAACTATAAATCATTACAGTATACTGATGAAGAAGAGTAAAGACAAACTGTAGGCTACTAAGTGTGTTTACAGGATGTTCACTGTGAGCAAATTGTGAATAAGAGTCCTGGGATGAATGAGCACCTGATTACAGCAGAAAACCCACAATCAAGTATGCCCTTATAAGCATCAGAGCTTTTCGGTTCCACAGAAATCATAGAAAATAATCTGATTTAAAAGCATTTGTTAACAGCACACAATCTGCCAAAAATTAAATCCTCCACTGATATCTTTTTATCTTTGAAAGACTGGGGCACTTAACACAGCTAGCCTGTTTATACCACCCGCCCCTGGTGTACACAGGGTGTGTGTGCGTGTATGTGAGAGAGAGAGAGAACAAGTAATAGTGTTATGGGCTTATATAACTTAATGAATCTCCCACTAATGAGATGGTGCAGGCTCAAAACAAAGATTGGGTTCTGTTTTTCCACCTCAAGGAGAGAGAGTGTGTGTTTGTAGTTTTTTTGTGTGTGTTTTTTTCCTGAGTGTAGATCAATACGGGCAGCTGGGTGATAAGAGCACTGAATGAAGGTTAGGCAGAGACACAGAGAACATTGTCTAAACAATATTACACCTCCCGGTTCCCTCAGCACTAATGTCTCTGTCTCTCCTGCACTCATCACTTCGTCGCTATGCTTCAGTGTGTGCGTGTAATGATGATGTACGATATAAGGTGTATTGTCTGCTAATTATAATGAATCGATATTGGCTTTGTTAATAGGTCTTTATATAGTGCTTTTAACAATATACACTGACACAAAGCAGTGTTACAGAAACCCGGCCATAGATTTAGATCCCCAATGAACAAACCAGAGGCAACAGTGGCGAGGAAAATCTCCCTGAGATGACATATAAGGAAGATTATAAACCATTACAGTATACAGGTGTAAAAGAGTAAAGACAAACTGTACTAAGTGTGAAAAGATGGTCAGTACGTTCAAGTCCTGGGATGCGCATGTGAGAGTCTTTATGATTACAAATATACCAGTACACAGGGGAGATTGTACTCTGACGCAAGGCTGAGACCTGGGCATAAATGGTTTTTGGATGTGCAAACCTTTAGGGTGTTCATGTGGAAGACGAATTTAATGAAGTGCAAAATGATCTCAAGCATGACACTGCAGTGAAGGCTGCATTGTGGCAACAAATAACCAATTACATGTCTTGTTCATGGGGCGATCTACGTAGCTGTAAGTAATTGCATGGCTTTCAAACCTAATAATGTATTATTATTAGGACATTGCAGAAAGAAAAAAGAATGCAGTTTATTTTGTGGTCCATATGGTGAATATTCCTGTTCATGTTCTGTGGACAAAAGAAATTTAACATGGATTAAATTTCCTCATAGAAACCCGGTGTGGGCTATGTGATGTCCCTGCTGAAAAAACACAACAGAAACCCTGATAGAATTTGTATTGGTTTTAATGGCTACAATGGGAATTGGATTGGTTTTAATGGAAACTGTAATGGTCCCTCTGGGTCTCTACTGGTAATTTGTTGCCTTCTATTGGAGGCAATGTCTAGTGGATACCATTAAGGACCATTAATGGCAATGGTTTTAATGGTTAACAGCTGATGGTATTTGTAGTGGAAAACATTAGAATTTCTGTGATGTGTGATGGTTTCTATTGGGATTTTTGATTTTTGTTCAGGGCATCACTCTGTAATATATATATATATATATATATATATATATATATCCATTTAAACGTTTAGCACAAAACATGCTTTAAAATTCATACGTTTTTCTGTGAGCTTTAAAAAAAAAAAATGGGGGTGGGGGGGGGGGATTACCACAAAGGGCAACGAGTGCATCCCTGTTAGAGCGCGTGCTTCATCAACAACAGCCACCGCAGCCAATAAGACGTGCGAGAGGCAAACCGCTGACCAATCACCATGGCTTACAGCGTTGATTTGGTAGCGAAGCCCCGCCCATGGACTTTAAGAGCTCGCGCGGAGCTTTAAATAGCAGGTGTTTTGAGGCGCCGTTCGTTTTCGCTGCTGTTGTTGTTCGCTCGTGACCTCTGCGCCATGTCCGCCGCCAGTCCCGAGCCGTCCGCGCCGGTCCCCACGTCCCCGGGCCGGGTATTCTTTCAGACGGCACCCGGTGTGGGCTGCGTGGGCAACGGCCCGGTGCCTCGGGACGACCCGGTGCAGAAGAAGCAGGGCAAAGTCACGGTGAAGTACGACCGGAAAGAGCTGCGGAAGAGACTCGTGCTGGAAGAGTGGATCATCGAGCAGCTGAGCGAGCTGTACGACTGCGAGGTTAGTGTGTGTGTGTGTGTGTGAGAGAGAGAGAGAGAGAGAGAGAGCTACAGCTGCATGCGCTTCTGCACAGCTGCATGCACCTCTGCACAGATCCACATCTGCATGCACCTGTCTCTATAGGGCGCATCAATTGTCAGGAGCTGTTATTTGACCTACATTTTGTCTGGTCCCTTCTGCGGTGCTTTAACGCATCATCACCACACAACACAATCCTCGCTTCTGAATTAACTCTTACACTGTGCATTACACTGTGTAGCTGTTAACTCATCAAGCATTAGAGATTTTTCTGTCTAAGCTATACCTTATTGTCTAGCATGAGAATGTCCATGCTGATTTAATGCTTGATTTAGCATTGAATGTGGCACACATGTTTTTTTATTATTATTATTATTATTTTTAGACTGATTGTAGAACAAACTGGGAATTAGAGGACGCATTGTTCATTAACCGGACTTTTTATTTTTTTTATTTTTTTTATTGTTGTTTGTACATCTCCTGATGCAGTGTTTCCCAATCCTGCTCTGCTCGTATTAGTATTCTTTCTGCTCTAAGACTCCACTAATCAGCTCATTAATAAGCCCTGCATGAGATTCCATGGGTCTGTAAGCTGTACCCTGTTGTTCCACTGGGGAATCAGGATAAAGCTGTATAAAGCAATGAGATATGGTGAACTGTTAATATAAGTGCATTTCTATTGTTATTAACACGTCATTATATTTGAAATTGTATTTTTTATTTATTTTTTTTTTTTTTGCTTTTCTAGCAAGGGGGCTTGCCAGATAAAGACAAGACTGTCGGGTGGTGGGGAGGGGAATCATTAACATATCAGGCTTGTTATTCGATCGTGCTTGGTCTGAAATAATTGAGTATACATAAAGCAAGTAAATGCACCATAATGTGTTTGTGTGTTATTGTTCAAATCTTGGATCTGTTTGCTGTTGATGGTCCCATTTCCAAAGCTAGTACCATTAATATATATGCAAATTTGCTAGACTTGGACAGAAATTAAGATTAAAAAAAAAAAAAAGAACTATATTTTAACAGTCCTGACTGTCTTGCCAAGTGTGACGAAAACAGGGCTGTGGGAATTTCCAAATCAGTTCATTCAGAGTCTAGTTTCATATTGTATTGTCGCATGGTTAATTTTTGAAGTTGTGCACATACAAAAAAAGGTGAGGCATAATTTTTTGCCCCCCCTAGGGCCCTTGCCTACTCCTAAGAGAATTGTCCCCACTTTGTGTGTTTTTCCATTTACAGATTTATAGCAGACAGCTTCTAGTTACAAACAAAGGATGCTATATTTCCAAAGGTTGATCCTTTTGAACAAATCAGAGGGTGTGTAGTATCCTACACATGCCCCTGTCTTTTTTGGGAAAGACATGGGTCACTAATTAGACTCTAGTGCATTGCTATATTCTGCTCCTGTCTTATGGTCCCTAATTGGGAACCTTTTTTTAATTATTTTTTCTTTTAAATCTTAATAGAGTTTTCCAATCACCCTGGACTAATCTGCTCACTAATAAACCCTCGATGAGATTAACTGGGTGTGTTGGAACAAGAAAATTTGCAGTTCAGGAGAGTAAAGGAGTTGAATTGGGAAGGACTGTCTTTTTAGACTTGACGCTTCAGGTCTATTATTAGTTTGCTTCTTGGTCTAAAGAAGCTTAAAACCGTGATGAAGTTTTTTTCCTGCATTAAACAGTCATTTGCTTTGTTTTTCCTCTTTGCATCAGGTCATTAACTTTATAGGAAATTAATATACACTGCAGCAACGCTACTGTGTATTTACACAGTGATTTGGGAATTGGCAGTGAACGAAATCGCATACAAACTGAACCAGATGCTGATTTCAGTGTTTATTTCTCATACAAGCATACAATTGTATTGCACACATTCTCAATGCACTATTTTACCATTATCACAGTTGTGATTGGTAAAGAAAGTACATCAGTGGATTTGGTTAATAGTTGGTCATACTCCAGTGAGATGGCTGGATGATGAATTAATGCCTTTGAATGGGGTTTCCATCCATATTCAAATCCTAACCAATTCCCTTTCACCTGATTTAACCCAGTCCGTGTTTAAAAGGAGTCTGCCAGTCAGCACTGCCAATGTTGCTGTTACATTTTAGGCGGTTTTGTCACTCATTAAGTCTGGTTGAGTCCTGATGTTATAGTATAGCAGATTTTGCATAAAATTCTGTATCCACTTGCAATATTAGGTGTTCAAACGTACTTTTCCATAGCCCATTGAGGCGCGCGTCGGTGTGCGCTCAAGTGCTCTGGAGATCACTTGAGAGATACAGCAGAATGTGCTGTGTTCCCGAAGGAGGTTAAGGTCTAGGATCACTGTACAAACAATAACAAATAAAGATTGTAGATTGAATGGATGTTGAATGTTTGTGGTAATGATGGATGGTGCTGGGTACAAGAAGGACAGAAGGTTGGAAGTATGGCTAACACAATACTAAGCCTAAATGAGGAATATTCAGAAAACTAGTCTTACCAAGGAGAGAGAACATGGAGAGTAAGAAAGGAACAGAACAAAAACAAGTCTGTATTTTAGGTAAGTCTAGACATTCAGTAGTATCTAAGTGAAGATGTGTAGGTGTGTGCAGTTCTCAGTACAAGGGAGCTAGCATAGAGAGAGAAACTAGAACATAGTTGACAGACTGTTGGAGAGGGCAAGGACTAGTACCAGCATCGAAACAGCTTAACAATGGCAAACACTAGCACAAACAAATGCACAATCAACCAATCTAGCTAGCAAGTAAACAGGAAGTGAGTCAACTGGTTAACGAGGCCTCCGTTGTGCTGCTTGAGGCCAAAACTCCATCTCTTTGGCTGGGTCTCCGTGTTCCCATTGGTCAGATCGGTTCAAATAGGTAATTATGACTGACCGATGAATCCACCTATATAGAGGAAAGCAAGAGGGAGGAAAAGTACACGGAAGCAAGCCGACTGACTCATGACAGTTTCACATGTCGGACAGAGCTGTGATGAAAGGCAACAATAAACTGAGAGAAACGTGGTGAACGTATGTTGCGTTTGTTAATGACGCCTATAAATGCAGCTGGTCACTTTCAGAGCGATCGTTCCACTCTGACTGCTCATGACTGCTGAAAAGGTTGTGGGTGTAATGCCGTGAATAAGTGGCTTATATTAAACCCATTTGATATGAAGAGTTTAAAGGAAACTTCCAGCTGGAAACATGTTAAATACCTGGTGCTAAATCTGTTGGTTGGTGCTCTACAATGTTATTCCCATGAGTCATCACTGACGTGTTCCCTAGGTGATTGTTGGTCATGAATGTTAATCATGTTCATTACCAGACATAAGTAATGAATGATGCGTCAGTTATACTGTATATAGGATCAAAAACCCACAAGGATGTCCTGGTCAGACACCTCCACTTGTCTGTGGTCTGCAGACACACCCTTGTCTGTGCCACAGCTATTAAATGCCTTTTGGTTTTTTTGGTTTTTTGTTTTTTTTGACCACTCAGTGCAATAATTTATTGAGCGAATCACAGACCTTATAGCCTAATTTTAGAGGACTTACAATTCCTAGCTATACAACTGTACTATACAATACTATTTGTTTATTTGGCAAGATCTCTGCGTTGTCCAGTTTAGGTCAGCCTGTGCCTATTGTAGCCTCACACAGGAGTAGAGCCCAAAGTGGTCTTCTGCTGTTGTAGCCCATCTATCTCAAGGTTTTGATGTTTCGCATTCTGAGATACTTTTCTGCTAACCATGGTTGTGAAGAGTGGTTATTTGAATTCCTGTCAGCTTGAACCAGTCTGCCCATTCCTCTCTGATCTCTCTCCTTAACACCACTGTAAAACATGATCGTTAAAACCTGAAATGTTTTACAGTGGAGGTGTTCCTACCCACAGAACGGCCACTGACCAGATGTTCTTATTTCCCACACCATTTTCTGAAATACTCAAACCAATCTGTGTGGCATCAACAACCATGTCACGGGAAGAATCGCCGAGGTCACGTTTCCCCATGGAAATTCTGTGAACATTTAACCGAAGCTCTTGACCTGTATCTGCGTGATTTTATGCATTGTACTGCTGCCATGATTGGCTGGTTGTACAGGTGTTCCTATTAAAGTGGCCGGTGAATGTATCTGAGCATGGGAGCAGTTGTGATGGTGGATTCTCAGACTGTAAAGTAGTGTAGAGTCAGCAAAGCTTTCTCTTCAACATCAGGGTCATCACCTCTGTCTACCATTGGGAAAGCAGAGCCGCTGACCTCTGACCCCTGTAAGGAAGACTGACAGACAATGTAAATGAGTGAGAGGGAAAAAACACGAACAAGGAAGATAAAAATATTAAACACCAACAGTATTACAGTAAGGAGGAACTGCAATGAAGACTGATTTAAAAACTGCTAATAAAATGTAATGCTTGTAAGGTTTTGTCCTTATGTAGCAAATTTTGGTTATGTAGCAAACTTTTGACCCAGGTTCCTGGGTCAAAAGTTGAGGTAAAGTTCTTACAGGATAAGCTTCTCATTTAAGCTAAAAGCTGATACTGTGAGAAATTTGCCTCAACGTTTGACATAAATTTCTCAAAGCTTTAGCTTTTAGCTTACATGAATAGCTGATGCCGCACAAAATGGCTCCATTCAAAAGTTGTTTGTGTCTCTGTTTAGCCACATAGTGATGTTAGCTACTTATCTAACCAGCTGTATTTTCCAGTAGCTAGATGAAGGATATTCTTTTGTTTGGTTTTGTGTCATTAGCAAACATTAGCGAAATTTGTTCTCTAGCTTTTCTAAATACACCATTGCTACTAAAGTAGTGTTGAGCTAAAACAGTGGTTTTTTTTTGTTTGTTTGTTTGTTTGTTTGTTTGTTTGTTTTTATTTAAATGCTTAAGTTGATCTATCCAAGAGAAGAATCGATCATTGAGTTGAAATGCAAATTTCTATTAGATTACATAACGACCTGAAACTAACTGCATATCTTTATTAGCTAACTAACAAAAAGGCTGTGATTGTTATGCAATATTTGACACGTTTTGCTACTCTTGAACAAAAACTCCACCCTGAAACACATGAAGTATGTTTATATTGACATATTTGTAACGCGCTTAGCAAGTGTGGTGCAAATTCGTTGGTTGGTGCTGTTTTTGTTGTTGCTAGGAGAGGTTAGCATCACAGAGGGTCATCGCTAGCACAGCTGCAATGGCGTTTAATAGGATAAAAAAAAAAAATGTAAACGATCGCAAACGTAGGGGATAATGCTCAGGTTTCACAGTTAGCTCCTAAAAACAAAATCAGTAAGCGCTATACGATACATTCGAGCTGAATTACGGCACGAAGGCTCGGCTCTGCTGCAAGATGACTAGTGTGATGGCGTTAATGGTGGTATTAGCATGAAATTTGAAACTTTGGAAGCTGATCTGTTTGAGCAGAGTGTACAGATGAACAGGTAAGACAGCTGGACAGACTAAAGGACGAAAGTGCTGCATATTCCCAGATCTAGAAGGTAAATGTTTCGAGTTTTTTTTTTTTTTCCTTGCCTATTTTTGAAGTCTCTTGGGCATTAAAAACAAGCAATGCAAGATTATATATGGACTATATTTGGTTTGAAAGGACGCATTTTGGAGAATGTAAAGGTTGAGTGGAATGAGTGTGTGTCCTGGAGGAGTGCGTATGAGCGTCTATGTGGCTGTAAGTCTTGTCATTCAGAAGGTCACAGTATTGAAGTAGCTGATGAGCAGCAGCTGATGGGGTTGAACATGATGATATTTCACGTATGTGTACTCACTCTGCCAACAGACTCTCCAGCGCGCACACACACACACACACACACACACACACACACACAAACACGCATCTCTCGCTGTGGATCGATTGGTCTTTTGAGGTTGAGCCTGGAGGCTATGTCTGTCTGTCTGAAGTCATGAGGGAATACATTTCACAGTGCGAACTCGTACAGAGGTTGCACTAAGGTTCTTCCTTTATGCGTCACTTATTTCACACATGCAGTGTGTTCGCATGTAAGCAGGTGGACAAAAATGTGTGCATTTGCTTGGGATGTAACTGAAATTCCAATCAAAATGAACAGATAATGTGTTCTAAACAGATACAGTTCTGATATGAACAGGAGGCGCAGTAAGATTCACAGAGCATCTGACTGAGATGAAAGATGTATGAATACATCCATTATATTATATCTGTTATATCTATTATATGTTATATATATATATATATATATATATATATATATATATATATATATATATATATATATATATATATATATATATATATATAATGTAGGCAAACAAAGCCCACGTTCATTAACATGAACATTCATTCATCCTTAGTAACTGCCTGGTCAGGATTGTGGTGGTTTAGCATTGGCTGCTAGTTTGTTTACATTTTGGGGAATGGAACCAATTAAATTTGTTAGAAGATATTACGGGGAAGGTACAAACCAAAATAATAACTTCGTGAGTGGGATTTTTAAAAAGGAAAAAAACCCAAAATAGTCCACTAATTATGAACTGGGGTGATGTAGCTGAGGTTGAGGAACTGTCAGAAAAAGAGACAGAAACCATTCACATTTAGGGTTTCAATCCAAGTACAGATACAGATATTTGGAGCACTACATGGATACAGCCAGTGGCAATGTGTTATATTATGCAAAGGTGAAACCAGGACAACTAGAAAATGAGTCTGTATGATGTACCAACTCTCTTCATCTGTTAGTCTGTATCTTTCATACACATTGGTATTCCATGTGGGGTGGGGGTGGGGGGAATGTAGCGGTTGCTGTCGGCTCTGTGTCTAGCTGGTTTCCTTACTCCTCATAAGCTCTCTCAGTAGGATAAGAGCCTGCTTGGTATTCCTTGGTAAACCTTCAATAAACTGACCCGTCTGCTCCGCTTTGTGCCTGCAGACAAAACGCAGCTCGCCTGCACAATGAGGCGGCACAGAATTCAGGTAAACTCAGTCGAGTTGCCTGTGCAGGGTTCTGTCAATAATCTGACAATAGTTGTTCAATGGTATGCAATAGCACAGTATTTTGCGATTTCTAGTTGTCTCGCACCACACTGTAAGAAACAAAGCACCTAGAGCATCTTGGTGCTTGGATTATAAAATATTTTTGGGATATCCACCACTGATGAGATACAGGTAGCTGTGCATTTTTAAACGTCACTTGTTTGCCGATATATAGACTGTTGCCGAGAGCAAGACTTTTACTTCGTAGAGGTTCTTTAACAAATTGCTTTCACATGGCTAATCCTTCAGTGTCGGCTTATCTTGATGGATGTGCCTCGCTCTGTGATTGATTTAAGGGAGTGTACCCTCACAGCTCCAGGGGCCTGGCTGGATCCTGAGCTCGGGTTACTCTCTGTATGGAGTTTCACATGTCCTCCCCGTGTCCATGTGGGTTTCCTCTTGGTTCTCCAGTTTCCTCCAGTTTCCTCCCACCCCGAAAACGTGCTTGTTGGTGGATTGGCTACTCTAAATTGTTATAATTTTTTCCATGGAAATAATTTTCTTTTATTTAACAATGTGTAATGTGTGTAACTATGTGTTGATGTGGTGAAACGTTCTGTAAGGAGACGTAGATCGTCTCCTGTGTCGGTGTTTTGTAACAGTCAAAGGTAACGCTGTAACTTTAGGTTTTCTGCTACTGTTATAATATAATAATTACAACATACAGTATATTTCTAATCTCATGAATTGTAAAAATTCATGTGGAATGTGACGCCGCCAAGGTCGTCCCTCAGGTGGGGCCCTCATTGGACGGTTGTTTTGTTTAGTCGATCAGTTCTGATGGGTTTACCACATCAGCAAGAAGAAGTGGTGCGATAAATTTGTTACCATCAATATTTAGACAGTGAGCATTTATTACCCTCATTGTAGATGTGCAGTACATCATCGATGTATTGATGGTGGAGACGTGATGGATGTTAAGTTGCGTTTTTTTTTTTTTTTTTTTTGGGAATTGGCAGGACCACAATGCAAAGCGTGTGAGAGTGAAAGGTGTCCTGCTTTTCTGTTTATACATCTGTGTTGTGTTTGGACAGCTGCGTAATATAAGTGTCAGCACCTGTGTATGCTGTATGTGGTTATTATTAGGGTAGAGAAGTGTGTAAACACCTGACCTTTTAAAAGGCACACACATCTGACACTTGTCAGAGAGGGCATTGATAACGGTGACAGGAATTCATATGCAGCTGAAGACTAAAACCACACTTTTTATTTATTTATTTATTTATTTATTTATTTTCCTTTCTATTGAAGTTAATAAGACAAAAAATACCGTTTACTCCAGATTCTTTCCAGCCCTTTATCAATTTATTGCGTGTGCACTGCAAGTGTGATTACCACAGACTAGGATTTTAACAATTCCCTGCACAGAGAAAAGAACCGAGAACTTTTACGACAAACTCTCTTACAATGGAAGTCTATAGGCAGCATTTCTACCAAATGATTCAAATGTGTGCATAATGCCTGTTCAAGACTACAACTGTTAGACTCTCACGATAAAGGATGACGTGGACATGAAGTCTTGCCAAAGTATTGTTTTCTACAAAGTTCCAACACCAAAGCAATACAGTAAAAAGATATTCTAGTTACTTATACCTTCCACGCATACAATTACGTCAGTCAGTCCGTACAGGATTTTGCGGGATTTTTTTGTGACTGTTGCGGCCAAAAATGCTTTTTTTTTTCAAAATTCGTGATTGAACTTCCAGAGTTTTTTGTGCTTGCTTTGCGGTAAACTACTTCAAATGGTGAAATTGCACTTGCACGAAATTGTTTTGCACGCTCTTTCGCTGTGATGTTTATTGGTAAATGAGACCTTTTAGCTGTACTCGTGTTCAAAGCACGTGAATCGAAGCGGGCTTTGGCCGAGCGCGCGTTATGATGACGTCACATGAAGCGTCTTTTGAAAGACCGCAAGCTCCTCCGAATATTGCGGAGTTTCCTTTGATTCTGTGATCGCAAAATCATGAAATCCTGGAGGGACTGGTTAGTAAAACGGCCACGTGTTCTTGTCCCATCTCAAAAGACTAATTATGCAGATTCCGAGCTTGATCTGCAAATTCTTTTGACTGAAGAAGTCATGAAAGTTTTACAAAAATACATTTAGCATAAACCTTTTTTCGATGCCCCAACATCTGCCCTTAGACTTGTATCGTAAATGAATTTAGATTAGAGTAGTTATTTCATGCTTTTCCTAGTACAGGGAAATATGTTGCCGTTGTTATCCGTGGTAATCACACACACTCTACAGATGTGGTGGAGAGAGACTAAGTTGAAAAATGCTGAAGTATTCTTTTCACACACACACACACAGATTGAGTAGAGAGGTAGTAAAAATGCATCAAAGATTGAGGAGAAACAGGATGTTTTGGATAAAAGCCCAGGCTTTTACACACTGGAGTCTGTGGCGTGGTGATAAATGTGAGCTGGACACACACGTGGCCACAGAGGATGCTGAATTTGCACCATTTTCACTTTTTTCTATTGGTCATTTTGTGCATTTCCCTCTTTGCCACCCACTCATGCTCTCTCTATACACACACACACACACACATACATACATACATACATACACACACCATGCTCATCCTTTATCAGCTGTGCCCTAACCATTCACTAATGCATCCATTAATTACTCCAACCCACTTCCTCATCTTCCTCTGCCTCTGTTTTTCTCTTCTGTGTCTGTGTTTGAAAAACAGAGTTTTTAGTAAACCGCTTCCTGCAGCAAACCGGAGGACGGTTTAACGACAGATTTGTTTATTAGAGAGATATAAGGCAGCTTTTTTTTTTTTTTTTTTTGTAGTAATACACCATGGCAGCTCTCTTGAGGCTCTTTTGGCTCAGCTAAAACAATTTTCAGCAGAGTTCCATCTCAGTAAATCCAATTTATCACACACACGGCTGTATCGTGTATCTGTGTATCTACTGTTGAAATTGTGTTTCTATAAAAGATGTTTGTCTTTGTCTGCCTGAAATCCAGTTAGGACACTTTTGTTTTACAGCGATGATGGCCATGTGCTGCCTTTTTATCCCCTTCTTTTTTTTCCCCTTTCTCTTTTAAAAGGCCCCACTTTGCTGATAGGAATGAACTGATGCAGATTAATGTGTGTGTGTGTGTGTGTGTGTGTGTGTGTGTGTGTGTGTGTGTGTGTGCGCGCATATAGACAGAGGTGAGGACAGAGATGAAATTGGACAGGCAAGGCAGGATTCAGCTGCATATCCAGCTGGCAACTCTCCATAGGGCTTACACATGCATGTGCACACACACACGCACACACACAAACACACACACACACACACACACACACACACAGTCTATAATTCCAGTGACTCAGAGTAGCAAGTGCAACAGAGTTCAAAGGGAATTCATCCAATTATACAAATGTTATCTTAATTTATTCACTGACGTGTAAATAAATACATACTGTAGTTTTTAGAAAATTATCCAATTGGGGAATTGATGAACTTCGGTTCAAAGGTATAAAGGCCACAGCTAATTTACTGAGGACCAAAGGTATAAAACAGTGGTCACCAACCACCACCCTCTTCCTTGAGATCTACTTTCAAGGCCTCCTTCAAAGGTACAAATGCCAATCCTCCTTCACTGGGGTCCAGCCACAGAGGCCACACCTCCTTCACTGGGGCACAGGGGCCACACCTTCATTGAAGGCATTTTGGCCACTCCTCCTACACTAGGATCAAAAGGCACCGAGGCCATGCCTCCTTTTAATGGAACTAATTAGCACTAGGAAGTATGAACTTGGAAGGGGAGAAAGCAAAAGAAAACAGAAAGGAAGTGTATTGGATAACATTTCTAAATAATAGTACAGTAGTTATGCAATTACGTGCGCTGTCAGACTTTCTTTTATCATTGCCTTTGAACTTTTGTCTGAGATGTGCTGTTCTGAATCAGATCTGCCATGTTGTAAATATTTGAACTGATTCATCTTTATACCTCTTCTTGGTAACCAGTATATTAAACTATAAATATTCAAACTTGGGTTGTGGAGATGATTATGGATAATAACGTAGATTAAATTAATCCATTTTTACCGTGTTTAACTGAACACCATGATCGTAACATGGACTCGAATTGGGTTTGTTGAAGTGTTTATGGTTGTGACTGTTGTGTGTATTGTTGTTGGTGGTGGTTTAGATTAGTGAGGTGTTTCGTTGCAGTTTGTGTTATGGTAGTTGTTGTGGTAATGTAGGAGTATTTACTATTTTCTTTTTTGTGGGTGGCTGTGCTTTTCTCTTCCCATCTCTGTCTATCCCATGTCTCTCAGTATCACAGCCACTTGTCAGTCTTCCATTCCAGACCGATTGCTAAATGGAAACCAGGCCCCTTTCCCCCCACACCTCACTTCAGATGTATATTTATAGCCTTCATCTCACTGTGTGATTGTGTGGCTGTGTGTGTGTGTGTGTGGTTTTTTTTTTTTTTTTTTTTTTTTCTCTCTTCGGTCATCGCTATGGTGATTAATGAGATATTAGATTAATCTCAGCCCCGTGTGACCTGGACACCTCCCCAGAGATCATAGGATGTTTTTAAGTGTTCAAGAGGTTTCATGATGGCACACTTCTGCAAATTCTCACCATAATGTAACATACTGACTGTCGTCACCTCCAGACGAGAGGAACACAACGACTGACTGACAGTACACATGCAGTTCTGTATGTCCGTGTTATTCTACAGTCGGGGTGCCATTTAGTCTTTTTCACTCATTGAACCTAGAATAGATGAGTCATGGAAAAGAACGTTTCAAGAATGGGATGTTTGATGGGAAATCTGGGGGAAAATGTACTCCTGTGTCTCTTTTTCAGGAAGAGGAGATGCCTGAGGTCGAGATAGACATCGATGATCTTCTAGAGGTGAACAGCGAAGACGAGAGAGCTGTAAAATTACAGGCAAGTGCTTGTATTCACAGAGGAGAAAGACCATTGGATCTATTTGAGCAGTAAATTCTAATTTGTGTCATTTGTAGGAGCAGTTTGTAAGAATAGACTCGAACGGTCCTGATTGTTTACGTAAAGATGCTGAGATCTTTGTTTCTCTCACCAGGAATCCCTCACAGACTGCTATAAGCCTACCGATGTAAGTCTATCCCAAATTTGCATTTTTATGATCTCTGTGCACCATGCTCTCTTGAAAGAAAGGGTTCTTTGGTTGCGTAATGGTGTTAGCGTTCTGAAATAGTTCTACTTGGAACCTTTTGTGAAACCTTTTCCAGGAGGACAAACTGAGGAACCATTTTGGGAAACCATTTATTTTCAAAGAGTGCATATTTAAATATCCGCATTAAGCCAGAGTTAACGTTGTGGTGTTTATGGCACAGTTGAATTCTCGAATCTGATTGGTCAGAAGGTGTTGATTTTTAATTTTCTGTAACAGCAGCTCTGACGATGCCAGCTGACGTGGGAAAGACACGCTTTCCAGTTTCTCAGGGACTCATACTAGAACTTCATGAAGTATTTAAAGGAAAATGGTCGACTTCAGAGTGGTAAAGGCTAGAACAGCAACTTCACAGCACTCTGTTTATTATTTTCCTAGAACGGCCCATCCCATTGCGTTTTATTCCTTGTGTCTAGTACTGGTATCTGGTGCCATGGCCTTCTGCCCCAGTACACGCATTCTAGGATAATCCGATCGAGCCTACTGACCGGAAAACCCACATTTGTCTAATGGATCTGTCTAAATACAGTATGCACTGAATCATGACCTCCATACAGATAGATGGATACTACTACAGTACTGTAGAGTGCAATCGAGGACCGTGTGTCTACATCACGGGCACCTAGCTGTGCTTCTGAATATCTACCACCCTACAAGACTGTGTAATCTAGTTGTTATTTTCCTCACCTAATGTCTATCCACTGATTCTTTATCGTACGTGTGATTATCAAGTCATAATAAAACACGTTTCCAGGAACTGGGAACTTGTTTACTTGAAACAAGTCATGTGAAACATGTATTTGTGTATACTGTGTTTATGAATTATTAAACTGTATTAGTAAGTTAGGCTGTGAAGGTGTACAAGGCAAGCTTTTGCAGATGGGTCTACTTTTTTTGTGCTCGTGTGGAGCCATGAATGTGTGGTTTCAGTTGGGTTTTGTGGAAAACGATGCTTGAGAAAGCAGGCTTTCCGGATTCCCGAGAAAAGTGTTTGAACTTGCGATCTCCTGATAGTACCACAGCCATCCGTGTCTGGGAGTCTTAGACAGCAAAACTGGCCATGCTCACACACACACACACACACACACACACACACACTCTCTGCAGCAAAGGACAACAGGGTGATAAGTTCAAGTAACTAACGAATTTGTTCATTGTCTGAAATTTCTCTTCAGACGACCTGATGACGTTGTACACCTCTGTGTCGCTCTCTTACACAATCTCTCCATCTCTATTTGTAGGCTTTCGTACAGGAGCTCCTCGGAAGGATAAGGGGAATGAGAAAACTCGGTGCTCCGCAGAAGAAAAGCCTTTAAGTGCTCGTGAAACGGCAACGACAATCCAGCTACAATGACTGCAAGTCTCAAAATCAATCATCCAGCCCACGCTCGGTTCGCCCTTACCAGCTCCTCATAGTCTGGACTACAAATCCCAGACAGGACTCGAGTATTTTTTGCGTCCAAAATTGATAGATCGTAGCGTTCATTTAGCACAGCCTACCACGACCTCAAAGGTTTTTTTAAAAGCCTATAATGTTATTTACATGACAAAATGTTGTTGTTTTTTTTTTTTGTATAGTACAATCCAATTTCATTCTTTGTTTATGTCTGTGATCTAATTGTGAGACATTGGTGTCTTTTTAGATAAATTGTACGTCGCCGGCTTTAAAGGTCAAGGGTTTGGATTCATCGCTCTTGGGTGAGATGTTTAGTTTGAGCATTTTGATTCGTCTTCATTCATTGATGCTACAATCTAACTAGCATATCAGTGTATCTTTTTTTTGTTTGTTTGTTTGTTTACCTTGTTATACACTTTGGAGTCTTGTAGCTAAAGAATCGTGACTGAAACAGTATGTAAAGGGAATTTTGTAGCTCACAGTTTAGATGTAAAAAGCAAAAAACTAAAATAGAACAAGATAAGGCCTGTTTTATGGCTGACATGTAGCTACTGTATAGCGGGTGCGCTAGAGCCATTTCAACTAGCTTCATTTGGATATTTTAAGCATTGTATATCAATAAATTTTAGTCTACACTCGTTTTGTTTTGTACGTAGGTTGCCAAAGAATGCAAAATGGTGGACTTTGTATAAAGAGCCGTGACTGTAAGTGAACTTGTGTAACGTAAGCGTTGCACTAATGTCACACTCCTGCCGAGACGATATACAGTACAAATTGTCCAATAACCCGGAGAGAAACGATGGTGCTGTTACTGTTCCCTTTTTCAATTCTTCAAAAGCAGTGGTGGGATCGATCGGGCTTTATATATTCAGAGAAGGAGATTTTCTACTTGATGTGTTAAGCTCCTCTCATTCACAGTCTCATCAATGGATGAGCGACACGTCAGTTGTCCAGATTTCAGCGTTTCCTGTCTCGTTAAGGTTTATTGGCGGACGAGACATCTCGGTGATTTTTGGAGATGAGCATCTCGGTGGATTGGACAGGCTCCTTTCTGTGGGCCTGTTTTAATTATAAGGTGAATATTTAAAGTTCTCCTATATGTGTGTGTGTGTGCGTGTGTGTGTGTGTGTGTGTGTGTTTAGATACTCAAGAATTCTTCAGGGTTTTTCAGGGTTTTGGCTTAGCTTATTATTCTTTTAATGAATTCTGTAAACGAGTCTATACTTTGGCATGTGTTTCAATGGCATGAAGGGAACTTTTTAGTCCAACACTTATGTATAATATCATTTGTTTTTTTTTGTTTTTTTATACCTTATTAATATTACTATGTATTATGAAGCACCAACATTTTTATTAACTATATATCTGAGTTAAGAATGTTTTTTTTTTTTTTTTTTTTTGGTCTTTTTAAAATGTAGAATCTGTTTTTTTTGCATTGTTTTAATTATAATAAAGTGAAAAGGACCTGCTGATGGTTTGGATTCGAGCCCACAGACTGTCTTCATTCTGTTATGTTATGTCTGGTTTATTTGGTGTGTACATGCCATTGAAGCTTTAAGGTTGTGGGTTTGTTTTTGGGCTCCCCCCTCCAACACCAGCACAAATTTTATACAAAGTCACGCACTAAGGTGGACCACAATGCAGTCAAAAAGTGACCTGAGCAGAAAGATTTTCACCAGAGAGCTGCAGCTCATGAGGCAAGTTTAGCAACAAAATGGAGGTTCGAGTGTTTAGGTAGAGGTGTGCATTGGGACTGGGATCCTGTACGTCTGTGTGTGTGTTCTCATGTGGGCAGGAAAATATTGCAGGCAGATACAAGCAAAAATAACTGTGGGAGTGGGCACGATTAAAAACATATGGAAAGATTTTGCGTTTGAGACGGCTCTTAAAATGGCCGACTCCCTGTTCAGTGCCCTGACGATTGAACTAGGGAGTTGATTGAGACGCACCTATAGTCCTGTGCACAACTCGATGCTGAGGTGCTTCTCCTTTCTTAGTGTTTTCACATACAGTTCTTTTTAAATGAACCATACTCGGTCCTGTTAATGTGGACCCGAAAGGGAACTAGCTGCAGGTGGCCTTGGTGCTTTTGTTCCCAATACAAATTGAATCAAAAGGGGGCTCGATTCTCTTTCTGGACATTTTAGCATTGATAAACTCTGACCACATGCTGCTCACACCAGGACTCTCTTACCATAGTGTGATAGTTGTGGAGCACTGAACCATGTCATTCAAAATGGTTGCTTGAGATGATGTATCATTTGCTGAAATGCTATGATTTGGATGAAATGAACAGCAGGCAAAACCAATTTGAAGTGAAATACCAGAAGCATTGTTCATGTTGAAACATCAAAATAAACTCGTGCTTCATCTCTGCTGAAAAAAACAACAACAATAGAACCCCTCAGACTTTGTAATGGGTTTAATGGTTGTAATTGGAATTGTATTGGTTTTAATGGAAACTGTAATGGTCCCTGTGGGTCTCTGCTGGTAATTTGTTGCCTTCTACTGGTGGCATGTTATATCTAGCGGATACCGTTAAGGACCAATAACGATTCAAAATGCAGCAGCACACCTCGTCTTCAACCAGCCCAAAAGAACCCATGTTGCACCCCTCTTCATCTCCCTCCACTGGCTTCCTGCATCAAATTCAAGGCCTTGATGCTCATGTACAAGACCTTGTCTGGAACAGCAGGCCCCTACCTCAGCACTCTCCCTGAGGTTTATGTTCCCTCACGTAACCTGCAATCGGTTAACGACCGACGCTTGATAGTGCCTACTCAGCGAGGCATGAGGTCCCTTTCCAGAGCCTTCAAACTGACTGTCCCTCAGTGGTGGAATGAACTTCCAACCTCAATCCGGACAGAAGAATCTGTCGCTGTCTTCAAAAACGGCTAAAGACCCACCTCTTCCGTGAACATTTAACTAACCCCCTAACTTGTCCCCCCCCTTATTTATTAAAAAAAGAATTTAAAAAACTGCCTCTTGCACCTCTACTCTGCACACTTTGCTTCTCTAGAACTCAATGAAAAAATTGTATTGTTCTCCGCTTGATATATTGCTTTGCTTGTATTTCCTCATATGTAAGTCGCTTTGGATAAAAGTGTCTGCTAAATTAATAAATATAAACGTAATGGTTAGCTGATGGTTTGTATTGGTATTTGTAGTGGAAACCATTAGAGGTTCTGTGATTCTTTGTTTTTTTTCAGCAGGGATGCCATAGAGCTTCTGACTATTTAGCTCATGTGAGTGGTTGGGGTAGATAAAATATAGGCCTACACTACATACTGTATATTACACACATACTGTATACTAATAGTATTATACCTATAGTAACCATTGTTCCTGTCACTGACATTACTATTACTGCTGCCTAACAACTTCAGCTCTATAGTATAATTGCCAAAGCTACAGTGGCTCTATTAGCTTATCTGTCATGTTGCTGACCTTATTGTGGGACCACATGACCTCATGGAAAGCCATTTGAGCCACTGTTTTTCTGTTAGGTGACAAAAAACTGGAGCTATTCTTTTGTTGGAGAAAAAAACTGGAGCTATTGTTTGCTATTCTTACTTCGTTTCTTGGTTCCTCACTCTCAGGACACTTTTTTTCCCCCTTTAAGCAAGTGTAATAATGCTAGTTTGGGGGGGAAATCTATTTCTTTTTTTTTCCAACAAATTAGTGTAAAAATAATTTATTTTAAATGCTAGTTTGAATTGATTTCCAACAGTGTCTTTTGCGAAATAAGACCCCCCCCCCCAAAAAAAAAAAAAAAAATTATTGCATGGAAATAAGGGGGCTGTGCCTTTAAATTTTTTGACCGACTTGTTCCGTCGCGCGCAGAGGCGCGTTCATGAGACGAAGCACAGTGTGACCGCAAGATGAATGTGAAGAGCTAAAGACGGGCACGCTCAGAACTCTGCGCATGCGCGCCTCCAAAATGCAACAAAAAAGCACATCAACAAATTGTCCACTGAGCAGTCAATATAAACTGCCTCTGCATTTCAGTCTGAAAAAAAGAGGTTTAATATTATTTCATATATATATATGTGTGTGTGTGTGTGTGTGTGTGTGTGTGTGTGTATATATATATATATATATATATATATATATATATATATATATATATATATATATAAATATATATATACACACATATATATATATATATATATATATATATATATGTAAATATTTTAAAATATTTTTTTTATGTCACTCTGCTGACATTTTCCAAATTTCTTCTTAGGCCCCGCCCCCCCAAATTTACCTTTGCTGTCCTGTTTTCCATCCTCAGTTGCTTTCCTTCAGTATTTCATCCCATTCCCCATCCCCCTACCCTTACAGCCTCGGATCTGTCATGCATATGTTTTCAGTGGTCCTACCTGAGTACAGGGCAATGTAGGATGCAGGGTCTCCATAAATCTGCATGCATTCACTGATAAGCTGGACATGATAATATGATAATATTTTACAAAATAAGATGCACTAAGAAATCATTCTCAGTGACAGCGAGATATTACAAAGATAATGCACAATGATCATTCCGTTCATTTCGCCTGGAGTGAATCTGGCTGCATTTAGCAGCTTTTCCTGCTGGGATGGCATCTCTCTTTGGGGGAAACAGATGCATTGTGGGAGGTTTGCAGTGCATGCCGCTTCAGTGACATTGCATTTTTTGCCAAGAAACTGGAAGTGAACTGAACACAAACAACACCATCCTTTCCTTTCACATCCGCATTACATCTGGCTCATGTGCATATACATATAATATTCAAATAAAATATACTTATAAATGGCTAATGAGGCACCATATGTAAAAAAAAAAAAAAATAATAATAATAATAATAATAATAATAATAATTTTTAAAAAGCTCCAACAGCTAATATGGATCCTGACAAAACAAAACCATACACGTTTCTGCTTAGGTAACAAAACTGGACAAGACCTTTGTACTTGTGCATGTGTGTGTATGTGTATGTGTGTGTTTCACTGTGGCCTGAGAGGGTGTAACCGACCCTAGCCAATAGCAGCGATTCTAAAATCCAGAGCTGCATGTTTATTGGTGATTAATATTTAACACCCCATCATTAACCCATTTCTGTGGTGAAGCCCACAGGCGCTCTGAGAAGAAGAACGGGACACATGGCATTCCACCAACACCATCGTGCAGTTGTCGAGTTTGAGTTTTATGACAGGGTTTGAGACACACACACACACACACACACACACACACACACACACACACACACACACACACACAGGCTATTTTACAATTTCATTTTGTCTACACAACAATACAACAACAAAACCCGAACCCCAGTATTCGGTGTAAGCCTACAAATCCTATAAATGTGTGGCGGCCTGGGAAAACCCTTCACAAAATATTTAAAAACCCCTGTTTGTTTCATTTAATAACCGTTAATGAATTAATGATCTTTCAAGAACAAGGTGATAACATCATCACACTGGAGGGGATTTGTTCTTGTTTCATTCTGTAAATCTGTGCTGAGGCTTCTGGATGCACAAAAATCTTTAAATCTTTTCCTGCTTCTTTTTTTCCCTCCTTACTGAGACTGGAGGGCGTGAAATTGCCCGCTGAGATGGAGACATGTGACGCTGAAATGTGAACCGGCAGACATTCTCATGCATTTCCAAACAAGATAATGTGCTGTATTAAATCCCCTCACGGAGGCTGGGATTTAATTATCACTAATAAATGGCCGACATCACAACAACAACAGCAACGTTCAACTGTCAAGTTCGATATTTATTCTGAAGCTGCTCTCAGGAGACTGAAGGATGACAGGAAGATCACTCTCACTGTCAATTAATATTTCATGCACTGCTAAATTGCATGGATTCATATTAAAGATGCTCTTTTTTTTTGCCGTTCTGTCTGTAGATTCATCCATGAATTGGAAGAACTCTAATACCATTATCCTCATTCCTGGATCCTATTCAATGTTAATTATTACTAAAAAGGTCATAGGGCATATTGACACACACACACACACACACACACACACACACACACACTCAAAAATACACACTGATTGAAGTATATAGGTGGTCCAGTGGTCATTTATTGATTGACTAGTCTAAGTGTCAAAATGTCTTCAATATTATAGCACCAGTTTTCTTTATTTTATGACACCTGACGATACGTCAGAAATAAAAGCAATCAGAAATAGTGTCAGAACTAGAACAGATATTCGGATCAATGGTTAAAGGTGTAATCTGTAATTTTGCTTCATAATGTTTACGTGATTCTAAACCTGCAATAGTCATGCAAAGATACCTTATAAAACTGTGTCCTCAATATTGCCATGTAATGGATCTCACTGGTTTTTCGGGTTACGGTTAAATGTCTACAGCTTAGAAATTACTTTGGACCAGATCAACACAAGGCTGATAAACTCCGCCCCTTTTTCCTTAAAAGGAAACTCACAAGGAAAATATAGTTTAGACAGAGGGGGTGATGTTTGAAAGGAAATTGAAACTAACGTCTGTAATTGTCAATAGTCACTTTAATTGAAGTTCAACCTCGTGCACAGCAGAGGGTGACGGAATTGCATACTGCTCCTTTAACGCAAAAGGATCATTTATTGTTTAATATGTAATAGCTGAATGAGTTAAGCAACTTAAACAGGTGTGTGGTATCAGTCACTGTCTATATACAGTGGGGGAAAAAAGTATTTGAGCCCCTGCTGATTTTGTACGTTTGCCCACTGACAAAGAAATGATCAGTCTGTAATTTTAATGGTAGGTGTATTTTAACAGTGAGAGACAGAATAACAACAAAAAAATCCAGAAAACGCATTTCAAAAAAGTTATAAATTTATTTTCATTTTAATGAGGGAAATAAGTATTTGATCCCCTATCAATCAGCAAGATTTCTGGTTCCCAGGTGTCTTTTACACAGGTAACGAGCTGAGATTAGGAGCACTCCCTTTAAGAGAGTGCTCCTAATCTCAGTTTGTTACCTGTAAAAAGACACCTGTCCACAGAAGCAATCAATCAATCAGATTCCAAACTCTCCACCATGGCCAAGACCAAAGAGCTGTCCAAGGATGTCAGGGACAAGATTGTAGACCTACACAACGCTGGAATGGGCTACGAGACCATCGCCAAGCAGCTTGGTGAGAAGGTGACAACAGTTGGTGTGATTATTCGCAAATGGAAGAAACTGTCAGTCTCCCTCGGTCTGGGGCTCCATGCAAGATCTGACCTCATGGAGTTTCAATGATCACGAGAACGGTGAGGAATCAGCCCAGAACTATACGGGAGTATCTTGTTAATGATCTCAAGGCAGCTGGGACCATAGTCACCAAGAGAACAATTGGTAACACACTACGCCGTGAAGGACTGAAATCCTGCAGCGCCCGCAAGGTCCCCCTGCTCAAGAAAGCACATGTACAGGCCCGTCTGAAGTTTGCCTGAATGATTCAGAGGAGAACTGGGTGAAAGTGTTGTGGTCAGGTGTGGTCAGATCTCTTTGGCATCAACTCAACTCACCGTGTTTGGAGGAGGAGGAATGCTGCCTATGACCCCAAGTCATAACACCATCCCCACCATCAAACATGGAGGTGGGAACGTTATGCTTTGGGGGTGTTTTTCTGCTAAGTGGACAGGACAACTGCACCGCATCAAAAGGACGATGGACGGGGCCATGTACCGTCAAATCTTGGGTGAGAACCTCCTTCCCTCAGCCAGTGCATTGAAAATGACCTTAATGACTTGGAGAGGATCTGTAAAGAGGATGTGGGACAAAATTCCTCCTGAGATGTGTGCAAACCTGGTGGCCAACTACAAGAAACGTCTGACCTCTGTGATCGCCAACAAGGGTTTTGCCACCAAGTACTAAGTCGAAGGGGTCAAATACTTATTTCCCTCATTAAAATGCAAATCAATTTATAACTTTTTTGAAATGCATTTTTCTGGATTTTTTTTGTTGTTATTCTGTCTCTCACTGTTCAAATACACCTACCATTAAAATTATAGACTGATCATTTCTTTGTCAGTGGGCAAACGTACAAAATCAGCAGGGGATCAAATACTTTTTTTCCCCCACTGTATAAAATGAAATCATGTGAGATAGATGTGAATACTGCAAGTAGTTTATTCTTCACTGGGTAGTTGTACTAAAAAGTGATGCTTATTAAAATCTTTCATTTTATTGCACTTTATTGTGCATCTAATTGCTCAGTGTGTGCATTTTATGGAAGGTAAGAGCTGCCAAAATTAATTTTTTTTAAATAAACAAAAACAAATAAGTAGAAAATAATCAATCACAATTGTTTATTTATTCATTTATTTTAGGGATTTATTACAGTAATGATTTTGTCTTTATCTTTATTCATGAAATCAACAGAATAAACAAAATGTCTTTCACGAAGCATAAACATAACATGAAGGGGGAAAAAAAGAAAATGAGATGGATTCTACAGCAATGTGAAGACTGCAAATTGGTTATTCTTGACCGGGCAGTTGCTCATTGCACTGCATCATCCGTTCAGAAACCTGCTTTTCGTCACAGACCTACTGTATAAACAGCAGAGTCAAAAAAAGAGAGATGGCAAGATTGTTCCTCTCATCTTGCTCATTTTATTTTTCAGCCTCTTCCTGCATGAGAGACCAGACTGTCAAAACAAGAATTCCAGCACATCCAGACAGCTACTTCCCCTCAGGGCTGTAACCGAACAGACTGCACATCATTTTCACACTAACATTATATATATATATATATATAAGCAGGAAAGATGAATAAAATACAGGCAGTATTGAAAAAAAAAATTAAATCCCATATGGAGACTCAGCAAACATGTGGAAAAGGTTCTCTGGTGTTATGAGACCAAAGTTTTACATTTTGGCCTTAAAGCACTGTTTGTCAAAAAGAAAGCAAACAAACAACAAAAAACCTGCTCTAAACCCTTAGAAAACTATCGTAACAGTGAAGCATGGTTATGGTAGCATGTTGTTGTGAGGAAGCTTTTCATCAGCAGGCCTTGGGACACTGGTCAGGGTTGAGGGCAAGATACAGTATTGCGCAAAAGTTTTAGGCATCCTATTTTTTTTTTTTAGTACAAACTTTGTTATACATTTTTTATTTTATGACGTCTACATTATCAAATCAGTACAAAAACATTTTAGATTCCCAAACATTCGTTTTCTAGAACAAAATTAAATGTTACAGAAAAATGTTTGTATGTCATTAAAGAAAGCAGCATATTATGTAAGAGACTGCTGGGTTTTGCTGCAGAAATAAGAAGCGAGTGCGAAAGTCAAAGTGTCCAGAAGAACTGTGGCTGGTTCTGCAAGATGCTCAATAAAACTTACCAGCTCATTTCCTTATAAAACTGCACTGAGAGGAGAGTTTTTGAATTGTAGCCAAATCATGGATGGAGATTATTAAGGGGCCATAACAGATAAGGGTCAATGGGGAAATTTCACCAGGACACCAGGGTTATATCCCTACTCTTTACGAGAAGTGTCCTGGGCTTTTTAAATGACCACAGAGAGCCAGGATTTCAGTTTAACATCTCAACTGAAAGACAGTACTGTTTTCACAGTATAGCATCCCCATCACTATACTGGGGCATTAAGACCCACACAAACCACCACCTTCTGGCCTCACTAATACCACTTCCAGTAGCAACCTTAATCTTCCCCAGGAGGCCTCCCATCCAGGTACTGGCCAGGCTCAACCCCGCTTAGTGTCAGTGGGAAACCAGGCAAGGGCTGCAGGGAGATATGGCTCTGGCAACAATGCTTTTACACACACAGACACAGGATGAGGGAGTATGTTATGAATATTCTGTATTCTGCATGCCAAGTATTATATTCACAAACAAAAATTTGCAAATTGTATACCAAAATTTAACTTATTTTTATGGAATTACTAAAAAAAATGCTTAATGCTTATTGTTAGCACAAAAAAAAGAAAAAAAAAAGAAAAGAAAAACACTATTAAATTTTATGGAGAAGTACTCAATGTAATACCCTGACTGTACCTCCCCAAATATTATAGATCTTGAATTTGAGTTTGTGGGGTTTTTTCTTTTTCTTTTCCAACTTTTTCAGACTTGTTTAAAATGTTACATAATGTATTTTCTGACTGAATCTTTACTTGTTAGTTGTCACCCATCTGTTTCAATTTAACGTACCATTCCTTTAATACCTTAATTTAAGAGAGAGAGAGAGAGAGAGAGAGAGAGAGAGGGAGGAACTAACGAGTAAGATAAAGGGATAGAAAGAGTGGTTGAAACATTAACAGGTTCCGCCCTTGTAACTTTCCCCTCATAGTCCAGCAAGCCTCTAACTTTCCTCAAACCTCGGTCCTGTGTCCTGTCCTCGGTGTCGGTGTCATGGCTCTCATTTCCACTCTGACTCCTGTGTTCGTGGCCATCCTGTGCGTCGTCATCGCCTTCATCTTTAAAACGCAGCGCAGGTCGGAGTCTTCCTCAGCTCAGAAATCTTCCAGCGGCGGGGGGAGAGGGACAGAAGCCCGGCCGTGGGTGGACGAGGACCTGCAGGACGACACCGAGATCAGCGGCAGAGAAAACGGTACAAACCGAACCGAACCGTATCGCCTCTTCGCTCTAACTTATTGACAGTCAAAAACTGCTTTACAGTGTGTTTGAATATTGACTCCCCCCCCCCTTTACCCTATTTCTGTCTGCATACTGATGTTCTGTAATTTTGAAGAAAAACAAACAAACAAACAAAACTGATTGCATACTACTGATGTGTCCTTTTCGAAAGAGTCGACTCTTTGATTCAAAACTTTTAAGTGAACACCGGGAGCCGACTCGCTTTTCCAAACAGCAGTTTGTTTGGAAATACCGTGACATTCTCGTTGATAATCTACCAGCCTTGTGTATTCATGATTCGTCAACTCACGTACAGGTAATCCTAACCGTGACTGAAAAGCATTTATTGAAACTCAAAAGAATCGGCTCTTATAGGTGAGGTGAGCCGACTCACTGAAAAGAGTCGGAATTCCCATCTATGTTCTGGATTTAGCTCTAGGAGCAGTGGTAAGCCTACAGCTTCTACTTGGCATTCAGGTGGTTGGGTCCAGTTTTACATAAATGAAGATCAGGTGGAGTCTGAGCCCAAAAAGTTCTGTTTCTTGCCCGGCTTCACGGAATACAAGAAAATGTTTATTTAAAAATGCCTCATATATTAATATATAGGGGTGCATGTTAAAGTTGAATCTTCTAGAAAGGAATTAGAGTCGTAAAAATATGTGGATGGATTTACTCACTCAAAATACAAAAATTAGATCCAAACATGTTTTGGGTGAAATATCTTTTTAATTCTTTCACTTGAAAAATTTTTTTTTTTTCCATAAAATTTGACATTTTGGTACAACTGCAAAATAAATACAGTAGCTGTAACAGTATGTAATAGGCCTGTTTCAATTCATGAATGCACATACCACAGTTCCATTATTGCATGTTGTTGCCATATGGCAACAATTACATTTTACCATTTAACAAAATGCTCAAAATATATAAACATGTTTAAATGAAAAAAAAATGTTAACCTATATCAGATAGTGTTTCATTTTTTTTCCTTTAAGTAGTTTTGCCTAAATAATGAAAGATTAATCAAATTTTGAGAGCTATCCGATGACAACCTTCACCATGTCATGCGATTGCAGAAAAGGAAGTGCAAACAGCATTTCCTGGTCATTATTTTTGTTTTGTTTATGTCAAAGTTAAGGCCCCCTTTTGTCCAGTTACAAAGGAAAATATTAGTTTTGTATTATTGCCTATCAAAAAATTGGAGATAAATTAATTGTTGCCATATGGCAACACCATGCAGTAAAGGCATAAAGATCAGATATGTTTTCCAGTATGAACCTTCAACACCATATGCTGTTTTTTTTCTTACAGCAAGGTCTGTGAACTCCAAAAGGTGTGTAAAGTTTAAAAAAAAAAAATCATATGATGATGAAGATCACTATCAGGTAGAATCAATTATATTATATTATTGCAGCATAGGTTCTATGGATGTAAGATTCAAGAATAAAAAGCCCTAATGAATAAATAGAATAATACAGACTGTATATACTTGGAACATCATGCGATGACCTCATAACAGTGACCAGATTAAGCATTGGAGCTTGTTGGACAAAAATGCATCCTATGAGTTTTTTTTTATATGGTTGCAGTGCTATAGTGAAAACTGACCAACTCTTCAGACCTGGAGGACGTCAGGAAGACTGTTCCTTACTGTATGTTCCCAGTTATCAGAATTAATGTTGCATTTTCCCACCAATGTTTTTGCAAAGTTCTTTTAATTCTGAAGCTCTGAGAGGACAATGACGTCGGTAACTACAGACCAAAGGCAAGTTGAAGTCAAGGACGTAGATCTGCGTTCCAGTTGGATAGAACTACTGTGGAGAGAAGTCATCCAGCGCAGAACGGGATTCCGACTCCATGAAAACATCTTGCGGAAGAGATCATTCAGTGTTTATTCACATGAGACGGAAATTCCTACATAGAAAGGGTCGCTTAACTCACTTATACTGTACTATACTATCTGTGACCATGTACCTGCACAGACGTTTTTTGAGATATTTGAATGCTTTTGTGTGTGTATTCCAGTGCAGTTAGTCATTAATCACAGCGCTGTTGAATTCTTGCTTCTGATTGGTTATAAGGTGTTGACAGTAGTTCCAGCTACAAGGCAAATCACAGGTTTATTTTAAAGCACTGGTTATAATACATTATTGTTTCTATAGTAACAACTTGCACGTAATTGGATTAAAAACATGCACAAATAAAATCCACCCTGCTGAAAAAAAACAATAGAAACCCTCATAGAATTTGTAATGGTTTTAATGGTTATAATGGGAATTGTATTGTTTTAATGGAAACTGTAATGGTCCCTGTGGGTCTCTAATAGTAATTTTATTGCCTTCTATTGGTGGCGTGTTATGTCTAGCGGATACCAAGAACCTACGTCTTTAATACGTCCTACTACGTAATGGAAACCATTTGGTAATGGTTTTAATGGTTAACAGCTGATAGTTTGTAATGGTTGTAGTAGTGGAAACCATTAGAATTCCTGTGATGGTTTCTACTGTTTTTTTTCAGCAGGGCAGTCAGTGGTGGTCTATCTGTCAATAATGGTGGACCATTTCCCTTAATGGACGGACTAAAGGAATTCTGATAAACTATAGCAACAGATAGACATACATTCAGTAGATGCACACACTGGTATACAGCAAGTGTACCTGATAAAATGTGCCACGTGTCAGTGTATTTTGCCAGTCGTGCCTGTGATCAGCTCAGTGTCACGTTTTCTTCCCTGTAGAGGAAGATGATTGGGCAGTCACAGGGACAGAAGATCTCCCCCATGTTCCATACACTCCTTGCCGCTACCCCGAGGACGAAATGCTGGAGCGCTCCAAACACTTCTACGCCCTTTTGAACGAGCGCCGGTCGGTCCGCTTCATCAGCCCAGAACCCGTCCCTCGAGAGGTGATCCATAACGTGATACGTGCTGCAGGTACTCACCACACGCCTCTCAGCCTCACATCATGCTTAAGTCCTGAATGCTGCTAACATTTTAAAAACTGCAGTCAAAGGATGATCCTGCTGGATGAAAGTTTTCTATAACTAGCAGCTCTGAAAGTAGTTCCGGCAACAAGACAAATCACAGGTTTATATAAGCGTGCTTGTTCTAATATAGTTTCTTGTATACTAACAACTTACACATGGACTTTTATAGTGGATGCTCAACATGAACAGGTTTTTTTTTTTTTTTTTTTTTTTTAAAACAAGTTTTCTTTGAGGAGATGTTATGTTTATTTAGCGTTTTTGGAAGGAGTCTCCAAGAGTCAGCACTTTGTAAGAGTCAGGTACGTTGTGCTTTCCGGTTTCTCGGTAACTGGCTTAGTAACTTCAAGAGAGAGATAAAAAGAGAGGCTTCTTGGGGAACGACTGTTTATAGCTGCTATAATGTAAGTGATAATAGGAAATACAACTACACATGGATAAAAAGGATGACGTGTTGCTTTGTATAAATAACAGGTATTAGTACTGACAAATTGCTGCGGTATAATGGGAATAAAAACGCTTTGAGACAGCAATCAAACAAACTTTGTGTGCTTGTGTGTGTGTGAGGCACGGCCCCGAGCGGTGCTCACACTGAGCCCTGGACGTTCGTGGTGGTGGCCGACGCCGAGACCAAGCACAAAATCCGAGAGATCGTTGAAGAGGAGGAAGAGATCAACTACAAACAGAGGATGGGAGATAAATGGGTTCACGACCTGCGCAGACTCCGGTAAAGGTCAAGCATGCGTGTGTTTGTCACACCGCCAAAATTCACTTCGATTTCTTCCCATCCTTTCCTAGGCTCCCTGTAACACTAGCACCCTCTTGTGGCTAATGACAATAACCGCACACACAATGTTCCCTTTACCTCAAATGTAACCAGCCAAGACATGTTTGATAACGTATCAGCTACCAAATGAGACAGTAACACAACAAATCCATTGAGCTCTAAACTCTAATATCTCTTGTCCAGGACTAACTGGGTGAAGGAGTACCTTGACACGGCGCCATATCTGATCCTGATCTTCAAGCAGACGTACGGAATAATGCCGGATGGAAAGAAAAGAACTCACTACTACAACGAGATTAGTGTGTCCATCTCGTGTGGCCTCCTACTGGCAGCTCTGCAGGTGTGGAGAATACTTACACGAAGATGTGTGCAACTTTTTATTTTTTTATTTTTTTTACAAATCTGTGTTTAGGTGCCATCTGTTCACATTCTGCTTCTCTAATCCTCAGAATGTGGGTCTGGTGACCGTGACCTCCACTCCTTTAAACTGTGGGCCGCAGCTCCGCGTCCTCCTCCGCCGCCCAGCCAATGAGAAGCTGCTCATGCTGCTTCCTGTCGGCTACCCGGCTCCGGACGCCACCGTGCCCGATCTCTCGCGCAAGGAACTTAACGACATCATGGTGTTCGTGTGACGTCATTAAAATCCACCTGTCTTCCTGTTCAGTTTCACAATATCTCTGTAATGGTCAGTCCCTCCAGGATTTCGCGATTTTCGCGCAGTATCCGGAGGAGCTTGCGATTTTCCGAAATTACCGCAGATTTTCCGCAGATTTGGGCCAAGACGCGTCACGTGACGTCGTCACAACACGCATTCAGCCAAAGCCCTCTTTGATTCACGTGCGTCGAACATGAGTACGGCTAAAAGGTCTCATTTACCAGCGATACATCACCGCGGAAGCCCGTGCAAAACAATTTCGTGCGATTGCAATTTCGCCAATTCGCGTAGTTTTCCGCCACAAAAAAAAACAACATTTCTTTAATTTTGAAAAAAGCCGCAGCAAAAGCAAGCATTTTTGGCCGCAACAATCACAAAAAAAAAAAAAAAAACCTCAGCGAAATCCTGTACGGACTGAACAGACGTCAACAAAATATTTAATAACAAAATATTCAGAGTTAGCAAATCGAGTACGAGAACGTTTATGCAGAGAAAGTCGCACGTGTTCAGACGCAGGTTACGCAGTCGGTAATGTGAATCACGTGTGTGTGTAGTTCACACTTTTGAGGTTGCCAGATTTTTCATGAGTAAAAAAAAAAAGCTCTAGGATGAGGTTCTTAAGGCCACTGATTTTAAACACGAGCACTTCCTTCCTTTAAGCCCCCCCCAAAAAATCAGGGATAGAAAATACAGACTCCTTGAAAAAAGGGGGCTTTAGTCTGAGTCTCAGTTGAATTTTTATGCAACTGAGGAGACACGCCTTTGTCAAACTCCGCCCACTTGTGCAACCCTCACGCAATTTCTGGATAGCGCTTTAGTTAGGTCTGACGTCTGAATATCTGTGTGCGCAATTCCTGTATTGAGTCCTCACTACACACACTTAACCCGACTGCCCATAGAGCTGATTAATCTCTTCATCTCTTTTATAAACATAGCTACTATAGCTGTGTGTCGTAGTTTGTTAAAGGAGCGGTTTGTTGTTTAGTCTCTTGGTCAATTGCAGTACAAATATTGACAAATCTTAATCTTTACCTTCTAAATCCCATTGCTTGAATTATAGCCGCCTTTTTAAGCAAATGATGCAGAGCTGAGCAGCTCGGAGCTTGTTATGCATATGAACAGGGATTATTTCTGGCCCAGAAAAATGTCTGGCCCTGAAATGAAGAAAATAGCCGGATCCACTGCAAGGCAGTATTGCAGTAGTGCAAATCACATTAAGTCTATGGTACGTTTGAAATGATATGATTGTTATAGGTCTGGAAAGATTATATTATTAAAGAGAACTGCATACTGCACCTTTAAATCACCATGAAGGCCATTTGGTGGTATCCACACGTTGTACATCGCACTGAGGTACAGCGTGCACACACAAAATCCGCTCATGATGTTCCTATATCTTCGACAATTCATATAGGACTTGATAATTAGATGGTTTGTTACGTTTGAGGTGTTTGCTTGTACATCATGCATGTAAGAAGACAAAGAAGCAAAGCATATGTTTTTTTGTTGTTGTTGTTGTTTTTTTCCAGCTTGATTTATATTAAAATGGATGTGCATTATATTACTTGCAGAGTTTTTTTTTTTTTGTTCTAATAGATAAAGTGTGCTGCTGAAACCCACAATAGCCATCACAGTCGTGATAAGAACAGGAAGCAAAGCTACAATTTACTAAGGTGCTACAAAACAGCACTTTTTAATCGCGTGAGTGTATCATACGCTAATAAATCTGCGAAACGTGTACAGTATGACTCACACAGAACCATTAGGCTGTACAGGAAGTTCATACACAAGACAGTTCAGGTATTATTAATATTATTTTTTATCCATTTATAGTTACATTCGACGTAAACAAGTTCGTTCCTGTTATCACTTTGACCTGACTTCACTTCACTATCCATTATTACAACAACTGCACCGTTCACGCGTCGTGACTTTTATTTTAAAATTTCGAATCCGGCTTGACTTCGGGGATTGGTCGTGACAGGAAATGACGTAGGTGTCGACGCCGGCAGCTCCCCATTGCTCTGGTGAGCCTCCTTCACACTCCAGATAATTGTGACCGGACCGCGGTGCCGCTGTCATCATGGCTCTGTACGAATATGTCACTCAGGAGCAGCTCTCCGGTTTTGATAAATATAAGGTGAGGCTTGAATATGAATGATTTAGTGTAGTATTAATAAGATACAGCTATAGCTAGTCAGGCTAAGATGCTAATAATGCTAATATTAACGGCATGGGACGGTGGCGCGAGCCCGGGTTGTCTCGCGTTAGCTGGTTAGCTTTTTATTCTTCTCCCTGTTACATTTAGCAAAACTAAATGTCCATTTTATAATTTTTCCCCCCCAATATTTGTATGTAGATAATGAACTTGTCAATTTGGTCGGAATGACCTTAGAAGTGGAAAAGAGCCGCCTGACAGAAATTTGGGTTGGGTCGCCGTGTATCAGTGAATGACACACAGGCTTAATCCGAATCCTTATCACTTAGACATGTACTGCACTAGGTAGGGCGTAGAAGCCTTTATTCCATGTTCTATTAAAGTTGAAGCTTTGGGGCTGTTTGAGGAAGTGAGAGAGCTGGACAAAAGACTAAAGCGCCGCTGCAAGGCAGTGAAGTCGGTCGTGTTGTTTGGGGGTCTTTGTGTAGGTTGGTCAGCTGATCTTTACTCCGTTTGGAGCACATTCACATCACATGTACACGAGTAAATAAGCCTTTGGCCCAGTTGGAAGATTTTCCAGTCAAGGACATTATGGTTGTGATCGGTGAATTATACATCACTGTCTTTTTCGAAACGTTATTCGGGGCTTAAAAGCCATTTAAGAGATGGTGTCTTGCGGCTTATAAAATGTCCTGCATGCAATTTGTATCATCGTAATGGCTTTTAGTATCGCCCTGTACGTTTTCACTCTCTAGTTACTGAAAAATAAAGCTCTAGAACTGTCAGATTCATTAAAAGTTTCTTAGACGTAATTATAGTCACGTAAAAGTGCATTAGGTAAGATTTGTCGGGGGGAAATAAAGGTCTCTAACGGTTAAACGTGTGGAGCTGAATAACATCTGAATGATTTTTGCTACTCGTTGAGCCCGCCCCTATTTCCACACATGTACACAAAGCTCCCCCCCCCCCCCCAAAATTATGGTGGTCGAACTATCAAGCGCACTCGGACATTCGACTGCTTGAAAGCCGAGCTACAACTCATTACATATAAACATGCAACTGCTCCTCATAATGATTAATGAGGATGTGAAGGCTTGTTTGGGGGGGGGGGTGTCTATAAAAACGACTGACAGGAGGCCTATCCAGTTACAAATAAACATTTCGGACCTGAAAGCAGGTTTCCAGACAGGGTTATTAGTTTTTCAGTCACGTAATACACTTGTTCTGAGAAAATGGCTTTAATTACTATTAATTTTTTCCATTTTTAAAAATAATTCCTACACAATTTGTACTAGTAAGAAATGAAAAATATTGACACCCGCCCCTTTAATGAGCAGGCTCCAGCGGCTTCCAGATTAGATATTCGAATGCATTTAAATTGTGGAATATTAACACGTCTATAATGTAATGCCTTCCTATTCACTATATATGCTCACTACATACAGTGGATTCTACACTATCACTATGCTATAGACAGCTGAAGCATTGGAATGGTAAATACACGGCATAAACGTAAAGTTCAGGAACGTACAGTGTGCTATATTTCTACTCTACACACCTGATTCAATCTGTAGTGTACTCACTAATTAAACAGAAACGAAGGATCAGCGTGTGTTAGCTGACGTCACAGACTCCCGGCAGAACAGGTCCACCAGAACAGCCACCGGTTTGAAAATCTAAAACGTCTGGTCTGAGTATTTTGCGTCAGCGGTGCGGCAGCAAATACGACGGTGCATCATTTGGGTGTTAATAGCACACTACTAATCTCAGCACCTCAGTACATTTCAACATGTTTGAGGTCTTTGTTGGTCTGGATGGTGATGGTGATGGTGATTATGTCATGAGTCAACAGTCATTATGTTGCTAGTAGAAAGACAGAAGGGAAATGGCTCCATAATCCAGATGGTGTGTGTGTGTGTGTGTGTGTGTGTGTGTGTGTGTGTGTGTGTGTGTGTGTGTGTTGTGTGTGTGTGAACTACTCACCCGTTTTTTCTGTTTTCTCTGTGCTTTCAGTACAGTGCGGTGGACACCAACCCGCTCTCCATCTACATCATGCACCCCTTCTGGAACTCCATGGTGAAGGTGAGAAGGTCGTGCCATGCAGTCATCACTTCCGCCATGACGACGAACCCGTTTATACCCAAAAAGTGTGATGATCAATTTGGCCATTTTTTCTTTTTTCGTTAAGTTTTTCCCATAGACCTCATGGTTCATATCTCGAATATTAATCGAATTAAAGTTGGCATTTAGGAAATTTCTTTGGGGAATTATTTCTCCCAGAAACACTCATATAAACACAGTGTAACTGTAAATCAGTCTGACTTGTTCTGTATCCTGTGGTACTGATTTCTTTTTTTCTTCTATTTTATTCTATGGACAACAATGATTAATATTAAGAAAGTTTGCTGTAAGAACTTAAAAGCAGGCAGTTTACACACTGCAGAGGTCCTCCAGCATACTCTAGGGTTTTTTTTTTTGGTAAAATTGTTTTGTTTTGTTTTTCTCTCCGCCTGCTAGGATTTTTTATTAGCAGCGTCAGCATCTGTGCACACTGTTCCTTCTACTGAAATGCAAAGATGCAACTTTAATGAGTTTTCCACTTAGATCTTATTACGATTACAAAAGAGACCACACCCCATACACTAACAACAATCTGTCTCACTCTCTCTGTCTGTCTCTGTCTCTCTCTGTCTTTCTCTCTGTCTCTCTTTTTTGTATCCCTTTCTGTCTCTCTCTTTTTTGTATCTCTGTGTGTGTCTCTCTCTGTCTTTATTGATGTTTTCCTCTCTGACATTTTCTCTCTATCTCTGCATCTCTTCTCTCTCTTTCTCTCTCACACACACAGATTTTGCCCACATGGCTGGCCCCTAACCTCATCACCTTCACTGGGTTCATGTTCCTGGTGCTCAACTTTGCCATCTTATCCTTCTACGACTACGACTTTTACGCATCAGGTGAGTGAGTGTGTGTTTGTTTGTGTGTGAGAGAGAGAGAGAATGAGTGAGTGAGTGAGATGGTGATGAACTGCAGGTTATCATGACATAAGTACAAAGTCCTCTCTCTCTCTCTCGTTCACTCTTGATCTTCCACTTGTCCTTTTTGAACATTGTATTTTTAAAAACCTGTGGGCTATGTTTTTTTTTTGGTAGGAATCGCTTTCTCTGTCTCTTGTTTCACTTTCTTATCTCTGTTTCACTTTTTCTTTTTTCAACTCTTTTGTTTCGAGTAGCCGAGACATGTCTATCTGTAGCAGCTGCACTAAAGTGCAACACCCTGTGATCATCATCTGCTTATTAACATGAACACACACCGCAAACCATCCAGCACACCCTGAACTGTCTTGCTTTACTTACACAAGTCAATAGTTAACTGAACCTGTGTTTTGTGACTCATTCCAGTGTGTGTGTGTGTGTGTGTGTGTGTGTGTTTTAGCGGAAGGTCATGCACATGTGCCAAGTTGGGTTTGGATAGCCGCAGGCCTCTTCAACTTTCTGGCATACACACTAGGTAAGTAAGTGTGTGTGTGTGTGTGTGTGTGTGTGTGTGTGTGTGTGTGTGTGTGTGTGTGTGTGTGTCTCAATGTTATGCTTGAGGTTTAGTTAGTAACAGCAGTGTGTGAACGTTAGCATCGTGGCAGTGTGAAAGTGTGTGCACACGTACGTGCCATGATACTAACATTCACACACTGCTCTTACTAATGAATTTACTTCACTGCATTATTGGCTAGCCTTAAGAAATAAAACACTTCGGTGATATGGCGAGACTAATAAAGTGCTGTGTATGTGCGTGTGTAGACGGTGTGGATGGGAAGCAGGCTCGCAGGACGAACTCGAGCACTCCTCTGGGCGAGCTGTTTGACCACGGCCTGGACAGCTGGGCGTGTGTGTTCTTCGTGAGCTCCCTGTACTCTGTGTTCGGGCGTGGCGAGAGCGGAGTCAGCGTGCTCACCCTCTACAGCCTGCTCTGGGTCGTCCTCTTCTCTTTCATCCTCTCACACTGGGAGAAATACAACACCGGCGTGCTCTTCCTGCCCTGGGGCTACGACGTCAGCCAAGTGGTAAGAGATGATCGCCTACAGCAGACACACACAGAAATACACACTAAGTAGCAAATTAAATAGCTACACTCAGCAGGCACTCATGGCTCATGCATAGAGGAGTCAGTGCTTTAGGCAGATTTAGGAGGAGCTGTTTGGTTGCACAATGCAGTGGTGTTGTGATGTAAATCCCTGATGTGAATGCATGATATGAATCTTTTTCTCTTTTTTTTTTATTTTTATTGTTGTGCACGATTAAAAATATACACAAAAAAATAGGCTTATTTGAAGCCTCCACCTAAACAATGTTAAACTTTCATCAAAAAAATCCCCCGACACGAATCCCCCGACACGAATCCCCCGACACGAATCCCCCGACACGAATCCCCCCGACACGAATCCCCCGACACGAATCCCCCGACACGAATCCCCCGACACGAATCCCCCGACACGAATCCCCCGACACGATTCCCACCGACACGATTCCCACCGACACGATTCCCACCGACACGTATCCACCGACACGTATCCCCCGACACGTGTCCCACCGACACGAGTCCCACCGACACGTATCCCCCGACACGTATCCCCCGACACGATTCCCCCCGACACGATTCCCCCCGACACGAATCCCCCGACACGATTCCCCCGACACGATTCCCCCGACACGATTCCCCCGACACGATTCCCCCGACACGTCTCCCCCCGACACGAGTCCCCCGACCCGAACCCCCCGACACGAATCCCCCGACACGAATCCCCCGACACGAATCCCACTGACACGAATCCCCCAACACGAATCCCTGTTGTAATTCAGTAGTAAATAAAGCCGTAATATTACTTTAACCACTAATGGTATATTGAACCCGACTGTTTTGTGTCCTTCCTCTCACTCCTTTTTTTTTTCTTTGTCTCCCTCTCTCTTTCTTTCCCATTCTCTTATTTCTTTTTGCCATCTCTTTTTTTTACTCTCTGTCTATCAGACAATCTCTATCGTGTACATCATCACAGCTGTGGTCGGAGTGGAGACGTGGTACAAACCACTGATCTGGAACATTCTCTACAGAGACCTCTTCATCGTCATGATCCTGGGTGAGAGAGTCACGCTCACTTCGGGTTTCTCTTCACCGAGACTCGTTAATATGTCTCATTGCTGTAAAAATGAGCAGTTTTTTGTTTTACTATAAGGGCTTGCTGAGCTACAGAGCTTTATAAAGTCTCACCATTGTGTCTCTCTTGTCTGCCTTATAGGTTGTTTGTTTGCTGTAACGTTACCAATGAGCCTTTACAACGTCTTTAAGTGAGTGTAACTCATGAATTTGTTTTTATGCCTTTACGGAAGTATATATTTTACTCATTAAGATTTGTGAATGGCTGTGATGTGTTTCCAATAATATTGACTGGTCCTCTTTCAAGTTAAACGTATATACCAATGCTTGAAAGTTTGGATTGTCGATAATAGAAAAGCATTTTGTTGCAGATGGATGTATAAAACTTCCATGGTAACTTAAGTAAGAAATAAAACATGATGTGTTGTGTTGTTATAGGAAAATCATCAACGATGGTATGGTGTGATGTGACCCCATCCCCCAAAAGCATCTAAAAATATCTTTTGGGATGTTGTTTATATTATTTTAGTGTCTGTTGTGTGAGTAACAGTGTTCGCAGAGACTGATGATGGTTTTGTGCAGGGCGTATCGCAGTAACACACTGAAGCACAGTTCTGTGTACGAGGCCCTCCTGCCCTTCTTCTCGCCCATCCTCCTCTTCATCCTCGCCACACTGTGGGTCTTCCTGTCCCCAAGCAACATCCTAGAGCTGCAGCCTCGAATCTTCTACCTGATGGTGGGAACAGCCTTCGCCAACGTTACTGTGAGCACAACACACACTCGCACACACGCACACAGCATTGTGCTGTCTGGTATGCATAAAGTCGTCATATAGACAAAGGACCTCTTGTGTTGTGTGTCTGCTACTTTCTGTCCGTCTCTTTGTCTCTTTCTCTCACTGTCTCTCAACCTCAACAACGTTTTATTGGCACGAATGTAACATTACATTATTGCCAAAGCAGATATCAGAGAGAATCACAAAAGTTAGTGTGATAAATGTTTCAGATCTTAAGAATCACTTGTCAAAATGAAAAATGCACTGCTGTCGGTGTCAGTTTGTTTGACAGCCTGTCTGTCAATTTAATAAGGATTAATGGGAGAAATATGGTTCACCAGCATTTCGTTCATCTTTTTACACTTCATTAGTTCCCATTAGCATAGAGAGTGAAAGAATGTAACTGCAGCTGTCTGTCATATTAATAATAATTCCCCATGATGCATTGCTTCTACAATACCCATGTGTTCATTTGCTCTCTGGTATGCATAAACGTGCATAAACATATTAGACGTACAAGGCCGCAGTTGTGCTGATCTCTCATCCACCCTCTCTCTCTCTCTCTCTCTCTCTCTCTCTCTCTCTCTCTCCAGTGTAAGCTGATCGTGTGTCAGATGAGTAACACACGCTGCCAGCCTCTGAGTTGGCTGTTGGTGCCGATGGTGTTGGTGGTGTTGCTGGTGATCTTCGGCGTGGTGCAGCAGAGCGAGACGGTGCTGTTGTACGTGTGGACGGCTGTGGTCATCCTCGCACACATACACTACGGGGTTTCAGTGGTGCGTACACACACACACACACACACACACACACACACACACACACACACACACACACACATATATATATATACACAAATATTCTGCTTTATCTATTAGAAATTAGCTTGAGTTTTACAGCAGAACACAAATTAGTATATCACATGTGCGTACACACACACACACACACGCACACACACACACACACACACAGACAGTGTGATTTTCTTCACGCTACGCTGGAAAGCTGCGCTACAAGTGTGCAGGCATGGCTTTTGCGTGATAATTAACCCAACATTTCTGAAAGATTTTACTTTCCTTCTCTGTCTGTCTCTTTATGTCTGTGTATGTGTGTTAAATTATTTATATATATATATATATATATATATATATATATATATATATATATATATATATATATATATATATATAACTCTCTTAACTGTCTGTCTGCCTGCCTGCCTGCCTGTCTTGCTCTCTGTCCATTCATCTGTCTAACTATTTGCCTGCATTTCCAACTCTCTCTCTGGGTCTCTATCCATATGTCTGTCTGTCTGTCTAACTGCCTGTCTGTTTTTCTTTGTATCCACCTGTTTGTCGGCCTGTCTCTCTCTCTATCCGCTTGTTTTACTCTCTGTCCATGTGTCTGTCTGTCTCTCTATCCATATGTCTGTCTACCTTTGTCTGTCCATCTATATGTAATATGACTGTCTCTCCATCTGCTCGTTTATTTCTCTTTTTATCCATCTGTCTGTCTTTATATTCACGCATCTGTCTGTCACTGTATTTTTGCACCTGTATGTTTGTTTGTGTCTGTCCATCCCACCGTCTGTCTACCATCCATGTGTCTGTCTCTCTCTAGCTATCCTGTGTGTCTCTACCTGTTTCTCTGTATACCTGTCTCACTCTCTGTCTGTCTCTTTTTCTGGCTTTCTTTGTTTCTCTATATACCTTTTATTGCTGTCTTTCTCCATCTATCTGTTTTGTATCTCTTTTTCAGCCTGTGTGTGTGTGTGTCTGTAGGTGAGACAGCTGAGCGGTCACTTTAAGATCTATGCGTTCTCGCTGAAGAAGCCCAGCTCGGACTGACAGGAGGAGGAAAAGATTGGCCTGACGGCGGCGGAGGTCTAAGCTGTCGCGGCGTCCTCCTCGACCCGCCAACGCTGAACCCATCACCACCGAGACACACCTCGAACCAGGAAACCAAAAGCTGCTGACTGAACACGCCCTCTCCCGTCCGGACACGCAGGACGTAGCGATGTGGAAGAACTGTGTGAATGGATTGGGCGAGGCTGTTCAGCTTCTCCGGTGTCCGCTGAGCAGATTCACTTGTTTCCTACGGAAATGCACTTTCAGCCAAGATACGGGAGCACACATCCATATTCTAAAACCTACCCCACCACACACACACACACACACACACACACACACACACACACACACACACACACACACACACACACACACACACACACACACACGAATGCATGCTCATTCACACACAGCAAGCCACGTGTTAACACGTAACACATTAATGAATGTTTTGTACATTTTGTGCCTTGGGCCATTTTATTTGGATTTATTTCTGGCTTATGTTTAGCCTCAAAAGGTTAAAAAGCTCCCCCAAAAAAACAATTTTCTAATTTATGACATTACAGGATCATAGTGTAGAAAAAGTGGTCAAGTAGTGAACTTAATTTTCGGAGGGAATCTAGCTTAGATTTGTACTTCCTTGTGGTTTTATCAGACCTCTGTAAAGAAAATGCTGTGACTCAAAGCGTCAGGCGGAGCATCAGCTGTAATAAACCACTCATGGAACATGTGGTTTTATGGGGCCTCACGTTTGACCCGGCCATCCCCACCGAACCTCAGCCGCTGCTTCTTCTTCTTTTCTTTCTTTTTTTTTTTTCTTCTGATTTGTTTGTTTCCTTTGTTTACATTGATGATGGTGTGTCAGCCTGCCGAGTTTTAATTTTTTTCTTTACTGGTGAGCTTTTATTGAGTTTATTTGTGCTTAAATGAAGAGTGCGCTTCAAAGCCTGTGCAGGAGAGGGTGCACTCGGAGTACTCCGTTCTCTAAACGCAATAAAAGCGCTAGTCCTCTCTCGCCTTTTCTTTCCCTTTCTCCGTCTTTATCTTTTTTTTTTTTTTTATTTTTAATTTTTTTTATTATTTAAAATTTGACTCCAGCTTGTCCAAAGTGTCTGTATGTGTGTACTATAATGTATGTAGTGTGTGTGTGTTTGTGTATGAGAGAGAGAGAGAAGCATCTCGTTAACTCTGGACACGTCATGGTACTGTCGCCATGGGATCTGTGAATCCATTAGTTAATACTTCTTATTGATGATGTAATATAAGGTATTATCCCCATGGTTACTGTTCTAATCATCTTTTTTTTTTATGAAATCAGATGAACAGAAACCTCTGAGATCCTCCAAGTGGCCGTGAGCGTCACCTCGTCACCCACTGGAGCACAAATGCACAAACAGACTGCAGAAAATTGTCTCTCCCTCCAAACACAACTCAAAAACCCAAATTTTTTGGGACGTTCATGATTAAATAGTTGCGTTCCTTTTTGCGCTGACTGTGTAACAGCTAAAACGCTATTTAATAAACATTTCCGAGCGAGGTCGGTACCTAGTGTATATCAGGCCATTTATTTTATTTGATTTCACATATTAGTCAGATCTTTTTTTAACAGGTGCTCTAATGTCAGGTTCCTGAAAGTGATGCAATGTGATTAAAGGAGAACTCTGGCGTTTTTTTTTTTTTGTTTTTTTTTTTTTTTTTTCCCAGTCTAATATCTATCTACAGCTCTGTAGCGTATGTGTGGTTTGACAGATAAGAATTTCAGCAGGTTTTCCTGCACTGCGAAAACAACAGCAATCTTGTTTAAACAAAACTTAATTAGAATTCATGTCTAGGGGCAGATGTTGAATTTCATCAATAAAAAGTAAACTAACATGCAATGAAGTTTAGCAATGAAAGTTTGAAGGTGAGAAGAACACGAGATTTGTGTTCGCAAACACGTTACGTAAATATAGTTACTTGTGCGTAATTTAACAGTGTGTGTTCAGTTCTTCTATTAAAAAATTAGTTCTATAGCTGAGGGAACAAATGCTCCAGATTGAGAGCTATCCCTTTAACGAATTTGTGAAAGCGTTCCACAAAAATACTTTTGCGTTCCCACATCTGCCTTTAGACTTTCAATATAAGGGAGATTAGAGATTTTTTTTTTTTTCATTTCCCAGTACGACGTCACGTGTTTTAAGTTTTTAATCCATGCTAATCACACATACACTACAGATTCATTAGATCGACATCGAGTTGAAAATCGCTCGTGTATTCCTTTAACGGTTCTGCTACTTATTAGCCGAGTTTTATTTCGCTGTAGTACTGAAATCTCTGAGCAGAACAACTTACTGTATAACGTATACTTGGATGTAGTGCTAGCTCTGTCAAGTTTCAGGATCATCCCTTAAAAATGTGACCTTCCTGTAATTGGATCAGGGAGCACCAGAGATCTTTTTTTCTATTCTTTTTTTTTTTTTTAACTGCTAAAAATGCTCGTTGTGTTAGATCTTACTATGTGTTTGTAATCAAATTGTTTTTAATTTTTTCCCTTTTTTTTTTGTTAACTTAAGCAAACTGCTCACTATGAACCACTAAATAATCAGTGTGATGAAATGCAGATGTACTGTATTGTGCCCTTGATATTGCAACGCCCTATTAAATGGAAATGAAAGCAGCTCGTCAAACATGGCTGTCGCTATACGGATGTGGGTTTTGGGTTTTTTGGTACTGTTCCTGTACAGGTTTGCGACTTGTGAAATACTGATACCACGTAACCTCATGAATGAAACCACAGCCTAGTCACTATGCACTTATTATTTTTCTTTTCATGTTGTGGCCATGTGCAAACAATGCAGAGCTTACAGTGCACGTCTGAAATAGCAGACAAAATGTCCATAATGCACTTCACTGTTTGTAGGAACTAGAGAGTTGTAAATATTATATTGCATGCACCCAAATCATTTTAACTTACGCAGGTGAATCTTTAACTAGATCATATCAAAGACTCACCAGTGTGGTTTTAATATGTTGCAAAGCATGTTATAATATAATTCTGGCTTTTTCACTGAGTTGATTTATTTGGATCAGATCAGCTCACCAATAAGAGTCGACTCCTTCATCTCCCAAATGATTCATTTTTGTTCTAAACTGAACTGAACTAAACTGAACAATGAGAGTCGACTCTTAAAGCTCCCAAAACGGTTAATTTTTGTTCTAAATCAGACAATAGAGTCGATTCATTCAGTTCCTAAACGGTTCATTTTTGTGCGAAATCAGACAATAAGAATCGACCCTTTGAGCTCCCAAATGATTCATTTTTGTTCTAAACTGAACAATAAGAGTCGACTCTTAAAGCTCCCAAAACGGTTCATTTTTGTTCTAAATCAGACATTGAGTCGACTCATTCAGTTCCCAAACGGTTCATTTTTGTGCGAAATCGACAATAAGAGTCGACTCTTTCAGCTCCCAAACGATTCATTGAAATTTTCTCTAAACCGGACAATGAGTCGACTCTTTCAGTTCTCAAACGGTTAATTTTTGTTCCGACCGGACAATAAGAGTCGACTCGTTCATCTCCCAAACGGTATTTTCTTTTTTCTAAATCATACAACAAGAGTCGAATCTTCGAAGCTCCCAAACGATTCAGTGCCCGAGCTTCATTTAGATTTATTCACAATGATCCTGATAACATGATCACCTCCCCTTCTACATACATCTTAAAGAAGCAGAAGTGCAAAGGATCCTCATAAACTCTCACAGCTGAGAGTCAAACACACAGATGTTGAAAATGTTTACAGAAAAAAGAAGAACTCGGGTCATTTATGAGAGTCGGCTCAAAGAACCGACTTGTTGGCGAACGACACATTACTAGCCTATCCGTACTTCCTTCCACCTTTTCCCTTACCTTAAGGAGGCGGGTAGAGACATCTCTTGGAAAAATTGTCAAATTAATTACCAAAGCAGGGTGAACTTACACATGAAAATGTGTAACTGTTTGCAATGCCTTACAAAAGTAACTTTCAGATTTTTCTAGAACAAACTGAATGATCTATTAGGATGCTCTTTCCCTGAAACATTTTTTTTTTCACAGCACCATAAATGTCTTAAAGCTACATAGTGGGGCTTTTTAGATATTATCTCCAATAGTCAATGCTTTAAGTGTACTAATCTGCGCCAAACACTTTATTGTTTATTTTTTTTTTACAATATTTTCTTTATCACCCTTTCCTATCCTGATTTTTTGCATAGACTCACTAATTGTACGCTTTTATTTTGACAACCTGACACGGCCGCTATATTGGCCGCACTGTCAGTCTGCGTACTAACGTCCTAAATAGTGTTGTAAATGAGTACACCACCTACAGTGACCATGGTAACCTATGGTGGCGTCGCGTGCTATTTTATCATACTAATTAGTAGGGTAGTATGCAGCGCGCGCTCCACACAGCATCCCGGAGCAGCAGCAGCAGAGAGGCAGTGAGTGAGGCGGCGGCGGCGGCGGGGATGAGCGGGATGTGAACAGATGTTGAAGATCTTATGGGAAAAAATGCGATTTTAGCAGCCCGCGGGGATTTGACAGCTTTCTTAAAACACAGGGTTGAACCCGAATTTCTTCTCCTGGTGCGTTTAAAAAAAAAAGGCTACGTAGTGTAACAATGTAGTACGTGTGTCTGGGATAACGCTAAAAAAAAACGGTAAAGCTAGCCGATTAGCTTGCTTGCTAGCACCGTTATAGTAACCAGGTAGCTAAATTAAGCTAATGTTAGTCATTCATTTCGGTTGACAAGTGGCGGTTTTTTTCTGTTAACGAACAAGGTCACAGATTTGGGACGATGTCAGTGCTGTTAGACTGACTGTAACTCCATATTCATTTATTTTAAACATTAAAGTAAATATTTATTTTGAAAACATCTTCTTCACATACTTGCTAATCGCTAATCTCACACTAACTATCTAGCTGTTAAATGACCGACTGCTGACCAAGCGCGCGTGTCACGTTGGACGAATCCCAAATGCGCACGTACTCTCTATATACGTGCACTACAGGGTAGGGAATGACTTATTAGCTTTCTGCGACCTATCTAGTGCCCTAATGAGGTATTTATGGTACAGCCTCAACTCATTTGTCTTTCCAAGATCGGTGACCAACCAGGTGCGCGTGCCAGGGTGGCCGAATCCCAAAAGTCACCCTACATCCTATATAGGTGCACTATCTAGGTAATGATGTTCTAGCTTTCTACGACCTATCTAGTGGCCCACATTTCCAATAGAGAGGCATTTGGAATTCATCCAATTGCTTCTCTCTTGAACCAGTGTTATAATCAGTGATACAATCCAGGCTGCTGGGCTTATTTATTTGTTTATTTATTTTTTAAATTTATTTTTTGTTTCATAACCTTGATCTTTGGTTGTTCCTGTCTGTTCTTCCAGCCTGGAGTCATGTCTAAAACCACGATGCTGTGCCTGAATCTTCACTCCCTGCTGATCCTCTGCATCCTCTTGGCTGGAGCTCAGGGAGACGGTGCAGAATTTGACCCCTACAAGATCCTGGGGGTCACCAAGAGTGCAAGTCAGGCCGAAATCAAGAAGGTGTATAAACGGCTTGCTAAAGAATGGTAACGTTCTGCAAATAAATGTTTCATTTTAGTCATCAGCGAGCCCCAACAGTCTGCTCTGTTAAACCTCCAGACACACCAGTACTGAGCCATGGCTGGTCATGATGTTAGATTTGAAGGCTGATGTCTAATATTTAACAGTAACTCGACAACGAAACTGTTAGGATTGAGTAATGCATTATATCAAAAGGTGTCACTGACTACGTTTACATGCACATCAAATTCCGTTTAAGGTCTATATTCGGGTTGCAGCCATATTCCGAATACGAGGTTTATATGTGTACAGGCATCGGAATATTCCTGTATACATGGTTGTTGTAATTATGCCTGAGTGTCCATTCCTAAATACCTAGCCTACAGCCAATCATCTGTTAGCACCCACAATTCCTTGCGAACTGAGCATGCGTATATATCTCCTTTCAGTGAATTTTCTGAATAAGGTGTTTACATGCAACAAATGTCCAATTAAAACAGGAATATTCCAGGGATGGGAATCAGAATTTGGGGAATTAGGCAATCAGATTGCGGCGTTTACATGACTTAATACTAAATAGAATATTGCCAAATTCCGATTAATATCGGAATATTGATGTGCATGTAAACTTAGCCACTGACATCTTAAGAATGATGTGGTTCGAACCGTTATACACACACACACACACACACACCTTATATATTTGTGTTTGTTTTTTTGAATGACAGTAGACAGACATCGAAGCTGCTCCTCCTTAGATTGCTTGTTTCAGGTGTTTTGGGAGCGGAAAGAAACTCTAACTGAGAGAGGGTTCCCTGATCTACTGATTGGAAAAGTTCAGATCTTATTTGTATCTCTTGTATCTGTTGTTGCCAGGCATCCGGACAAAAACAAGAACCCGGAAGCAGAAGACATGTTCATTAAGATCACCAAATCCTATGAGGTATCACAGACCATTCTGCTGGCTTTGGATTTCATTACTCACAAATGACTAATGATAATTTCTCATATTTGTGTGTGGGTTTGGTTTCATTGTTCAGATCTTATCCAACGAAGAAAAAAGAGCCAATTACGATCACTACAAGCAGACCTACTCCCAGCCTTACGGGCCTCATGGCTTCCATCACTTCCACAACAACTTCTACTTTGATGAATCCTTCTTCAACTTCCCCTTTAATAGCAAGGGTAGCCGTGATGCCACTGACAGCAAGTACATGCTGCACTACAACCAGTACGTCAACAAAGTCGTATCTGACAGCTTCAAAAGACCGTATCTGATCAAGATCACCTCGGACTGGTGCTTCAGCTGCGTCCACATGGATCCTGTGTGGAGGGAGGCCGTGCAGGAGCTCGAGCCTCTCGGTAAGGACTGGTTTTTATAATCAGCTGATATGTATAGCACAGAATTGTAAAACTATTTTTTAGAAAATAACGAGCACTAGACTACCAAATCCAAGTAATTCACCAACAGGTTTCCGCTCTGGTCCTCCTGTTGATATTCTGTCATTTGCCTCCTCCGTCTGTAGGTGTAGGAATAGGCGTGGTTGACGTCGGCTATGAGAGACGTTTGGCGAATCATCTGGGTGCTCACCGCACTCCGTCAATACTCGGTCTCATCAACGGAAAAGTGACTTTCTTTAACTACGCTCTGGCCAAGGAGCACCTCATGCAGTTTGTGGAAGACCTGCTCCCTCAGAGACTGGTCGAGAAGGTAAGTGCAGGACTGCTTTTCTTTATATGTACTATTTAAGGGGCTTGTTCAGATGGGAAATAAATGTACTTAAGAGATGTTTAGATGGAGAATTTCATGGAGGTTTACTTTGGTTGCTGAAGTAAAGGATATACACTGATCAGCCATAACATTAAAACCACCTGCTTAATATTGTGTAGGTCCCCCTTGTGGCGCTATTGTCCATTGTAGGTGCTTTCAGTGTTGGGCAGGGGTCAGCATGGGCACTCTGACCGGTCTGAGGCTACGCAGCCCCATATGCAGCAAGCCGACATGCACTGTGTGTTCTGACACCTTTCTATCATAGCCAGCATGGACTTTTTCAGCAATTTGTGCTACAGTAGCTCTTCTGTGGGATCGGACCAGATGGGCTAGCCTTCGCTCCCCGCGCTCATGAATGACCCTGTCGTCGGTTCACCGGTTGTCCTTCCTTGGACCACTTTTGGTAGGTACTAACCACTGCATACTGGGAACACCCCACAAGACCTGCTGTTTTGGAGATGCTCCGACCCAGTCGTTTAGCCATCACAATTTGGCCCTTGTCAAAGTCGCTCAGATCCTTACGCTTGCCCATTTTTCCTGCTTCCCACACATCAACTTCAAGACCTGACTGTTCACTTGCTGCCTAATATATCCCACACCTTGACAGGTGCCATTGTAACAAGATAATCAATGTTATTCACTTCACCTGTCAGTGGTTTTAATGTTGTGGCTAATTTTCTGTGTATTTTCATAAAATATTAAAGTAGGCAATAACAACAACAACAACAACAACAATAATATAAAAATATAGTAAATGTACAATAATTAAACTATTGTAAAAGTAATGTGCCAGTAAGGCAAATAATAAAAGCTAGTTAAAAAAAGTGGGGGGGAAATAACACTTTTATTTGCTTTTTATTTTAAACAGTGTTTCTATAAATGAGCTTAAATTAAAAAGCAGTGTAATCAAGGAGGTGCCAATCAAGTAAGCCTTTTTTTTAGTTTGTGGCTCATGACAATATTTCTTTCTCCATTGCTTCATCTCTTGATCTACAGTAACGTTTTAAATAATTGCATTTTTATTTTAATAAAGCTTCTACTTATCCGTAGTCTGATCTGATCTGAACTCTGTTTTTGGATTGTTCCTCAGGTCACTGACCGGAACGACCGTGACTTTCTGAAGAGCTGGTATGATGTTAACAAGCCCCATGTTCTGCTTTTTGACCAAGTGCCTGTGGTTCCTCTGTTGTATAAGGTAGATGTGATTATATTTGGAAATCACGTGCAGCTCGGTTGCTGAGTGTGAGAGTGAGTAACAATGTGTGAATGTGAACTGTTCCTCCACAGCTGACTGCGTTTGCCTATAAGGACTATGTGCAATTTGGCTACGTGGACCAGGGTCTGTCTGAGACGGCCAACCTGCTCAAGCAGTACAACATCAACACTTACGCTCCAACCATGCTCGTCTTCAAGGAGAACACAGATAAACCGGCTGACATTATACAGGTAAATTTTTCACCATGAAGTAATGCAAACCTGATGATGTAAGGTATAAAACACAACAAGGCATGCTGGTGTAGGAAAATAATCAGTGGTGTGATGTGGCATGATGACCATGTTTTTCATTAAACAGGCTAAAGGGATGAAAAAACAAATAATTGATGACTTCATCTCCAACAACAAATTTCTTCTTGCCCCTCGTCTGGTGAACCAGAAGGTCTTTGATGAGCTTTGCCCCGTCAAGCAGTTCCATCGGCGCAGAAAGTAAGCTGGAAGCCATTGTGTCATTTGTAAAGTTTGATGATTTGACAGAGGAAGCAGAATGCTAATGATTGTAACCTCTGTCTGCATAATATAACACTTCACTAATAGCAAAAACAGCTTTAAAAGATCACTCCAGCAAATTGTGCCTTCATTTCTATCCATGAAAATGCTGTTTAATCAAAACATATTTATAATGGAAGTCTAAGGGCAGTTGGTAAATGTTTAAAATAAGCAGCTACAGTATGTAATACAAATTTCACTTCAAATATGTTTTTTATTTGTTTTTTATCCAACACTGGAATGCAAATTTCTAGGAGTGCTTTTTTAAAGGTGTAGTCAGGCAGAAACAGAGGCTCTTTCATGTTTATCTGAGCTACACTGCCTATCAGAGGGATGCAGCACACTGCAGATTGCAAAACTATTGAGGCGTGACCACCGGACAATCAGGAACTTTGTCATGAATATTCAACAGGGTTGCAAAAAATGTGTGGAGAAGAAACGGCACAAGTTGACTGCAAAAGACTTAAGAAGAATAAAATGTGAGGTTACCAGGAACCCGTTAGCCTCCAGTGCCACCATATTTCAGAACTGAAACCTTCCAGGAGTGTCAAGTGCTCAGAGACATGGATAAGGTACAGAAGGCTAAAACAGGACCACCAGTGAATAAGACTCACAAGCCGAAGTGTCATGACTGGGCTAAGAAATACCTGAAGACCAATTTCTCAAAGGTTTTATGGACAGATGAAATGAGAGTGACTCTAGATGGAGCAGATGGGTGGGCCTATGGGGGGATCACTAATGGGCACAGAGTACCAGTGAGGCAAGGTGGAGGAGGGGTACTGCTGTGGGCTGGTATCATCAATGATGAGCTAGTCGGACCTTTTCGGGTTGAAGATGGACTGAAAATCAGCTCCCAAACCTAGTGCCGGTTTCTAGAAGACACTTTCTTCAAGCAGTGGTACAGGATGAAGTCAGCAACATTCAAGAAGGCCATGATCTTTATGCAGGACAGTGCTCCATCACATGCATCAAGGTAGCCAGCAAAGGCATCAAAGATGACAGAATGATGACCTGGCCATTCTCAAGTATGAGATTTACAGTGAGGAAGACAATTCACCTCTTTGAACAGCATTTGGGAGGCTGTGGTTGCTACCTCAGCTAAAACTGATCGTGAACAGATTAAGAAACTGACAGATTCAATGGATGGAAGGCTCATGGAGGTTATTGAAAAGAACAGTGGTTATATTCATCACTGAATAGTTTTGAAGGGCCAAAATTGTTTTTTGTTAATTATGTTATTTTATGTTAGCTATTTGTTTAATAATACTTTAAGCCTGAAGAATAAACAAGTAAGTGAAAAAAAGGATTTTAAATTTAGCTGCCTAACAGCTGCCTAATAATTGTGCATGCTAATAATTTCTCCTGAGAAAGACAAATCTAATTTTTTTTTCTTTGTTAAATATTCTATTTTGATGTGAAATAAACATTTAGGATTAACTGAGACCACTGTATTCATATAATAAAATCAAGCTGAGAAATACCATTTGCCTAATAATTGTGCGCACAGTGTATGACAACTGTTTTTTGTTGTTGTTTTACTGTTCTCTCTGCAGATACTGTATTCTGCTTATCACTGGTGAGGAGGAAGTCTTTGTCCCAGGAAACAAAGCTTTCTTGTCTCTGGCCTCTGCAAACACTGAGGAGGTTCTGCGCTTTGCTTATGTGTACCAACGCCAGCAGCAGCCTCTGTGTGCTGTGCTGCTGAAGAACAGAGACACTCCACCACAGGTACGTGCTCACTGCACTCAGACCAAAAACGAAAAAACAACAACCCCAAAAGAAAACAGCTGCATAAACTAATGACGTTTCTACTTTATGAGTATGTAAATTATTCACAGTGGACTGGGGTAACATGCATTTAGGGCTTCTGTTAAAGTGGTGAAGCTAAAAAGTCACCAAATGTCGTAATGGCACGTTGGAAAATGCAGTGAGTAGAAAGCAGAGATTTGACTTTTACTAACTACTGTACATTTCAAAAGAAAAAAGTATGAGGTGAAACAAATACTCCAGTAAAATACAGCTAATTAAAAGTCAGACTTAAGTACAATAACAAAGTAATTGTAATGTTGTGTGTGTGTGTGTGTGTGTGTGTGTAGGTGGTGATCCTGGAGCGGCGTAACGGGGCCGGTAAGGTGCTCTACAAGCCTGTCCAAGGTGGCTGGAACGGCAGTGAGGAGGACAAACACAGGCTGCTGGAGGAGCTGGAGCGGCTGCGCAAAGACCCATCCATCCTTACCCATGATGGCATGCTGCCTGAGCTCAATAACGAGTTTGCTTCAGTCAGTCTCTTTGAACCGCCCTCTTTTAATGGCAAATTAGTCCTGGCCTATCTTACATTTTCTAAGGACTTATACAAACAATGGAGCGATTAGCGCACCATGACAGGATGAAGTAATATTTTATCTACTGCACTAATGTTAAATAATGGTTAAATTGAAATTTGATAATGATATTTGTCCGATTGCAGATGTTTTTAATCAGATGGATTTATGCAGCGTATGACTACTTGTCTGAAATCATTGATGATGTTCTCCACAATAATTGGTAAGTAACAAACCCAATATACTGTATACTGTATTCTTGGGAAAAAAATGTAGTTTATCAGGAAGTTGTTATCACTGTTCTCATTACTGCAGGCGTGAAATTATGCCTCTGATGTCTCTGATATTCTCTGCACTGTTCATCCTGTTTGGCACGGTGATTATTCAGGCTTTCAGGTACGATTCGGGACATTTGGGCTTTCGTCATCGTTTTTGAAATTTGCATTCAGATGTGATTTTTCTAATATGGTTTCAGTGATTCTGGGGAGGAGAAACAGACAAAACCAAAGGCAAAAGAAGCAGCAAAGACCCAGAATGGATCACCAAGCACCGCCAGCACTTCCAGGTCCCTCAGATGTCTTTTTTTTTTTTAATGAATAGCTTTGTTTAAATGATAAATTTAATCTTAGGATTTGCTTTATGACCCCTCTAAAACATCTAAACCTTGTTTTTGGAGCAGCCGTCCACCGAAGAAGAACTTTGTGGAGGTGACTGAGTTAACGGATATCACTTATACCAGTAATTTGGTAAAGTTGAGACCAGGCCATATCAACGTGGTGCTAGTGCTTACAGACGCAACCAAAAACATTCTGCTCAGCAAGTTCGCCAAGGAGGTTTACTCCTTCACTGGGTCAGACTTTACATATACTCATTACATGCACACGGCAAAAAATGACATCAAGTATTTCCTATAATAAGTTTACAATAAGCCAAAAAATAAGATTATTAAACTTATTTCTAGACATTTAAAAAAAAAACAAATTTCAATGCTTGACCAAGTCTTGAGAGATAATTTTGGTAATTTTAAGCATTTATTTCTAGAAAGAAGCAAAATTATCTGCCAACAGAATAAGAAAATCTAATGCTTATAATTAGTAACAATGTCTAGAAATAAGTTTAATAATATTTTATTTGCTTTATTGTAATCTTATAATAGAAAATACTACATACATTTCTCTATATTCAAGATATTTTTTACCTGCTAAGATGTTCTTTTTTTACAGTACAATCAGGTGAAAAACATTGAGAGTGTACTGTGTTTTAAGAGAATATTGTTTTAGAGTATACAGCATTTTGAGAGTATAGAGTTTGAGAATATACTCTATTTTGAGAGTGTAATGTTTGAGAATATACTGTATTTTAGGAGTATATTGTTTGAAAGTATGCTGTATGTTGAGAGCAGTATATTGTTTGAGCATATTGTCTGAGAGTATACCGTATTTTGAGAGTATATTCTTTGAGAGTGTATGCTTAACAACATCTCCAGGAGCCAGACGCTGCATTTCTCCTTCCTGAATGTGGACAAGCACAACGAGTGGATGTCCACCCTGCTGGAATACGCCCAGGACGCCATGCAGCTGGAGGCGGACGAGGAGGAGGAGGCCAGCAACCGCAAGACAGACTACACGGGCTACGTGCTGGCGCTCAACGGCCATAAGAAGTACCTGTGTCTGTTCAAACCAGTATACACGGGCGAGGATGCTAACAGCAGGCCAGAGGAGGAGGCGGCGAGCTCCAGATCCAGGTCAAACTCCAGAGACGAGCACCAGCACAGGAAAGGAGGGGCACGCTCACGCTCCACCACTCTCCACATCCACCACAAACTGGATCGACTGGGACTGTGGATGGAGCGGCTGATGGAGGGCACGCTACCTCGCTACTACATCCCAGCCTGGCCCGGCCTGGACAAGATCACGGTCAATAAGTAGAGCTGGGAATCCTAGCACGCTGTTGAACAGACACAGTGTTGGTTCTTTGGGATCAGTTTCTCATCGCTTTTATTGCAGTATGACGCCCATTGGGTGGCGCTGTAGGCGGACTATGTGACCTCAGAGCTCAGACTTTGATCTTACACAGATGCTGTAAATGACCCGAGTCTAATAGTAGCTCCATTTAACCACGATGCTGCGCCATAACTACTGAATGCTGCTCCAGCTGTTACTTTAAAGGTACAATAGATAGGAATGTCTATTAATACATGACCAGAAATGACATAATACCAGGAACATTCCACCCTGAACGACTTGCATATTAATCTTCAATCATAACGTAATATTCAGTGACGTCTAAGACTTATTTTGTAATGAATTCTGAGTTAAATGTCTTCAGCAATGTTTACTGTTTCCTATATTACCCACAATGCTGTTCGACTACCTGCTGGTAGTGGTGCAGTGGGATTTAGCCCTGGCTTCATCTGTACCTACAGAGAGCGATGCAGCGGCGCTTTAGTATTTTTGTTGGAAATGTTGGAATGCTGGAAAGTGCTGATTGGGAAAATAAGCTCTTGCTTTTTATTTTTTATTTTTAGGAGCTAACAGCATTAACAGTTATTCCTTATGTTTGTTTAAAATGTTTGTCTCCAATTAAACACCATTGTCAGTGCACTAGTAGTAACTCCTCTGATGATGTCTGATGTCCTCCTATGATGTCTGATGTCCTCCTATGATGTCTGATTTCCTCCTATGATGTCGGTGTGGCACCAAAATCACTAAAGACATCACAAATATTTCAATATCAACTTATTTAATTTGTTCAAAATTCAAGATCCTTAAAACATGGTGATATGAAGTGAAAGCTTTCTGTAGTTGAAAAATGCCTTTTTTTAAAAATTTTTTTTTTTTTAAATACATCTCACTCAGATTTAACAGCTAATGGGTTGAAATCAAGGATTTCAGTTGATATAAGGCTTAACCTGATCCTCTGCCATGCACACTACAGTCACTTTCATCTGTTAAATGTAGCATGAACTAAAAAAGTGTGGGAAGTTCACCTAAACAGGAAAATATTTAATAATAATCGTTAGTATTTTTATGTATGTCAGTATTAAGCATACATGTACATATATACATTGTCCTGAACAGAAGGATATAGAAGACAATGTCTTGCTTGTGCAATAAGACTACTTTGAACCTGTTTCTGCATATATATATATATATATATATATATATATATATATATATATATATATATATATATATATATATATATATATATAAAATGCATAAATATGAAATATTTGTATAATGAGTGCTACACAGTGATCTCTGCTGTAGTTTGTGTTCCTGACTGCCCTGGGTGTTTTAGCATGGAATCAGATGTAGTCCATCCAGTAATATTAACCATTCCTGTGTGTACAATGTTCTAAATGAAAATAAGGATTTTTCCAAAATGAACATGATTAAATTCTGGAAAATTAATTTGAGTGAAATTAACTGTAGCACCTACAGATAGAACTCTTAACAGGCATGTGTTATTGCATCATAAAATATAAGAGCCAATCAGGTTCCAGTATGCAAATTACAGGAGGATTCCACAATAGTATTATATACTGTGTTTTCCTTTTAGGCATGCCATAACATGCTATACCAATTACACAACATGAAACATTTCACAATAGGCTAATAGAGAAGATACCAAAATGGCGAGTGTGTGTGTGAAATTCCCAACAATGAAGCTAGGGAGCTTGTTGTTTTGCTTCTATATCATATTCATAACCTGTATTTCTTAATTAGGGAAATTTGTAGCTGCTTCTGTGCCTTCTTTTGTTGTCGGACATTTCTTTTTTTGTGGAACAAATTTTGGATGATTTTTTTTAACAGCATGATAATCCAAGTCTTCCATCCCAGAACATTTTTTAGGACAGGGCTTAAACAGATTACCAGATGATGCATTATTATCTTACCAATGTGCTGTTCAATGATCATTATTGCACTGTTGTTATTTATATATTACTGTATCTGTGTTGCTGTGATGTAAATAAGGCTGTTTCTGTCCCGTGTTTTTATTCAGCATCACATTTTGGTGATCAGCTTAGAGTAAGTTTCATAATTTATATACAGCCCATGTGTATATCTGCTTGGTAGAGTTACAAAATAGATAAAAAAAATTAGGTTGCCGGTTTTATTTATTGCAAAAAATGATTTCTGAAGTGTAGAGCTGCCAGAAAATAAAGAAATCATTCAATTTTATTTCCATAACTTTGATATGTGCCAAAGTATCTCTCTCTTTTTTTTTCTTTTTTTTTCTCTTTTAAAGAAAAAACAGTGAATAAGTATATTTAAAAGCTTTGCTGAAGTTTGGAAAGTCATCCTTATTAGCTTGCGTTTGTGTATGAGCTATTGATTGTGTTTACATTATTTTTTTATTTAAAAATGAACACCACCCCTAAAAAAAGGACAGGAAAAAGGAAGAGGAAAGGAGTAAATAGAAATTAAGAGATTGAGAGAAAAGAAATATAATGACTGCCAATCAACAAATTATGTGTTAAACAGTATTTACAAAATCTGAATAAGATGCATAAAGAATATTTTTTTAATTACAATTTAACACCATGAATCGATATTGATATCCATATAATCTCTATTATAAAGTCTCTAGAGATTCCCATGCATGTAATTTGCTATTGCAAAGCCAAAAAACCCCCCACAAAAACACATAAAATGACTTGACTTTCATAATAACACGTTCATTAATGGCACAACTCATCTCAATGACTCATCATTTAAGTGCTCAGGGGCCTGCAGGACCAAAAAGTGCTACAACATAAACAGAAATCAGTTTGTAAGACTGCGATCCTTAAAACCGAATTATTCCGACATTTCTTCTTAATCAGTAGTGTTTTGTCTTTGGAAGGACACAAAGCATTTCAAAAAGCAGGTTGGCTGCAGTCAGAGCAGTGTTTCCTGTAAATGGAAAAGACAAAAAAAAGCAACGAAAATGTAACACAAATCAGAATAAAGGATCAGAACTCTTAGCTGTTCATCGTAAAAATTCAGGGTGTGTGTTACCCGTAGTGTCGTACGGTGGGGAAACCTCCACCAAGTCACAGCCAACGAGATTCAAACCTCGGCATCCACGAACGATCTCCAGTCCCTAAACACACATACAGCTTGTCATGTTACTGAGAAACCTCAAAAAAAAAAAAAAGCAAAGCTCTTCATCCTGAACACTTTCCCATGTAGGAAAACAAAGTTAAAGCTTTATCTCTGACTTACAAAAAGCTGACACTGGAGACTCCTTCCATAAATGTTAAATAAACATCTCCTTACAGAAAACTTCAACATATCAACGATTATATATTTTTCTTATTTAAATAAAAAAATGTTGTTTTTTTTTAAACCCTGTGAATGAGCTGTTACTATAGAAACGATACCTTTGATTTGACTTGCAACACTTTCTGACCAATCAGATTTGAGAATTCAACAAGGTGGGCTCTATATTTAGCTAGTTTTGAATTGAAATAACTTGTACATTATACTTGTAGATTTGATACGTTAGTTATGCTACTAGTGCTATGTACAGTTGGAAATTCTCTGAAGCCTGACTGATGTACAGACAAGTTTTAATGTAAAACGATTCAGTGATCAGTTTATTAGTCACTGCATTACCTGGATAGGTGTGAGGCCTGCAATCTCAGGTGTTCCAGTGCCTGGGGCAAATGCAGGATCCAAAGCGTCGATATCGAAGCTGAGGTAAACAGGCCCTTTGCCCATTTGGGCCCGAACCTCTGTCATGAGTGGCACCAGAGATTTGTACCAACACTCCTCCACCCTCACTACACGGAAACCCTGCAGATAAGATTTCCTGTTTTCAGAATGTATATGTACATCATGTGGTAAATTTTCCATACAGGGGCAACATCTCAAACATACACCCCCCCCCAATCATATCTCTCAAGTCGCAGACCAAAAGAAACTCCCCTGAATCCTCATAACTATTGGCTCATCATCCAACCATCTATTTTCCATACCACTTATCCTACACAGGGTCATGGGGGAGCCTGGAGCCTATCCCAGGGAACTTGGGGCACAAGGCAGGGGACACCTTGGACAGGGTGCCAACTCATCGCAGGGCACAATCATACACACATTCACACACTATGGAGGATTTGGAAATGCCAATCAGCCTACAACGCATGTCTTTGGAATGGAGGAGGAAACTGGAGTACCCGGAGGAAACCCCCAAAGCACGGGGAGAACATGCAAGCTCCGCGCACACAAGGCGGAGGTGGGGTTCAAACCCCAGAGGTGCGAGGCACATGTGCTAACCACTAAGTCACCATGCCCCCTTGCTCACAATCCCTTATTGCCAAAAGATATTAAAAATCTTACAGAGCCCCCTGGTGACTCGGGGGACTTTGGCGACTGCTTATAATCGCTTATCATCTTTACTATTTCCTGAAGTCAGACCTGTTCTCTGCTCCATGCGTAGGCGTCGGGCGTATAGGCAGTGCCTCGGAGGCCAATCTGAACCACGCGTTTACAGTCGAGCAGTCCCTCCTCCACACAGCGCCTGAACGGTGTGCCGTGAGTGATCTTCTCCCCCAGGGACATATCACCCGTGTCAGCATGAGCATCCACATGGACCAGACCCACCGGACCGTGTCTGATACAAATGAATCAACATCAGTTAGGAAAAGCGACGTGGATGATGTTTTAACTCCTAATGATACATATAGAGATTGTTCCTGCCTACCTTTCTGCCACGGCCTGTAGAATCGGGTACGCAATTGTGTGATCGCCCCCTGTCAACGCAAACAGAGTTTTAATCCTGCAATGCAGAGGCTAAAGTGCCACAAACAGCTTATTGACATGACAGTAAATCATTGATTGGCCTGGTGTATCTGCTGGTAAAATATACGAACAAAGTTAATCAATTATAGAAGAAGCATCTGAGCTGCAGACGATGAAAGTTCAGTCAGTCTGCAACAGGTTGAATTAAGTTATTCATTATTTTGCCTCAGGCTATTGCATGAAACATACATTTTTGTCTTTCCTTAAAAAATTAGGATCTGCTTGATCAGAGTGAAACACACCCAGCGTAAGCGGTATGCAGCCAGTAGCCACCACTTTGCGATAAGCCTCACGAATCCGTCTGCAGGCATCCTTTAGGTCATACAAGTTCACGTTGACATCGCCAATATCTGCAACCATCAGGGACTCCCAGGGCGCAGCTCCTGTGCCACTGTAGCTCCTCAGCATGAACGATTCGGCTCTGATCTGCCGAGGGCCAAACCTGGCAACAGAGCATTTCACATTATTAACTGCAAGTGAACATTTGAATCCATAATTGTAATGACTATATGGTGCAGGATGCCCAACATGCAGGTCTACTGGTGAACCTGAATGTCTTCGTATTGGACATGTAGTCAGTCCCTCCAGGATTTTGTGATCGCAGAAATTAACGCAAAATAAAGGAACCTCTGCAATATTCACAGGAGCTTGCAATTTTTCAAAATTATTGCAGATATTCCGCAGATTTGGGCCAAGATGCGTCATGTGACGTCATCACAACGCACATTCAGCCAAAGCCCCCTTCGATTCACGTGCGTCGAACATGAGTACAGCTAAATAGCATCATTTACCAACAAACATCACTTCGAAAAACAATTTTCTGCAATTGCAATTTCGCCAGTAGTGCAGAATGGGAGCTGTTTGGCTAGAATGGAAATCTGCAGCTACATTGTTGCTTGGTGGATAATTGACTAGTATGCAAAAGTCCTGTCCATTCCATCACATCAGAATAGATACAGCAAGACATTTAAACAGAGGTAGTTCTATTTCACCCTTCGTAAGGGATACCTTCTTGTGCGTATGTGTGAACACACCGAGACATTCCAACAAAGTGCACAGTGGCTTAGTGGTTAGCATGTTTGCCTCACACCTCCAGGGTTGGGGGTTTGAATCCCACCCCTGCCCTACCAGTACAGACCTTGCTTGTTCTCCCTGTGCTTAGGGTGTTTCCTCCAGGTACTCCGGTTTCCTCCCCCAAGTCTAACGACATGCATTGTAGGCTGATTGGTATTTCCAAATTGTCCATAGTGTGTGTGATTGTGCCCTGCGAAGGGTTGGCACCCTGTCCAGGGTGTCCCCTGCCTTGTGCCCAAAGTTCCCTGGGATAGGCTCCAGGGTCCCTTTGACCCTGTGTAGGATAAGTGGTATGGAAAGTGGATAGATGGATGTAATAAATACCTGTAAATGTTTGCAATACATATTTACAATAAATACTGCTGTCATACAGCCATCTTTCCCTTTCTTTCTTCTTCTTCTCGCATCATACGCATGTCGGACCATGTACACCATGTCGTGACTAATTCGAAGCTGAACCTGAGTCAAGCTCTAAACAGCTTGCTAGACACAAATGCTCATGTCCAGCACTGGCTGATAAGGTATAACAAGAAGCCCAGAAATCAGTCTGAGTTATCTCCTAGTTGAATTAAAGACCTGGTGGCTGGTGACAGGTCAGCTTAAACTGATGAGACCATACAATTCAGAGGCTCATGTCCTTTAACAAAATCTTCCTTTCAACCCAATGTGCTGGAGTTCCTCAAGGCCCCTTCTTGCAAACCTATGCAAGATACCGAACTGAAATGAGTGTCACTAGCAAATCGCTAGATAAGCGATAAGCTCGTCTTGCATAATTTGGTGACCAGATGACTTTAGGGTGACCTTGTGTTTGAATCTGGGCTTCCTGCCCAACGTCATCTCACCATATTCTGTGAATCTGTCCATTCAGCACAGAGGAAAGACACAGAAGCCTACCTTGTCTAAGCAGAAACCAGCCCATTAGGTGGTGGACGTCTCCATCATGACTCAGACAGGTTTTATACCCAGCCCCTACGATAACATGCCACTCCATGAGGTGTCTCAGGTGTCCTCCTGCATATTATTTAGAGCAGTGGTCACCAACCCTGTCCCTGGAGATCTACCTTCCTGAAGACTTTAACTCCAAACATAATCGTGCCCACCTGACCATCTAATCATTGCCTTAAAAAGTTCTTGATCAACTAAAACATGGGTGTTGGATTTGGTTGGAGATGAAACCTGCAGGAAGGTAGAACTCCAGGTGCAGGGTTGGTAAGCATTGATTCAGAGGTCGCTCTAAGACAGGGGTGTCCGATCTTATCCGGAAAGGGCCGGTGCGGGCGCAGTTTTTCATTCCAACCAAGCAGAAGCCACTCCTGCGTCTACTGAAAACCTGGACCCACACCAGCCCTTTGCAGATAAGATTGGACACCCCTGTTCTAAGGCATATGTGCTGCTGCTACCTGGGGGTCCATGAGTTAAACCAGATTTCGCAAAACGTTAGTTACATGTGGTATATACCTAGAGGAAGTTTTTTCTGCGTTGTGCTTGGAAATATTCTGCACATGCAACAGGTTTTCACGTCATGAGCTTACAGTGCATGCTTTCTTAAAGTGCAAAAGTGAAAACTGAGAAAATGAGAGTCAAGAGCCATATGCATGAGCAAACCTGGTTCCGGGTCGGTTGGAGGTCCCGGTGTCGATGGGTACTCCGATGAAGGCTGCGTCCAGGCCTTCGGCTGTGTCCTGATATGGCAACTTGGCCATGGTGGCGATTCCGGACACGCGCGCGACAAACTCGCTGCTCGGAGGAACATTGTATGTTTTGCTGGACATCAGTCTGCTCGGGGTGGCTGTCACATTCCCATTCCCACTCACCCCGATCATCTGACCCCGCATTAACAACACGCACGCTCTCAGCTGGTGGATTCCTTTCATCTTCATGAAGTGAAGCATGTTAATCAGGCTGCTCTTCGTGTGCGCGAGAGATTATCTGCTTGCTCCGAGCTGAACTTTTGCACCCTGTAACAAGACACCAGCGCGAGAGACAAGTGCGTGTCCTCACCCTGGTGTTCATGGGAAATGTATTTCATTCATCCTGAAAACGCTCCAGCTTTATATGCATTACCTGCCTAACTGCTTTTACATGGTCTGTATAGGAAAATAATCAACGACAGTGTGCTGTGATGTGGCCCGACTTCCTATTTCCACCCATAAGTTGTTTTCCTATAACCCCTGCTGAAAAAAAAAAAACCAATAGAAACCTTCATAGACTTTGTAATGGTTTTAATGGTTATAATAGGAATTGTATTGGTTTTAATGGAAACTGTAATGGTCCCTGTGGTAATTTGTTGCCTTTTATTGGTGACCTATGTCTATGACCTATGTTATGTCTATTGGATATCATTAACGACCTACGTCCTTAATACGTCCTACTATGTAATGGAAACCATTTCGTAATGGTTTTAATGGTTAACAGCTGATGGTTTGTATTTGTAGTGGAAAGCATTAGAATTTCTGTGATGGTTCCTATTGTTTTTTTTTTTTCTTCCAGCAGGAACAGAATGTCCCGAGGTGTTTTATTCCTCTTACACAACAGCAATTTAGACAACGATAACAATGTTTTGTTTATTAAAGAGCATCAAACAAATTAGTTCGTGTTATCACTTATGGTATGTTCTGGAAGCTTTAATCAGTCGTTCCATCACCATCATCTGTGTTTTCTCTCTTCAAGTTAATAACAACAACAACAACAAAAAAGAAAACCGCTACGGCTTGTTATGTAATCAAGAAAGCACAAAGTCTGCTATCCTGAAGACTTTCCTGACTGTTCTAAAGCTCTGGCACTGGAGACTCCTTCGATAAAGGTTAAATAAACATCTCCTTACACAAAATGTCACTATATCAATAATATGTTTTTGTTTATTAAATAACAACAGCCATTTATTATTAGTCTTAGATTATGTTGAGCGTCCACCACACGCCCCTGTGATTTAGTTATTATTATATAAACGATAACATATCAGAACGTGTACTAATAATATAAATAATATATGACATTCTTCCTAAAATATTTAAGCACTGAATTATTTATTCATAAATATTTGTATTGTTCTAAAGTTTGAAGTGAGTTTAATGATGAGATGACATGACAGTTTAAAAGGAGTGTGGAGTGTGTTTATTTCATGTGATGTAATGAACAAGAACAAAACTGTCCATTTAACAGAAACACATCTGTATGTGTTCTTGCAATTACCTAAAAATTACTAATACACTGTTGACACTCCGTGCGTATTTCCACACTGGTTAGTTTAGAGACTACGTCAAACAGGAAACCTATGTAGAGCAGCGAAAAGTGCATGTACATAAAGTGCCATTACTTCAACAATCACAATCAGAAGAACAAACTCTGACTGCATTGCATCTACAGTGTTAACTCAGGAAATTACAGTCTCTGAGCTTTTCTCAGGATAAACAACGTAGCTCAGACGCTAACGTTGTCGTCCGTACATGAGGTATCCCGCTGCCATGCGGAGCTCCTCCAGATCCAGGCTGGCGAGGAATTCTCTCTGGAGCTCGGCCTCCACTGAGGCATTGACCCCATTACCTTTAAGGAGAACCACAGCTGAGTGACACAGCAACCAGTCGGCCATCTTCCCCATGCTGGCAGGGTTCAGGCTGGCTAGTGCGCGTTTGCCCCACAGGCTGAGGTGCAGGACGTTGGCAGCCACACGTGCAGTCGGGCGCTAAAGGCAAAAAATAATGTAGAAGTCAGAAGAGTAAAATAACTTTCTCATTAATATCAAAGATTGTCACCCAAGACAGTACACGAGTCGAATGATGAACGCGTACCTTGTTAGGGTTCCTGCGCAGAAGCAGCCTCACCACCAGGTGCACATGCGAGGGCACGTTGGCACCCAAAAGGGGCAGCTGTTTCTCGTGATAGCTGCGGCTTTCCAATCCCGTGGCGCTGTAAAACGGGTTCGGCTGACCGAAGATCTCATAGCTGATGGCTCCCACTGCCCACGCGTCTGCCTTACTGTAATCAATCTCCACACAGGGGCCAGGCTCGGCTGTGGCCACCTGCGTAAATTTGTATTAAATTAGACACGTTTTGTATTGGATTTAAAGCAGCAGTTTGTATTTTATCCTCTTGACTATGGGATGAATTACAGCTGCAAACCACCAGCTGTGCTGAATACCTTGAGAGTTACCTTTTAAGAAAGGCTGATATATATAAATGAGTATTTATAACATTCCAAACTCTCATTTAAAATCATATGATTAAACATTTCATGTATTTAACCAAAACACCACTGCTGCTGTATGCAAGTTATCAGCGTGTTTAAATAATTCCACATCATAATCATGGCTGATGACGGAATTACATCAGTGAAAATCTCTGTTCTCCCAATACTTTCGACCCAAGATGAGATTTGTTCAAGTAATCCAATGTTTATGAAGGGAAATGGGATTGACAATAGCCCTGTACCTCAGGTGCCATGAGGCAGGAGTTCCCTCCTCTGTTCACATAGTGGCTGTTGAAAGGCAGTTTCAGTCCTAAACCTTCATCTGCCAGGCAGCAGCCAAAGTCAGTGATGACCAGCCTGGGGCAGCCCACTTCAGGACAACGATATTACAGTCAGAATAACACACATCACATCGAGTACTTATATTTACACTCCATGTTTTGTTAGGAGAAGTGTACAGAGTAGAGGTCGACCAATTGATCGGTTTTGCAGATTAATTGGGTGAGAAGGGTCTGCTGTCATTATACGGTGCGAGAGCGGCCTCTAGAGGCGAAATAAAAACTATCGCTGACAAATTTTGTTGTGTTATTTGAAGTGTTTTTTGATTCATTTTGGATGTCTCTGTTTTTATTGGTTATTTTCTGGCTCAGTTTGGATGTACATTCTTTATTTATTTATTAATAGTTTATATATATATATATATATATATATATATATATATATATATATAATTTAAAATATACAGTACATTTTCATGGTACAGTCAGTAATGTTTATTTTTGTAATAAAGTTCAGCAATATTTTACTTTGAGTGTTATGTTTTCATTCAGTATCAATTAAAAAAAAATCGGTTGAATAATCGGTTATCGGCAGGTACTGCCTGACTTAGTTATCAGTATCGATAAAATCCATTTAAGTTGACCTCTAATATAAAGTACTAACCGGAATCAAACTCCAGGAGGATGTTATCGGATTTGAGGTCTCTGTGGGCAATGCCCTGCTTGCACAGGTGATCCACACCCTCCAGCAACTGCAGAAGCATCATGGAGCCGTGTCTGGAGCCTGGCACACAAACCTGCAGGTACTGGTGCAGGGTACACGGGTAACTGCAGCACAACAATGTTCAGAGCTGAATATATAACGAGTAACAGATAATGCATTCATTATATTCGATATTCATTATATGATGCTTTGCGTTAACGTTAAGTCAAATAAGGTCATGTAAAACTGAAGCAAGAATGTATACATGACTATGGATGTCATGACTGTAAATATGATTTGTTTTTAGAATCTGCCAGAACATAGTTTCATGTCTGTGGGGAAAACCAAGCTTCGGAAAGAAAGACCCAGACTCCTATAACCCAGGAGTGGCCATTTTGGTCTCTTACTTCTTCATGACCAGGAAGAGTGTGTGGTTGTTGCCCAGGCCGGCGGGGTTGAGTCTGGCAGGCAGGGCAGCGGGGTACTCGTCCAAAGCATCAGGCAGAAGCGGCACCTCAGCCGTGAAGGCCCGGTACACTCGGATCACGTTGGGGTGGGCCGTCACTCTCTTGGGCATTTTTCCAAAATGACTGCAAACAGAATGCATTAAGTTCAACCTACTTGCATAAAAAACCCATCCTGTTAAAGGTGCAATCTGTACTTTCAGCAAAAATGCAACTGTTTTCAATGCAAGTGTATTTTCCATCATAAACAGCAGCTCTTCAAATAACAAACTGCCCCTTTAATTTTATCAGTTTTTTGGGACACCATCATGCCTAAACAGACTCACCCACTAAGTACAAGCTCTCCTTTTTCTTTCCTCAAAGCCTGAGGACTCGACGGGACCAGCTCTTGGGACATGGCATTAAGGATCGCCTCGCTAGAAGAACCTGCCTGCAATGCAGTTACAATTTTAAAAAATGGAATAAATAAATTAAAAACGCAGCTCATTTACTGTTGCACTACAGTGAATACTTCATAGTGCTGTTGGAACATACCCCAATATTCCACATCATTTTCACAGCCAGGGGGTAGCTGTGTGAACTGGGGAATTTCACAGGTGCTCTGACGTCACTTTCTTCTCCATTTTGTCTCAGCTCCACCAGGGAGCACTTGCTGTTTGTCCCGAGGGGTGCAAACGGAGTCGCAGCCTCGTAGACAGCAGCGTTGCAGCCTTTTCCTATCTGCTTCCCGATCACATAGTCCTCCAGCTTATATCCAGACGAGAATGGTTTTACAGGACTCTGAAACCTCTTCTTCATGAATAACGCCTTTAGGCCAGCGGAGGTAACAACAATAAATCAGTTCATTAATGGAGGAAGTTAAAGATCACAAACTGAGACAATTATTCCCATAGTCATTTTCTGTAGACTAAGAAGGACCTCTAGAGCCTTTAACCTTTTAACCTCTAGCATTTTAGAAACTTCTTTATATCATCCAAGTGTCTGTTTTATCTGGTTTATCGTGTCCTGTGATTAGTCATTTGTCTCTTTGACTGCCATTTATTGCTTAACTTTATCTATTTCTGTCTAACTTCTATTTTATTTAGTTTGAATTACTGTAATTATATATTGCAGCACTTTGTCTTTAAATGAAGACAACATAGCCTGACTTGATTTGACTTGTCTTGACCGGAATTCATAATTGGTAGATTCATTATTTATTGGGATTGATCATAAATACTTTCAATGTTTCTAAGGGCTGAAAAGCAGGTGTTTCATTTGGGGGCGGAGATAATTCCGGCCCGGAAAAATGTAATCAACCAGAAGCCTGAAACGAATAAACTAGTGATGTATTGCTTGGTAATACTGCTAATCAAAGTCTTTCTAAACGATCCTTTAACGTCTAAAACACTTAAAAAATATTACAGTTGCACCTTTAATGGTTTTTGCCGGTGATGAACATGATCGTTGTTGGATGTTAGTTAGCAATATTACCTGGATTTCCTGGCACGTCGCTGCGCTCCTTCGGTCTTCGTCCAGCTGTTGATCGATCAAACCCAAACCGACACCGAAAGCCAGAAAAACGGCTCTGTTTCTCGGAGAGCCGCCTCCGATCAGCCTCCTGAAGCCGGAGGACTGGAGCTGCGCGGCGAGGCCGCTAAGGGACGTGCGATAATACCGGTAGCGGGCAGGCAGGAAAGTCCGAGGCTGAACGGTGCGGCCTGGTTGACTCACCCGCAGGCGCTCACCTCGGAACTTCGCTGCAATTCGGCCCGCAGGTTTTAGGATTCCGAGCTGGAAAAGCGACCTGCCCAACTCCAGCCCACGATTGAGAGCATGTTTAACCGACATGATTTAGCCAATTGTAAAAAAAAATAAAATAAATATATATATCTAAAATTATTAAACGAGACTCTTCGCTCGCCCTGACACTTACGACATATCAAGGACAATGTTTACCTGATTCCTATTGGCTGAAAGGGCGCATGTTCAGTCACGTGACACTCGTCGCAGTGTCGCTTTACGTTTTGTCAGACTAATAATGTAGACAGATTATAGTGTACACCGATCGGCCATAACATTAAAACCGCCTGCCTAATATTGTGTTTAGTTTTGTGGCACCTAAAAAGCTCTGACCCGTCGAGGCATGGACTCCACACGACCTCTGAAGGTGTGCAGTGGTATCTGGCACCAAGATGTCAGCAGCAGATCCTTTATGTCCTGTCAGTTGTAAGGTGGGGCCTCCATGGATTGGACTTGTTTGTCGGGCACATCACACAGAGTAAAAGTCAAAAGTCCTCTGTCCTGAAGACCTCCCCATGGTGGAAAACGTACTAACCATTACATTAAGCACTGACACTGGAGATTCCTTCCATAAAGGATAAATAAATGTCTCCTTACATATCTGCAATTATATATATATATATATATATATATATATATATATATATATATATATATATATATATATATATATATATATATATGTGTGTGTGTGTGTGTGTGTGTGTGTGTGTGTGTGTGTGTGTGTGTGTGTGTGTGTGTATTTTAAGTGGGTTGATGATAACATATTAGAATGAGCACACTAATGTAAACATGTGATATTTGAATTCCAGCTGGAACTATTGTCAGAGCTGCTGTTGTAGAAAATGAAACAACACCTTCCGACCATTCAAAACAAAGAATTCAACAGTATACTGTAAAACTATGTGGTATAAAAGTTGATATATTTTATTCAGCATTTGGCAATGCAATGAATAAAACTTCTTAACACTCTCTTAAATAATATTTCCTTCATTTTAGTACCACTGAACGGTCACATCAAGGTTTCTACATTTCAGTGAGCATTAATCTTATAAATATAATAATATATAAGCCTACACACAGTCAACGTTTTCAACATTTTCAAATGCCAGCATATTTGTTCAGTCAAATAACCTAATGGCTATTCTTCAGCAAGTCTTCAGGACCAAATGACTCAGGAAGGAGGTCCTTTACAGTCATCTTCATGAAAGAGCCGTCTGGTTTCGACAAATAAACTTCCCATTGCAGTCCAAACTGCAAAAGAAACAAAAGCTTTGACACACAGCGATAGAATTTTAAAAAATCAAGTACATGTCAGTATGCAGGGTTGCTTTGAGCAAGAAGCAATTTGGTCAGTCTACTGCATAATAAAAAAAGAAGAACCCCCCCCCCCCCCCAAGACAAATAAAACAACTAACCTCCCTCATAAACTGTCTGCAGCCACCACACGGTGAGATAAAATTATCCTCCATGTCACTATGGAAAAAACAAAACAGTTATATTAATAAAATAATCCACAACATATAAAAAATATCATTTGCAAATAACCAAAAAGTAAATATTATTTATTAGAACCTGGCTATAGCAATGGCCTTGAACTTTCGATGTCCCGACGACACAGCTTTGGAGATGGCAACTCTCTCAGCGCAGATACCAAGAGTGAGGCAAGCGTTTTCTACATTACATCCTGTGTACGGAACAAGCAAAACAAAACATATGTAACTCATTAAACTAATAATTTATCGCTAACCTCAGATCAGACAAAATATACAGGATTTGGAGTTAAGAGTGGCGTTCTTATTTGACTTTTTTTTAGCATTGTGCTGGAATAATAAGACTAACAGCTATAACCAAAGTGAACTATCCAGTTATCGTCATACCATTTCCTAAAATCCTCACACACGTCAAAATGAGGAAAATTTCCTCTCTTATAGCAGGACAAATGTGGTTGTGTTTACGCACATGTGGTCATTAGCAAATGTATTGCAGGCCCAAAGTGCGATAGATTCCTACTGCAGTTCCCACGGCAACAAGTGCCATGTGCTTCTGTTTTGGTTTCTGGTTTATGTGTATGTATTTTGGTGGCCATATTTAGATGAGTTTATCACCATAATTACTAGAAAGTTGCGAGGTTGGGCCAGTACTCATTTGCTACCTGGGATAAGTGAGTGTGGCAGCCATTTTGGAAGCCATTTTGAATAATCGCTTGATTCATCTTTATAGTTAACATTTTAAACACACTCCATATAATTTCCTCAAATGGATTATGTATATTACCAAACAATCGAGGGAAGTTTTGACTTTAGTATGATAATAACTGGTGGTCATAAACTAGCAGCTAGCTGTCATAGCCTCAGCTAGCTTTCAGAGCTTCATAAGAAACGAAGGAGCAAAATTTGCATACCAAACATGTCTATGAAGTTTCACTGTGATCAACTGAAAGGATTTGTAAACTTGTTTCTTCTTGCTGGTGTAAGGAGCACCTAGTTTAAACTTTAACAGTACTTTTCCTCTGTTAATATCTTAACACATGAAGCTAAACATACCACAGGTGTACTTGTATTAGAGTTCACTAAAACCCACACATGTAGCCTAATTGGAGCTCACAATTATAGTTCCTACTTTTGTCTACTTTTGTCTACTTTTCTAAGAACCCTTAGTTTAACGCCGAGCTGTGAAATGTGGCACCATTACAGTAGACACGCTATATTATATAATCTCTTGAAACTATGTGACATTTGTTGTATTTGCGTTTTTCCACTGGTACTGATTTTATGTGCTCAGCTGTTCTCTTACAATAGAACCAGTGTTTGGCTCACAGACTAGAAACAACATTTGGAAGAATAATTAAAGCCACAGCTGCGTTAACATCAAACAGTGTAGCTTTGTGTTTAAAACCTCCTTCTAGTAACACCACAAAAAGCCTCATACACTAGAATGAATATTAATCCAATATTATTATCACTATTATTTGCCATACTACTAGTAGTCGTATTAGTAGCAGCAGCAGCAGTAATAGTTATAGTAGTAGTAGTCATCATAGCAATATTATTAATAGTAGTACTATTAGTAGAAGTAGTTGTAATTCATACTAGGTAGTAGTATTAACAGGAGTAGATGTAGTAGCAGTAGCAGTAGCAGCAGTAGTAGTTATAGTAGTTTTAGTAATAGTATAGTTTTAGTAGTAGTAGTAGTAGTCATAGTAGTAGTTTTAGTAGTAGTAGTCACAGTAGCTGTAGTAGCAGCTGTAGTAGTAGTAGTAGTTATAGTAGTTTTAGTAATAGAAGCAGTAGTAGCAGTAGCTGTAGTAGTGGTAACAGCAGTAGTAACAGTAGTAGGAGCTCTTATCGTTTGGCATCATTAACAAATCTCACTTCACTGAATTTTTTATTAATAGTAGTAGTAGTAGCAGTAGCTATAGTAGTAGATGTAGTAGCAATAATAGTAGTAGTAGTAGTTGTAGTAGAAATAGTTAGAGTAGTAGTTATAGTAGTAGTAGTAGTAGCAGTAGTAACAGTAGTAGGAGTTCTTATCATTTGGCATCATTACAAAATTTGACTTCACTGAAAAAAGATTTCTTGACTTGAGCCCTGAAGACACATAACAATATTATCTTAAAGAAGTGCCATCATAAACAGTTCAGTTTTGTCCACCAATGTTTCACTGAACCGGTCTCCTTACCGGTAAAGACTGTTCCATCGTGTGTGAGTAGAGCTGCTCCTACTCTGAACTTGCTGTACGGAGAGTAGGCAAATTCTTTTGCTTCCTGAGATGCGATAATTAAACCTTCTGGACTGCTGTTGGTTGTAGCCATTGTAATTTGATAGTGAAAGTATCCAGTGAAAGGGTTCCTGCTTCAGCACACTCCAGGCACAACTGAAAGTGTGAAAGTCTGTGTGTGTGGGGACATATATATGTGTGTGCCTGGGTGTGGATGTGAGTATGTGCATGCATGCAGACTGACTAATGTAATGATTACAGCAATGGGAATGTCACATTTCTCAGAGGATGTTGCAACAGTTTGATGATTACATAATAGCATGCTTTTATAATTTACACACCTATAATATACACCTAGAAATATTGGTGGTTAAATAGTGGCCATTAGAAATTACAGTACAAAATCCGTATAAAGAACTACACACATGGCAGAGAAAGACTCAAGCAAAGCTTGTTAAGCTGACTTGGGTTAATGGTCATAAGTTTAGTCACGGCAGAAACGTACGCACGCTGGTGAAAAAGGAGGCTGTACTTCCTGTGAAGCAAATTATGTTGTCACAAGACTTAACTTGCCACATCCTCCACATTCAGCTCTGCAGCACTGCACTCTAAGTGGAAATTACGCTATTGTGTATTGTACAGAAAAAAAAAAAAATCACTGACTTCATTCAAATGGGGTTATGTGTTTAACGTGTTTACATGAAAATTTTCAGTCAAAATTTTCTACTACAGTTCATAAATTGTGGCACAACGTTAATGGTTTTCAATATGGCAGAACCCTGAGAGGTTCGAGTCTGAGGGAAGTGTTTATACTCCCAACAGTTGTGCTTCTATTATTATTGTGTCTAAGTTGTAAAGAAACTGTTGAATGTCATTATTTCGACTACATTTCTCATCATTACAACTTAATAACTTATCATTTCAAGATATTATGTTGTTATTTTGACTTAATAGCTCATCGTTTCGGGGGTATAATATTTAACACCCCACAATCATACAATAAGAGTAAATTATTGAATTTTAGCTCAGAATTTACTTTTAGTTCTTAAAATTAGTAATTCACTTAAATCCATTTGAATTTGACACACATTTGTACGTTTTATAGAACAACACATTGAGTTACTTTTAATATTGTGGAACATCCACAAAACAAGTTCCTGTTATCCCTTACATTATAGCAGCTATAAACACACGTCCACTCACTTTCTCTTGACGTTAATGAGAAGGGGAAAAAAAGTGAAAAAAAAAAAAAAAATTCAGCTTGTTACCAAGAAAAGGTAATGAAGACTTTCTCGGAGTGGAAAACTTAAAGTTACAGTTTTACCTCTGATTGTTACAATGCTTTTACACTGGAGACTCCATCCAAAAAATGCTAAACAAGCATCTGTTTACAGAAATATTTATTTAGTTATTAAATGACAGCATCAAAAAAATATATATATATATATTATTAGGTTTAGAGTATGTGGAACATTCAACATACGAGTCCTTTAATCCTCGTTACTATAGAAACGTAACATATTAGAACGAGTGCATTAATATGAACCTGTGATTTGTAGCCAGAGCTATTGAGCTGCTTTTATAGAAGATTAATCAACACTGTCTGACCAATCAGATTTGAGAATTCAAATATATACATATATTCAACTGTACATAATACTGGTGTTTATAATATAACTGTAGATATGAATCATTCATCTCGTGATTCTTTATTACTGGAGTCCTCTGCTACCTTCCACAATTCAATGATTAAACTGATTTCTGATCTGATTCAGGTGACAGTTTATGATAGCAGCTCTGATGTGCCTATAAACGGTTAACGAATTATGTGAGTAGTAGTAATATGTAGTAGTATGAGTAATAATAGCAATATTAATAGTTGTACTAGTGATAGTAGTAGTAGAAATAGAAGTAGTAGCAATGATATCATTAATAGTAGTAGTAGTAGTATTAATAGTGGTTGTAGTAGGAGGAGTAGTTATAGTAGGTGTAGTAATAGTAATAATAGTAGCAGTACTGGTGTAAAAGAGTGTAATAGTTGTATTTGTAATAGTAGTAGGTGTTGTGACAGTTGTATAGGTAATAGTTGTATTAGTAATAGTAGTAACAATATTAACAGTAGTAGCAATAATAGTAGTAGCACTAGTAGTAGTAGTAGTAATAATAGTAATGGTTGTACTAGTAATAGTAGTAGTAATGGTAGGAGGCTAATAGCAGTAGCAATAGCAGCAGCAGTAATAGTAGTAGTATGAGTAATAATAGTAATATTAGTTGTATTAGTGATAGTAGTAGTTGTAGAAATAGTAGTAGTAGCAATAATATCATTAGTAATCGTAGCAGTAGTAGTATTAATAGTGGTTGTAGTAGTAAGAGTAGTAATACTAGTAATAGTAGTAGTAATAGTAGTAGCAGTTCTAATAGAAGTAGTAGCTTGTATAATTTGGCATAACTGAACATGTGGCAAATTTACATTTAACTCGTCTGTATCAGTATTCTTTAGAAATAATCCAGAATCTCACTAACAGTAAGAGACAGTGTTGTTTTTCCCCCTGCTTGCTCAGCTTTTTACCCACAGTGAACCCACTGTGTAACTGAATCAGCACTTGGACGAACTAATTTGACCTGTGCATGTTTATCATTAACACTCAAACAGTAAACAGATGCTTAAATCTTCAGCTCAAGAAACACCATGTTAATGATTAGAAATCAGAATTATTATTACTCTTTTGCATTGATGAAAATGTGAAAATCCTTTATTGACAGACTTTCAGGAAAGCCCTGAAGCCACAGTTATATTAGCTTCAATCAATTTAGATTTGTCCTACAATGTTTAATTGAACTCACTGAGTCGATCTGTGACGAGTGAGTGTAAAAATCTGTTCCATTACTCCTACTCTAAACTTGCTGTATGGAGAGTAGGCAAATTCTCGAGTTGATTATAATGACATCCAGTGAATGTGTTCCAGCTCCCACATACTCAACATCCCATACAAAGCTTTATATGTGAATGAATGAATGTGTGTGTGTGTGTGTGTGTGTGTGTGTGTGTGTGTGTGTGCGCCTACTAAAAATCACCACCATGACATGATTTTTTTTTCCTTCAATACCTCTAAATAACACATTTATTTATACTATTCTGAGATATAAACAATAATCAGTTACAAATATTAGGTTACAGTGGTGCTTGAAGTTTGTGAACCCTTTAGAATGTTCTATATATCTGCATAAATATGACCTAAAACATCAACAAGAGAACCAAATTAAACAAATGAGACAAACATATTATACTTGGTCATTTATTTATTAAGGACAATGATTCAATATTACATACTGTATCTGTGAGTGGTAAAAGTATGTGAACCTCTAGGATTAGCAGTTACTTTGAATGTGAAATTAGAGTCAGGTGTTTTCAATCATTGGGATGACAGTCAGGTGTGAGTGAGCGCCCTGTTTTATTTAAAGAACAGGGATCTATCAGAGTCTGATCTTCAAAACACATGTTTGTGGAAGTGTATCATGGCACGAACAGGAGTTTTTAATGACCTCAGAAAAAGAGTTGTTGATGCTCATCAGGCTGGAAAAGGTTACAAAACCATCTCTAAAGAGTTTGGACTCCACCAATCCACGGTCAGACAGATTGTGTACAAATGGAGGAAATTCAAGGCCATTGTTACCCTCCCCAGGAGCGGTCGACCAACAAAGATCACTCCAAGAGGAAGACGTGTAATAGTCTGCGAGGTCACAAAGGAACCCAGGGTAACTTCTGAACAACTAAAGGCCTCTCTCACATTGGCTAATGTTAATGTTCATGAGTCCACCATCAGGAGAACACTGAACAACAATGGTGTGCATGGCAGGGTTGCAAGGAGAAAGCCACTGCTCTCCAAAAAGAACATTGCTGCCTGTCTGCAGTTTGTTAAAGATCACGGGGACAAGCTAGAAGGCCAATGGAATTTTTTTTTCTGGATGGATGAGACTAAAATAGAATTTTTGGTTGAAATGAGAAGCGTTATGTTTGGAGAAAGGAAAACACTGCATTCCAGCATAAGAACCTTACCCCATCTGTGAAACATGGTGGTGGTAGTGTCATGGTTTGGGCCTGTTTTGCTGCATCTGGGCCAGGACGGCTTGCCATCATTGATGGAACAATTGATGGAATTCTGAATTATACCAGCGAATTCTAAAGGAAAATGTCAGGACATCTGTCTGTGATCTGAATCTCAAGAGAAAGTGGGTCATGCAGTAAGACAACAACACTAAGCACATGGATCATTCTACCAAAAAATGGTTAAAGAAGAATAAGGTTGATGTTTTGGAATGGCCAAGTCAAAGTCGTGACCTTAATCCAGTAGAAATGTTGTGGAAGGACCTGAAGCAAGCAGTTCATGTGAGGAAACCCACCAACATCCCAGAGTTGAAGCTGATGTGCAGGACTGATCAACAGTTACCAGAAACGTTTAGTTCCAGTTATTGCTGCACAAGGGGGTCACACCAGATACTAAAGCAAAGGTTCACATGCTTTTGCTACTCACAGATAAGTAATATTGGACAATTTTCCTCAATATATAAATGACCAAGTATAATATTTTTGTCTCATTTGTTTAATTGGGTTCTCTTTGTCTATTTTTAGGACTTGTGTGAAAATCTGATGATATTTTAGGTCATATTTATGCAGAAATACAGAAAATTCTAAAGGGTTCACAAACGTTCAAGTACCACTGTACATATTGCCATGTTCAAATTAAAGCAGGCATATGACAGATGACAGAGAAGGATTAAATTAAAATGTGCTTAGATGTTATATGATCATTAATCTAGACACTGCTGTGTCAGCAGAACTCACTAGCCTTTAATTAGTTAATGAATTATGCATGTGGATATATGCCAAGGCTGTTTTCTTCCCCAGTTCAAGCTGAATTAACATGATCCCAGCGTATTATCTTCTACGTGTATTGTTAAAGTCCCGTATAACTGAGACTTGGCTTTAGTCTGAAACTAAAACATTTCCTGATTATTTTTTTTTTTAGGACTGACTGTCACTTGTGATGATCCCAGAGATCCACTTGTTGTAATTTCTCACTTTGGTGTAGACACCTGGGTAGTAGGGATTGGCACAGCCTATTCCCCAGGACACAATGCCTTCCAGAAAGCCACTGCACATGAGGGGTCCCCCTGAGTCACCCTGTGGAAAGCACAAATATAAATATATATTTTTTCACATTTAAAGATTTAATTCTGACTGCAGAGCCAGAGCATGACAGACATTTTGACAGATGGCATTACTGATTACGGCACGTAGCTATGCCACTTGATTAAAAGCATGACTTTCATCGTGTTTCACTGTGAGGAATTCACATGTAGCTAGCATGAATAGATTTAGCCATTGTGCAGAATGACTGCTTTACCATTGCGTTTGTTAAATAAATAACCTACTATTAATATACCAAAGCTTCAAAACACACACACAGATATTACTGTTGCATGGTTACACATAGTTCATGAAGCCTGCAATAGTATATACGGTAAAAAAAAAACATATGATTAGGAAATCTACTATGAATTGTGATCACCTCAAATAATTCCCAATTAGCTGTAATTAGGAGCTTATACAATAACTGGGGCATGCTTTACTTTAGCTATAGAAAGAAAATGTCATTATTGTGAATGTGTCTGTCGCAGAGTGTCAAGGTAGTTAAAAGGGATCTTGCTGTACTTTAGCTATTAAAAAAAAAATGTTCAATTATTGTGTCATGTGTCTGACAAAGTGTTTTGAGGATTGTTGAAAGCGGGCTTGCTTTACTGTAGCTATAGAAAAAAATGTCATTATTGTGTCATGTCTGTCGCAGAGTGTCAAGGCAGTTACAAGGGGTCTAGCTGTACTTTAGCTTTAAAAAATGTCATTATTGTGTCATGTGTCTGACAAAGTGTATTGAGGATTGTTAAACATGGGCTTGCTTTACTTTAGCTATAGAAAAAATGTCATTATTGTATCATATGTCTAACAAAGTGTTTTGAGGGTTGTTGAAATCGGGCTTGCTTTATTTTAGCTATAGAAAAGAAATGTCATTACTGTCTGTCATAGAGTGATAGGCTAGTTAAACTAGGGGTTGCCTTACTTGGCAAGAATCTTTGCCACCAAAGCGAGATCCAGCACATATCATGTTCTCATTGACCCTGAAGTAGTAGTAGTACTGGCAGTTCGGGATGTAGTCCACATCCACAGCACGGAGCACGGGAGACAGGTAGAAGCTGTAGATGCGCGTGACGCCCCAGCCGCTCACTTTGCAGGTGGTTCCAACATCTAGCGGAGGCGTGCTCTCATCCGGGAGGGGAGCCGGCTGGACATAGGCATTTAGAACAGCCGGGTGGCTCAGCTGCGAAATACAGAACAATTGAAAGATACAAACACACTTTCTATGGGGGTCGAAGCACCTTGAATTACAACCACGAGACACAATACAACCAGCCTTACTTCCTGCCTTTAGAGAAAAGAGGGATGTGGGAATAAAAAGAGACACAGTCTTCACAGGCAGCTCACTTTCAGTAAATTTGTAAGGAACACCATGTATTTTTGTCGTAAAGAACACAACAGTAGCTTAGCTACCAACGAGAGGCTGATTGACAAACCTAGCTAGCTAGCAACCCAGTGGTTAGCTCTTATCAAGTAGCAAGATATGTTAACCAGTTAGTGATAATAGATAGCTAGTGTTGTATAATCAAATAACCTAAACTTTATAAGTTTACTGGTGAGGTCAATAACTATATTGCATTTAAAACAGATGTATTTAATTTACATGACTAAGCTTTGCTAATTTAATTATTGACCTGGGAGTGTTTAAAAATGTAATTTCTTATCTTTCTGGTGAAACTGGCTAAATTATATTTCTATGTTGAAAATCAAAATCATTGAAAAAGTGTAATGTTTTTGTCATTAGATGTCAGATTGCCCTTTCACCCAATGACCCCCTGTAATTCTCGCAATTCTGAACAAACAATCAGATTTTCAGCCTTTTTTAGTTAGGCTACTACAAATAAAAGACCTACTGTATATAGCTCGGCTTACCTTCAGGAGCATGAGGTCACCATTGTATGTTTTCGGGTTGTAGGTAGGGTTGGATATGATCTTGGACACGTTCAAAACTTGCTCAGATCCATCCTCAGCTGCCAGATTATGTGCACCCAGAACCACCTGAATGATGTTGCTCCTGTCCAACAGAGAACATGCCAATAGCTATGCAAAAAAACAACCTGTAATCTTGAAACAGATATCACTTTGGACAGATTTACAGCAAATGTATTGTACAGGCCTCTTCTGCCAGTTTATTTATTTATTTATTAAATATAACAGTTGTATTAGATCTTCATTTGGGTTTTTTACTGTCATTGACATCTTTCATTTGCAATTCTGAAAAAAAAAACAAAGCAGGTGTTTTTTACTTTCAAGTAGTCAGGAGCAAGTGGTGGCTATGAAGCTTGTGGAACAAAGAAAGGGCACATTCAGTAACATAGAAGTGGATCGGATAAGGCAGTTTGCTTGCACAGTGCTTTATTAGAAAATATTGTGGGCAGGTACAAGCAAAAATAACTTCAAGAGTGGGAGCGATTGATCCAAAGTGTCTGCAGGAGCAGGCAGGATCAGTTCAAGAGTGTCTACAGAAGTGGGCAGGAGTGGTTCAAGAGTGTCTGCATTAGTGTGTGGGATTGGTCAAGAGTGTCTGGAGGAGCAGGCAGGATTGGCCAAGCGTGTCTATGGATTGGGTGGGATTAGTCAAGAGTGTCTTCAGGAGTGGTCAAGATTGGTCAAACTTTCTGAGGGGGCAGGCAGGATTGGTCAAGTGTGTCTATGGGAATGGGTGGGATTGGTCAACAGTGTCTGCAGGATTGGGCAAGATTGGTCAAACTTTCTGAGGGGCCAGGCAGGATTGGTCAAGAGTGTCTATGGGAATGGATGGGATTGGTCAACAGTGTCTGCAGAATTGGGCAAGATTGGTTAAACTTTCTGAGGGGGTAGGCGGGATTGGTCAAATGTGTCTGCGGGAGCAGACAGAATTGGTCAAGTGTGCCTGTGGGACTGGGCAGGATTGGTCAAGGACTGGTCAAGAATGTCTGCACGAGTGGGCAGGATTGGTCAAGAGTTTCTGCTGGAGCGAGTGGGATTGGGTCGAGTGTCTGCAGGAGTTGGCAAGATTGTGGACTTAAAAAACAGTCCTGCATACTCCACTAGTGCAAATATCACTGGTTGTCTTCAAACAAAGACTGAAGACCTACATCTTCGCAGAAGAGCACTTGCTTAATTGAGCACCAAATACAGAAAAAAATCCTCAACTTGTACTTTTTGTAGTTATGCTATAAGTTGCTATAAGTTGTTGTCTTAGCTACTCTCTAAAAGCTTAATGTAAAAAAGGTTTTAGCTTATTGTCTTAATGGTCTTAGAATCTGACCAATTTTACTAGCATGTGGATATGTATAAGGGTGTCTGCTAAATCCTTTGGACAAGGCTGTGTTCTAGAATGTAAATGTAACAGTAAGGTGAACATGACTGCAGTACTCACGGTCTCCAGCAGTGGGCAGCAGACACCACCCATTGCTGGTGGATCAGGATGCCTCCACAATAGTGATTTCTTTCATACTGAAGAGATGCTTGGTACTTGATGGAATGGGGCACGACTTCTTGGCCCCCAATGATCCTTTGGGTCAGCGAGTCTAATAATAATAATAATAATAATAATAATAATAATAATAATAATAATAATAATAATAATTTTAAAAATATATAAAAAACACAAAGTAAGTTTATGTGACAATTACAGGAGTTTACCATCTACTATGTACTGTGAATTATGAAGAACATGTGGAACAGCTAACATCTTCATGTCTCATCATGTAATGATTAAATTATTATAGTATATTTCCAGCTATGGACATATTTTGATCTTTAAATAATTTTGCCCACCCACAGTAATTTAGATTTGATTAAAACTCAAAAGACCTCCTCAAAGTCAGATATATATATATATATATATATATATATATATATATATATATATATATATATATATATATATATATATATATATATATATAATTTACAATGAAGAAAAAGCAGAACGTTTTTTAAATTTCAGTTACCTACCTTGGATCATTACAGTTAGGACAAGGACCACTACTCCCCAGACCTGAGCCATATCGTTAGCACCTGCTGCTGAACACACCAGTTAATAATAATAAAATCTAAATGTCATGCCAGCAGAAACCGTCATTGCATGATTAATGAAGACAGCCATGCAGATGTGGCACCAGTGTCCATTTGTATCCTGCATATCTCAGTGTCAGTCTGATTTATCACTCCGTGCAGTTGAAAATGAAGGCTTTTGTCGGTCGAGTGTAGTTCCATTACAGTAAGTGATGCAAAATAAAGAGTACGTGATCCATCATATTCCACACACAGCAATTTAATGTGACGTTTTATATAGAAATATATCACAAAAGCTTAAAGACTCACCACACACAGTCGTCATCAACCGCTTGGCATATGTGCAGATAGGACTGCCAGAGCTTCCCATAATGCTTTTATAATACAACCATGTCTTTTGTGCATAGCTTTTGTTAGCATGTTGTGTTATATCAGAATGAACTTCACGGATTGACCTAGTACATGACAAAGCAAAGGGGTCCCTTGGTGTCCAGTGACCAAGTCGGAGCTTTCTTCACTCTCACGATGTTGACTGTGGGTGTTGTCAGAGAGGACACCACTCCACGGGAGATATAAAGGAAGGGTGTGAAAGAGACTGGAGTAATTGTCATGAAACAGTACTGGGTGCTGCGGGTTTCAGTTACGGGGTAAAACTATTCTTGGTGGCGCAGAGGTCAGATGTGTTCATGGGAGTTGTTTCTTTGTACATTCACAATTCTAAAGTGTGTTTTCTGGGTGGCATTGCTTCAGGGTCCCCAGTTCGATCCTGAGCTAGGGTTACAGTCTGTATGAAGTCTGAACTATGTTCAGATCCTAATTTTGAGGTCTGTGAGTCCACAATACAATCACTGTTTGGTAATAAGTCTAAAATCATCCTTTTTATGTGATTCCATGCTGGCAGAAAGAATTCTCTCACAACCTTTCAAGAGGACCTGAGTACCCTTAGAACTTGAGTACCCTTCTTTGCTAATGTATGCCTCTCTAAAATGCTTTCCTATGCCATACTTCTACTTTCTGTGGTGATGTATGATCCGTGATGACTGAGAAATCAGTGGGCAGTAGTAGCTCAGTGGTTAAGGCATTGGTCTACTGCTCAGAAGATTATGAGTTCAAACTCCAGTACCACCAAGCTGCCACTGTTGGGCCCTTGAGCAAGGCCCTTAATCCTCAACTGCTCAGCTGTGTAAATGAGATAAATGTAAGTTGCTCTGGATAATAGTGTCTGCCAAATGCTGTAAATGTAAATCACAGTTTTTGTGATGTATTACAGCAAATTAGCCTTCTTGGCTTGGGAGATTGTATTATTTGTAGCTTGAGTGACTGTTTGTGTTTCTCCAGTCTTGTGCTTAGTCGTGTTTGCTCTTTCTACAACTATCTTGAAATTGTTTTTGGCTGCTATTAAAATGTATATTAAAACATAAAAAAAAGACATTTAAAAACATTCTATTTTAACAGCTAATTGATCAAAATGCCTGCTTTTAAGATGCCATTGCTTTAAGCTCAATGAATTAATGACATTTGACAACACTGAGATAATGAACTAAAACGTTTAGAAATGTGCAGCCTTTTAATTAATTATTTACTTTAATTCCTTGAACTGCCACACCTTGCCAACCCAAATGACACCCTGCTTAGGTCAGTTGGTGGAATGTAATATGCTTTTATGGAGACAAAAATATACTGTAATAGAAGTGCTCCGTTATTGGGGTTTATGCATGAGATGATGTATCTAAATGCTGTACAACAGTCTCACTTTACAAATAAACATAATACAGCCTCACCATATCAATGATTATACACGCTTCTCTTTATTTTGTTAAAACCTTTTCATTATTAGCCTTAGATTATTGTGGAACGTCTTCCATACAAGTCCCTGGAGAGTCATCTTAATCATGATGTCTCATACAAACACTGACTGTTCACATAGCACCTAACATGATGTATTTTACCTCTTCCATTTCAGGATTTTACTTCTCCTATAGTACTCATATGCTGTTTTTACAGGGCTGTACCCCAGTGCTACAGTGCTGAATTTTTGTGTTAGTCTACAAGCCTTATTAGCGATTCACACAGAGACTATTGTAGTCCAAAATATTTTATGGAGCTTACAGTCTGAGTCTCCTCGTGGGAGTCTGGATAGAGACCAAAATCTGCACGCTGGTTAGCTGGTCTTTTTAAAATTATTAAATCGAAAACAATGTTTCGAGTGCTAGTAGGATTTCAAAAAATACCTCAGAGAGCAAAATGATTAAACACAGATAATATTGAGTAATAAACAACAGACCCTCAATAGCCACTATATGAAAAAAGGGATGGATAACCATGTCGTCGTTAAACCCATTTTTAGGCTAATTAGTCAAAAGCTGGCCTTCTGAGATCTTCTGTACATGGACAGCTGATGACTGCAAAGTCAAAATATCTCAAAGAGAACACTGCATGTAAAAATGAAAGAAGTACAGCAGTTGAACTTTTAATGCTTCATTTCTATGCTCAGAGATTTTCACTGCTTGCTAAATGTACTTCATTTGAAAAAAAAATAAAAAATCCTAGCATGAAGTGAAATTTTTCATTCTAATTTGAATGTCTTGGAAAATGTGTGGCCATGTTCTCTGAAATGTAATCAGTTCTTTTATTACCCTCATACAGGTGAGGGGTTTGGGATGAGAAACCAATTCCCTATCTCAGCACTCCAGTGAGCACTGCTTTCTTTTGTTTTGGGTTGGCGTCATGTGCTTTTGTTTATATGTCAATGTGCCCTTCTTTCTGTTCTAGTACTGTCTCCACCCCTGTCCTGTCATCGATGTGTTACCCTATTGTGTGCACCTGTTCTGTGTTCACTCCTTGACTAGTTTGTGTATTTATACCCTGCTGTTTCTTTGCTTCATCATCAAGTCTTATCAAGCATTTATTGTCTTATTAAGTCTGAGTTCTGTATATCGTTCTACCCCTCACCTCTTTACCCCATCTTATGATTATGCATTATCCAATTTGTTGCTGTCTGTCTATGACTAGGATTTTCATATTCGCACTAATAAAGCATATGTTGAGTTTTCGTGCTTGAGTCCTGCCTCATAGCAGTGCACATTACAAGTCCAGTCCCCCCGCCACATTCCACAATTAAAGGTACATTTGACATCAACCAAAAGGTACTTTTGATAGATTAGTTCGTTTTCTAAGAACTAGTGTTCTTGACTGCTATAAATTCACTGAGGGTCAAGCCTCTGGACAGATTAGTTCTGCAGTGATGTCATGGACAAAATGTATGCCATGTTACACTCAAGTAAATCTCACCTTTAAATTTTTAAAAAAAAATTCTGTACAGAGAGTTTTTTTCATTGTTTGTGTAATACCGGGTAAATATATAATTTTTTTTTTCTGTAGGAACAAGGGCAGTAGGTTTCAATTTGATCCTTAAGCATAGGCTTATGTTTGATCACAAATCAGTATTAATGTATGGAATTCATTTTAAGATTTTAAGGTTGTTCAAGTTTATCGTACCTGATAAAGCATTTATATTAGTTAAAATGTAAAAAATACAGTTGTGACATAGTTGACATTTAAAGTGACATAGTTGACATGAGTAACATTGTTGACCAGACATATTATTAATAATTTGAATATATCTTTAGGACGTCTAAAAAATAATTTTAAAAAAAGCGTTTATGTTAGTTAAAATGTAAAAAGTACAGTTGTAACATACAGTGGTGCTTGAAAGTTTTTGAACCCTTTAAAATGTTCTATATTTCTGCATAAATATGACCTAAAACCTCATCAGATTTTCACACAAGTCCTCAAAGAAGATAAAGAGAACCCAATTAAACAAACGAGACAAAAATATTATACTTGGTCATTTATTTGTTGAGGAAAATTATTCAATATTACTTATCTGTGAGTGGCAAAAATATGTGAATCTTTGCTTTCAGTATCTGGTGTGACCCCCTTGTGCAGCAATAACTGCAACTAAACGTTTCCAGTAACTGTTGATCAGTCCTTCACGTCGGCTTGGAGGAGTTTTAGCCCGTTCCTCAGTACAGAACAGCTTCAACTCAGGAATGTTGGTGGGTTTCCTGACATGAACTGCTTGCTTCAGGTGCTTCCACAACATTTCTACTGGATTAAGGTCAGGACTTTGACTTGGCCATTCCAAAACATCAACTTTATTCTTCTTTAACCATTCTTTGATAGAATGACTTGTGTGCTTAGGATCATTGTCTTGCTGCATGACCTCTTGAGATTCAGCTCATAGACAGATGTCCTGACATTTTCCTTTATAATTCGCTGGTATAATTCAGAATTCAATGTTCCATCAGTGATGACAAGCTGTCCCAGCCCAGATGCAGCAAAACAGGCCCAAACCGTGATGCTACCACCACCATGTTTCACAGATGGGATAAGGTTTTTATGCTGGAGTGCAGTGTTTTCCTTTCTCCAAATATAACGCTTCAAATTTAAACCAAAAAGTTATATTTTTGTTTCATCTTTCACCTTCTGGCATGTGCACTTTATCTTTAGCAACTGCAGATGGGGAGCAGTGCTCTTTTTGGAGAGCAGTAACTTTCTCCTTGCAAATGCACACCATTGTTGTTCAGTGTTCTCCTGATGGTGGACTCATGAACATTAACATTAGCCAGTGTGAGAGAAGCTTTTAGTTACTTAGAAGTTACCCTGGGTTCCTTTGTGACCTTGCGGACTATTACACGTCTTGCTCTCGGAGTGATCTTTGTTGGTCGACCGCTCCTGGGGAGGGTAACAATGCTCTTGAATTTCCTCCATTTGTACACAGTCTGTCTGACTGTGGATTGGTGGAGTCCAAACTCTTTAGAGATGGTTTTGTAACCTCTTCCAGCCTGATGAGCATCAACAACTCTTTTTCTGAGGTCGTAATCTCCTTTGTTCGTGCCATGATACACTTCCACAAAAGTGTTGTGAAGATCACAGATTGAAAACACCAGACTCTAATTTCACCTTCAAATTAACTGCTAATCCTAGAAGTTCACATACTTTTGCCACTCACAGATACGAAATATTGGGTCATTTTTCCCAATAAATAAATTACCAAGTATAATATATTTGTCTCATTTGTTTAATTGGGTTCTCTTTGTTTACTTTTAGGACTGTGTGAAAATCCAATGATGTATTAGGTCATATTTATGCAGGAATATAGAAAATTCTAAAGGGTTCAAGCGCCACTGTAGTTGACAATCAAAATGACACAGTTGACCTGAGTAACACAGTTGACCAAACACATTATTAACAATCTGAATGCTGTTTATTTTCCAACCTTCATAATATGTGAATGATCACCTACATGACCCTAATGTCTACTTGCAGCACTAAGCATTGTAGCTTGCAGAGTGTGTAACGGGTAGCAGTTGCACATCTTCAAAAGAAACTTGCATCACATTGCAGCAGATATTTAATATTACCCTAAGCTAAAATGTTGAAAGTAGGTCGATAAAGATGTGTTATATGGAACATGGCCCTTTAATCTGTGTATGCTAAGTAGGAGCTCAGGAGCAGAGCGACATGTCAGCTGTAAAAATTGTCTGTGGTCAGCACCCAGGGGAATGAAGCATGGAATAGTGATGGGGGAGAGAAAGAGATATTGTAGCTGTAATGACCAAAAAATGAATGAAGCCTGCTGTGTCAGGCTCCAAAGGTGGATATTAGCTACACTCTGTTTGGGGGAGGTGTCCAGGGAAGCAAGGGGGATGGACGAGAGTGTCTCGGAAGAACACCGACAGAGAGCAGCTCCAAGTTTACAGACTTCTCTTGAAACTTGCCTTCAAATTAGTTTTTCCATCATGGTCCCAGACTTGCAAATTCATAACAATTTAGGAGTAGGGTGAACATTTGTGTCTTTTTTTTTTTTAATTTAATTTAATGACTTAATTTGTATGAAATTTAACCACACTGTCTTTGCTCTTTCGAATATCAATTTCTCATGAACTCATCAGGTTCAGCTTTGGATGATGGATAAGCTTGCTGCTGAACTGTAGAAAATAAGAGTTGCACGTTCAAGCGATTCAGGAAGTATAACAAATGACGTCATAAAAAATACAGTGATCACTGACCTCTACTAATCATCGTCCTTTCCTTAACCATTCATACCTTTTCATTCTGTCCACATTATTCCAAATGAATCACAGTGGTTGTAAATCTTCAATGCAAGGCAATTAGACTTCATGCCAGGCAGATTGGAATAGAAAGCCTGACTCAAAAGGTCACAGGTGGGGTTAAGAAAGCTACGCTTCAATTATATATCGTTCCGTGCCCTCGGTCTTCATGGTGTCCATAGGAACAGAAATCGGAACTGAGAAACCCGAGAGTGCTGAAATGATCCTTCCTTTGCAGAGCAATCAGAGTATGGGGTGGAAAGGTTCTTCTCAGTTCACCTGTGGATCCTCTCTCTCACTCTCTCTATCACTCCCTCCCTCCCTCTCTCTCTCTCTCTCTCTCTCTCTCCTCTTACAACATGAATCTGCTCATCTTTTTGCTCTACATCCTGCTGGAAGTTCTCGCTGTCACCTGTAAGTAAAGCTGTGGAGATTTGAGTTAGGCTTCTTGAAGATACTTTTGATGAGTAATTGAAGCATGACTGAGGCTTTTTTTTTTTTTTTTTAAAGGAACCTGGACTTGTTTACTTCTAAAATGAAAGAGGAAAAGCTGATAACTGTAAAGGTTTTCCAGTTCCTAAACAGGGGTCCAAGCACTACTGCAAAGAAGATTGATCTTCTTGAGTGCTGTATAATATAACAATTGTTGATTTTTACCGAAATATTTTCCAAAAGCTTTTTAAAAAGTATTTTCTTGTCTACTTTTATTAATCATTGCTTTTTAGACAAAATTATAAATTAAGCTGTAAGCATTTGTGTCAGAAAATGCAGGCCTATCTTTATCAAGTCATGTGAAGAGGAGCTTTTAAATATATTGACAGCAATATTGTAATATTTTTTACATATTGTGTCTAATTTCTGGCTGTTACTGTATTTTTAGGTTAATGTACCATTAAATTGCACATAACATCTAAGCGATTTTTTAAAACTTAAATCCATTTGCCCAAAGCAACTTTTTAGGTATAATACTGTATAATTTATGGAGATAAAATCAGCTGGTAACCATTAAGCAGGCATGAATTTTTCAGGAATGTGGATCCCGATACAATGCTTTCATTATAATGTGGAAATGTCATTCCTTTACACAGCCAGATACCTGATGATGAGTATGAGTGTGAGAGATTTCTTCACGAGTGGGGTAAAGAACTGTTAACTGAATCTCTTATATGCACTGATGTCAAAGCAGACCTAGGAATGAAGAACCGTTCCCAAATTCTGAGCACATTTAGGGATATTTCTGCTCTGTTCCAACTCTCTGGCTTTAAAGCTATTTTAGGTTGCACAGGTAGACTTTCTTGGGACTAAGATGTATTATATAAACAACCTACTCCTATATGTGGTACCATTATTTATGAGCTAAAACTGAAATTGAGGTTCAGCTGATGGTGGGGATAAGAATAAAGATAAGCACATTTTCAATAAACAGTTCCATAACCTTAGGATATAAAATGAAACAAAACAAAACAAAACAAAACAAAGCACAGGTAATCCTGTACTCTTTCTACTGACCATCACTGATTTACCGACTGGTGATAGGTAATAAAACCTGACGGGGTGGTGTGAAGTTGATTATTTCCCGATAACATCACATCCCGAAGTGTATATATATATATATATATATATATATATATATATATGAAAGACATGTCATGCTCTTTATTCATTTAGAATTAGATTTAATGTCATGGAATGTCAGCAAGGCAATTTAGTTTCCTGTTATCGCTTAACAGCCCATCTTGTTTTCTCTCTCGATGTTAATAATGCAATATATATATATATATATATATATATATATATATATATATATATATATATATATATATATATATATATATATATTTGAAGGCGCAATCATTTTCTGATGACTCAATTCACTACTTGGGTTGTGCTATTGTTTGGTTCACAATGGATTCAAACGCATACACAATCATCCTTTCGAGAGGCCAGTTCACTTTCTTTCAGAAATGATCTTTAGAAAAAAAAAAAACGTGATAAGAGGTTTCTGAGGTTTCACTCTCGTGAGATTGCAGGCCTTGGGTGCTCTGTTGCATACTGAGTTTCAATCCAGTGTGTGTGCATGTTTCACATGGCAATCCAGTCATTGTTACAAGGTCAATACATTCAAGGGCAAGGCAGCTACAGATGTATGGTGGCACTTTATGGGATGTATACGGTATTCATAAGAGCATCACAGGTTGTAAAGAGGGGAGAGAATCACATCATAGATGGAGCATTGGTGCATTGTTTGGCATGAAGTATAGTAGAGGATTGAGTTACTATGTGACCAAATTAGCACTCAGAACCTGAAACTGTGGGTTAGGTTACACCTCTCCTCCCTTTTATGCTCACTTAGGCTGAGATGTAGATAGCCATAGATGAGTTAACACTAGGGATGGGTGATGTGATGATAGAAGTATTGTGATAAATTACATTACAATACATTTGGACAGTTAAAACAAACATTTCATTACCAAAGTGCATTCACATCATATATCATGAAAATGTCAATAAATATATAAATTGGAGTGTCTGAGGAGCGACATTTTGCCTCTGACTTGACACTTATAATCAAAGATACATAAATGATCCCACTGTGTATTTCTCAGGTCAGGAGATGATGCAGGGCCGGATAATAGGCGGCTATGTCCCTGCGCCCCACTCCATCAAGTACATGGTGTCCATCCAGACCATCGTGGGACAGCACTTCTGCGGCGGCACTTTGATTAACAAGTACTGGGTGCTGACAGCAGCACACTGCAATATAGGGTAAGCTTCCTAAACAGGTCTCATTCAGATGTGCTTGTACAGTATAATGTGGCACTGTAATTCTTACAGCCGCTGTATTCTCTGACTAATATTAATAGTAGCACTTTTATGGACGTAAACGATCCATCCCAGTGATATTAAACTCTGAGCAATGCATCATTGCACAAGGTCTGACATATTAAGAATTATGTGGTTCAGATCATTACACATACAACAAAGGTATGCTTAAAGACAGATATATGGCTGCATTTACTCCTGTATTTCTGGGGAAAATAAGATGCTACAGTAAATAATCCAACTATTGTGGGCAACCATAGTCATAGTTTGATGCAGGCAAAAAATGGCTCAGTAAAATAAAGGCTCGGTAGTGAAAAATATCGGCTCAAATGGAAATCAAATCTAGAGGGCGTGCCACTTCATTTAATGACCTGACACATCTGTCACTGATGAGTCTGCATGAATCTCCAGTCTGGGCTAGAAACAAGTCAGCCTCAGCCTCACTACTTTCTACCATTCTGTATATTTTTCTTAGCAACGATGCCTTGGTTCTGCAAAAATCCAAAATAATCCAGTGGGAATCATAGTAAACATCCAGTTTTGAGAGAAAGAAGGAGCTAATTTTTTTTTTTAATTTTACGGCACAGGATCTGTGGTCTGTGAATTTGGAAATAAAGTGCATTAAATGCATTAAAGATAAATATGACAGAAGAATAAATATATTTTAAAATCTCTGTACATTTGATATACTGTGCAACATTCAGGTTTGCCCAATAATCTTATAGACAAATAAAATGCATAGACTAGGTAAAAATGTTCTAGCACAAAAACATTAAATGTTTAAGGGTAGCAATAAAAATCATATAAAGTTTCAAAATAAATCTTAAAAAAAGTTAATCAAACAAATATTAATAAACGGTAATGAAACAGCATGCTGTAATTATGATATTGGAAGATATCATAGAGTGCTTGTGTTTGTTGACTGTGACCTCTGGATATATATCGTGTAATAATAAGTGAAACAAAATGTAATAAATGCATTTAATCTCAAAGAGAAAAAGTGCAGCAGAGAAAAGGCACTGTATTTTTATGTCTAAATTTTGCGTGCCTGATTTACTGTGCAATATTCAGGTTTATATTCATAACACTGCATAAAATATGATCTAATCATACTGAGTAGTTAAACCTTATGTATGTAGCTGTAGGAAATCCAATCAAATTCCATATTTCAGTATTATGTCACATATCCACTGTGTCCTCCTCTGAAGGTAAGTGATGAATTTTATGTGTTGTGTCTAGTGCTGGGAATATGAGGATTGTCACTGGAGATTATTCTGTAAGTGTGTATGAAGGGACAGAACAGTACCGCTCACCACAGCTCCTAATACCTCACCCAGAGTACAACAAAACCACGAACAATGCAGACATCATGCTCATTAAGGTAAGAGACTACACAATGTCATCTTCAATCCAGATGAAAACACACTAGTTTACAGTGGCCTGTTCTTTGGGACTTAATTGGCTAAATTCATGATTTGCTGTTAATTTTTAATAGATTTACAGTCTTTACTAGGTCTTAGAAAGTGTTGATTAATTTTCAACACATCAGTTCTGTAATTCAAATCACAGAATTGCTCGTCCTAACACACTATTGTTTCTAGTACACGGGGACCTGTATGATGGATACTCCATATAAACAGACTTAAAAATGTGCGTAGTAGTTGATATGTTGATATGAAGCTCTCTGTGAGGAGACATTAGTGTTTTTGAAAGGAGTCTCCAGTGTTAGTGCTTTGTAACTGTCAGAGATAAAACTGTTAGACCACGGGAAAGAACAGAGAATGTTGCATTTTGCAGATTTTTGCCAGGGTTTCAGCATAAAATTGGACAATGTTGTAGAGTACAGAAAGTGAAGCGTTCTGTAAATGACCTGATATGAGGCTCGATATTATTGTGTTACAGTAAGTGAAACCTGAAACTGCTGAGGACACTAAGTACATTGAGTTCTCCATGCGCATTTGTGATGACTGACGTAAGATGAACGCAAATGCACTGGGGTTTGATAGAATCAAATGAGTCGAAACCAGACCATTGGGCGCCGGGAACAATCACACTCGGATTCGGAACGCAGCAAACGTGCCCAGTGTGAAAACCACCTCTGTCAAGGGTCTACAATGGTAGTAACTGACTCCCAAAGACCTCAGTGAGGAGTGTAAACATTTGACTGATGCTTTTACCCAAAGTGACATACAATTGATTGTAAGCACAACCTTCTGATCAGTAGCCAAAAGCCATTGATCCACCACTGTAAAGAAACCCTTAGCAGACTTTTGGTTTTCTTTACCGCTGTAAAGAACTGGAAAAATACCAAGCCGTTAGATTCCGGGAGATCTGACTTCCTGGTTCACACAGACTTGGTGTCCTCTGCAGTAGACTGAAGGGTTGTGATACATTGCTGTTCTTTTGTACTGTGGCCTGAATTCAAGGCAGTCTAGATTCAATTACTACAAACATCAACATAACTCTGTCGAGACTGCCTTTATATGCTGTTCAAAGAGTTTTTCACAGCAGTCGAAGACAAAGTTTCAGTTGTTAATGTTGCTAAAAGCTCCATCATTTCACATTTCAGTGTTCATAGTTTGAATGTCACTTACATAACTTAATAACTGTAAAATAAACTTGACCCCAGAGAAGAAGACTGCTCCATCAATGGTAAATGAAAACAGTGTTGTTTCACCCAATGGTATTTGGCATTTAAATATCCTCAGACGGGCTGCTCTTTTATGTGGTGTATAAAGGAGGTGTCTGCTGATAAAAAGTGATACAACATACTGTGCTATCTGAAAGTCATTGGAAATTTTTGTTAGTTTTGGCCCCATTTGAAGGTCATGTCATAAGTAATGGTACCTTAACCTTTGCAACTTTTCATGCATGCTGCTTCTTTCTCCCACCCAGATGCAGACTCCAGTGGTTGTGAACAACTTTGTGTCCCCTGCACCGCTGCCCCGTCAAGGGGACAACATGGCAGAGGGTCGCGTGTGTCGTGTATCTGGCTGGGGATTCACTAGCCCCACAGGGGGTATCCCTACATCTCTTCACACTGCCATAGTGCCCATTGTTTCTAGCGCCTACTGCAACAGCACGGACTCCTACGATGGCAACATCACAGAAAACATGATCTGTGCTGGCTATGCCGATGGAGGAACGGATGCTTGCAGTGTAAGCATTTTCATTTAAAGGTTTGCGGCATTATTTCAAAAATAATTGTCACATTATGGATTTTTAATCAGAGCCAAATTGTGCTACAATCTATGTAGTCATAACAACTCGCTTATTAGCTAGTAAAGCAACTACAGATCTCAGATGCAACCAGAGTGAACAAGCAGAGAACCACTTAATCAAGATGAACAAAAACAGACACATTTATAGAATTTGAATGAATAGGGTAAATATAAACAGTTTCAGCATATGATCTCAGTGTTTAGGAATACTGACACTAGCTTCGATTGTGCAGGGTTTATAACACTTTCCACTTTGCAGGGTGACTCTGGCGGGCCGCTGGTGTGTGAAGGTCTTGTCTACGGGATCGTGTCTTGGGGCAACGGTTGTGCAGATCCTCGGTATCCTGGAGTTTACACTGCCGTGTCAAAGTTTCGCAAGTGGATAGACAACACTGTATTTGGCTTTTATGGGAACTGCGGCAAGAACTAGACTGCGCTACCTCAATACATCTTCAACCATTAACTTGAAACCACAAAGAGATCAACATGCCAAATCCCATGTTGTTAGAGTATATCTTCTGGTTGTGTGGTTATTAATGTTAATTAATGTTAAATATAACTTATGATGGTTTATACCACCTGCTGAATTCTCCATTTGGATTGGAAGGAGTCTCCAGTGTCAGAGCAGTCGTTGTAATAGTCAGAGATAAAGCTGTTGGTTTAAATGTGCAGATAATGAAAACTCTTCAGGACGGAGGTCGTTGTGTTTTGTGGTTTCTTGGTAAGCTGCTTGGTATTTTTTTTTCTATTATTAACTTCATGAGAGAAAAATGGGAAGCTGGTGAGTATTGAGTGACTGTTTATAACTGCTACAATAAGGGATAACAGGAACTACCTTGTTTCATGGTTGTTCCACAAATGTAACTATAAAGAGATAAAAGGTATAGCATGTTGTTCTTTAATAATAATTAAAAAAAAAGACAATTGGCAAGTCACTGTGGTATAAGAGGAATAAAACAAGCTTTAGATAGTAAAAATTGTTTATTAATAGTATAATTAAACTAATAATAATATTTTAAGAAATAATAATTCCTTGGTTTTACTTGGTTAGCTCAGTTTTACTTGGCTATTTTTTTTCTTTCTGAGAGTGTGACTGAACCGAGTGGACTGTTGTGTATGTTCTTTAGTAGGTGCCATATTGTGTAGCACAAATATCATATTAGTAGGTCGAACAAATGCAATGTGTTCCTACCAAAGAATTACCACTGGTTATAAATCTAATATAAATGAGTTTTTTTTTCCTCAGAAATGCATGTTTTGAAATTCTTTGAACTTGGTTACCTTAAAGGTGCTGAAAGAGACATTTGTGATTCTTGCTGACATCATACTGACTTAGCCAGCTTGTGCCTACACTGATTGAATTTCCACAAATGAACTAAAGTAGCAAAAGGCTGCACACACAACTGCGCCTTTGCCATGGATTAATAACAGCTTTCGGGATTTAGACAGTTTCAGTTTTTTGTTTAGGTTTCGAAAATTGGTCTTAGCTTACTATCAAAATGACCAGTTTATTAGTTATGCCAATAAAGGCCTGGTTAACGTTACAGACTGTTATCCGATAACTATGTCTCAGAGTAGTAAGAGGATGTGTACATCACAAAGCATTTAAATGTTTGTGTTCTGGAGTGTAATAAATTGTTAACTGTATAAACATTTCCATTTACATAGTAATAATAAATTAAAGTATGTTCAAATCAGTTCTGTACCTTCTACTTAGACGTGATATAAAACACAAATTAATAGCAAAACAAAGTTTGTGACTTGTAGTAAACGCACATTAAAACACCATGTTGTTGCTATAAAACTATTTACTTGTGTGATTTAAAGGTGTTCATGAGAGACGGTAAAAAAAAACATTAGTGTGATTGTTTGGCTAGAATTTGTCATGGGTCAGTGTGAGAAACTGACTCTTGAACGAAAAGTAAAGGCCTTACTGTATAAATCTACAGCCTTACATCTCTTCTGCTTACTCTTTCTGATTTCTGTACAAACATTACATTCATCAATCAGGTAAGATGAAGTTATTTTAGTTGTATGCTAGAATTTTTTCCTTCACAAAAATTCAAAATTGATATATTTTTTAAAAACTTCATCTTTAGTCAAACAGGCAGTCAAAGAAGATAACAATGCTCTAGCAACTAACACTGTAAGTATTGTCAAAAACATCAAATATTAACTGCATAGCATTAAGGACTAGCTGTAACTAATAATAAACCTTTATACAGTCCCCTCTGAAACTATTGGAACGGCAAGGCCAGTTCCTTTGTATGTGCTATACACCAAAGACATTTGGGTTTGAGATCAAAAGATAGATATGAGAAGAGAGTTTAGGATCTCAGCTTTTATTTCTTGGTATTTACATCTAGACGTGTTTACATCTAGGCCTGTTTCAGAAGCAGCCATACAAGCCCAAGCCATGACACTACCTCCACCATGCTTCACAGATGAGCTTGTATGTTTTGGATCATGATCAAATCCTTTCTTTCTCCACACTTTGCCTTTCCATCACTTTGGTAGAGATTAATCTTGGTTCCAGGACTTTTGTGGCTCATCTCTGTATTTCTTTGTGACTTCCGATATGGCTTTCTGATTCTTACTGCTGATGAGTGGTTTTCATCTTGTGGTGTGGCCTCTGTAAGTAGCACAGCACTGTAAACTGTAAGATAAATAAAATATTGTATGTCTTCCCTTCAGTCGACTGAAGGGAACAGACAAAAAATAATCCCCCTCTTCTCTTTTGTATCATCATTATTGAGAGTGCCAACATTGCTAGCAAGAAAATCCTAGCAGGCAGAGAGAAAAAAAAAATGTCATTGGACGAGATGGAAATAGTGAAGCAAATAATTAGCAGCACCTTTTTTTTTACTGCCTGACACAGAGCAGTGTTTAACTCTACAGTCTCATCTGAGAAGTGATCATCCTGTCACAATAACTAAAGTGTCTGGATGCTAGCTTCCAGCTACACAACACTATGTGTGGAACATTAGCTTCCTGTCATGCTCAAACACCAGTCAGCAGAAAAAAATCACTCACCCATTGCACTTGGACGTGTTAGGTTTTGATGCATTTAGGTGCCGTATCTGCCTCAAGCTCTGCTTTAAATCTGCTGGGCCTTTAGCTGGTTATTCTGAGTTTTTAGCACGAGTTTGTAAGGGATTTTTCGGTGTGAAAACAAACCTGCTAATCATGATTCTAGCTGGTGTTTTCGCTCTAGTTAGCTCTAGTTAGCTAGCAGCCAACTGGATTTTTCCAGTTCCATGCATCATTTAACAAAATCTGTAGGTTTATGTCATTAATAATCCAAATTCTGTATCACATCACTCTGTTGTTGATTATTTTCCTATTATTTCCTATAAAGGCACACCCATCTAATGTATTATTGATTTTCAAAAAATGTGATCTGCAGGCATTTCCTTCATAGTAGCAATAACATGGCCATGATTTCAGATAAGAGTCTTATCTGGGGTAATTTAAACACACTTGGGCACACCCTTTAGGATTGCCGTCACCATATCACCATGACACAGACATAAAATGTGCTACTTTTCGGACTATCTCCTTACTCAACCAGGGATTTCAGTCGTTCTGATTAAAGGTGCGTTCTCGTCACAGCTGCAGTTTAAGGGAACCAACCTCATTGTTGAATTATTCTTTATTGTGCAACATAAACACATATTGTACTACATATATTGATATCCCAAGGGAACAATATAACGCATTAGATTGGGTTGGATTAGACGTGGTGAAATGATTTAGTCCAAAAACAAATTGTCCATGCCGGCAGTTCTCAGGAGATCTGAGTTTGTGGTTTAAAAGACTAACCCTGTCATGTAGCACTCAGATAAAAATGGCCTTTTATCTGAATCTAGGTCATATATTCATAACACGGCTATTTCAAGTGAACAGAGAAGACCCTGGGAACATATTCAAGAAAACATTTTGTGTTACTTCTGATGCAGCCAGTGTGTTTTTTTTAATGTTTTTTCATTGTGTTTTTTGTCTGAAAAGAGTCTCTTACGTAATATGCTGCTTTCTTTAATGACATATAAACATTTTACTGTAACATTTAACTTTGTGCTAGAAAACTAATGTTTGGGAATCTATCTAAAATGTTTTTTGTACTGACGATAATGTAGAAGTCATAAAATAAAAAAAATCTATAACAAAATATAGGGTGCCTAAAACTTTTGCAAAGTACTGTATATATATATATATATATATATATATATATATATATATATATATATATATATATATATATATATATATATATATATATATATATATATATATATATATATGTGTGTGTTATTGATTCGCATATTAAATTTGGCAAAAGTTTTACGTTGGATGCCCTTCCTGACTAAACCCTCTCTATTTATCCGGGCTTGGGACCGGCACAAAAAGTACACTGCCTTGTGACCTCCTGTGGCTAGATTGACATTCATAAATGTGTATTTTATATATATATATATATATATATATATATATATATATATATATATATATATATATATATATATATATATATATATATATATATATATATATAAATTAAATACACATTTATGAATGTAATGGGGGTCAGTGAATTTCTATTACAGTTAAAGGGGTCCCTGCATTTAGCACTAACAGGCATCTTTGCTTCTCTTTGGGACAAGACCAGACACTTCAAATGATAGTTCAGCCTGGCCATAAATTCAGCCTGGCAGGAACGCTGTGTATCAGAGCCTGGAAACTTCTGACTGATGACTTTCTGACCATAAATGAACAAAGACATGGTGGACTCAAAAAGAAAATCAATACTAGCTTTCAGACCGGGAGCTCAGGTTTAATAAACTCAGATTTATTTTGAAACACTTTATACAACCTTGAATTTGGAGACTGAAGTCTAAGTAACGTAAATGTTTAGTGTGCTCTGAAACACCATTTCAGAGCAGCGTTTTTTCTTTTTGTGCCTTTTTTTTTTTGAAGTTATCCTTCAGGCAAATAAAGTGCTCATGTCATACTACTTTCTAGTAGAAGCATTTTATTTGGATGTGGGTTAATGGCATGCTTCCTGTCTCCATCGGGTTACAGTGAGTACTTCGGGTGTGCTGTAATAAGAAAATAATAAATGATAGGGTGGTGTGGATTAACGCAAAGTTGATTATTTTCGACCAACAGTGAATGTCCTGAGTTGCATTATTAATTAATTATACCACAGCAATTTACCAACCATCATTTTTTTTTAAATTAATGGTAACACTTTACAATAACAGTACATAATAATCATGCACTAATACCTGAATTAATACTTATCAATACCAATTATGAACTAATGATGGGTTAAGGCATGTACTAATCATGAACTAATGAAGAGCTAACCTTAAATACGATGTCTTATAAATTCATGTGTGAATAACAACAACCTTAGTACATGTTAGTACTTAAGTGTTTGTTAGTTAATGTACTAATTAACATGCAGGGGTGAACTAAATCAAACATGCTCTATGAGAAAAAATTTGAATTAAACGTGCATAATTTAGAATTGTTTATATAATTTGCCATATGCAGCTGCGTACACAAACATCACTGGATGGCATTGAGATGAAATTATTGGTGTTTATTATTAGTGTGTCTTTCTACATTCGATAAGGAGGATCGATGTAAATTATGAAGGTAATCCAGCGCCATCCAGTGATGTTTGTGTACGCAGCTGCATATGGCCAATTATATAAACTGTCTGAAAATATGCACGGGTAATTCATATTCTTTCTTATAGAGCATGTTTGATTTAGTTTACCCCCACATGTTAATTAATGCATTAACTAACAAATACTTAAGTACTAACATGTACTTAAGGTGGTCGTTATTCACGCATGAATTCATAAGACTCAGGTCGTAGTTAAGGTGTTAGCTCTTCATTAGCTTAACTCATTATTAGTTCATAAGTAAGTTTAAGTGCATGAATATTCATGTACTGTTATTGTAAAGAGTTACTAAATTAATTAAAGAAGGATACATCAGACTTTTTTCAGTTTATAGTTACATTTAATGTTGTGGAGCGATTGTGAAACAAGTTAGTTCCTGTTATCACTTACAATATGACAGCTATAGACAGTCATCCAATCACCAGCTTCTCTTTTTTCGTCCCTCTTGAAGTTTATAAGGCAACAACAACAACAACAACAAAAACAACAACAACAAAGCTTGTCATGTTACTGAGAAACCGGAAAGTGCTCCTGTTCCGAAGACATTCCTGTGATGGAAAACTTATTGACTGTTACGCAAAGCACTGACACTGGAGACTCCTTCCATGAATACTAAATAAACATTGTGTTCTTCCACAAATGTTAAAAAACAACACGTGAATTAGTTACTACAGAAATGTTAACTTATTAGAACAAGTCGCAGTAACATAAACCTTAACTGCAGATGGAACTACTGTCTACTAATGAGCTGCTGTTATAGAAAATTAATCAACACCTTCGACCAATCGGATTACAGAATTCAACAGCACTGTGTTTTAAGTGTTAATACACGTTTATATCACAGTGGCATTTTGTACAAAGTTTTAGTGTCCACTTTTTCAGTACTGCCTGTTCAGTACTTACTGTGCTGTTTTGTCTCTCTTCTGTCTTTTTTTCCCCTTTAACCTACTAAGTGTGCATTTATTTATTTATTTATTTATTTATTTTATCTCACTGACGGCTTGCCAGTTTTGGATATGACCTGAATATTTTATAGGTCTGTACGGGCAGAATTTCAAAGAACAATGATGAAAAAACAGACAGCCCAAAGAAAAGTACTGGTTATTTATTCAGTGTCCTCATATTCAGAGCTAAAAAGATGAAGCCTAAAATCTCACAAGCATGACAGGGTCCAGCAGAAAGGACGGTATCCATCTTCAGCTTGTACTTTGGAAATGTCAGCCTGGCTTTCCTGTCAGTAATGCACAGCCTGCACAAGCCAGGTAGTTTGCTTAATTTCTTACATCGGTCAAAACGCTGGCTTAAAACGAGCAAGGTCTTTATGACCTCAGTCGTAAGGGATGTCATAACCCCCAGTGTCAGCTCCAAATGCGTACGGTCATTCAGCATTTGAGAGACATTAGCTCTGAGACAGGAGGCATCTATTTTTCCGTCCTCATTGAGACGAGCAGCCGAGCGGGGCTAAATTGAGATGAATAGTGCTCAGGCAGTGGCCTGGTGATGTACCTGGGAGTGCGCAGACCTGCATTAAAAACCGCACAAACGTTTACAGAATAGTAAACCACTGAAGGATAAGCAAAGCATAAATTACGCCGTTCTCTCTGGAAATGATCTAAAGGGCCTGTCCTGTTCTGTAATTGCGTGGGCTTATGGGAGATTTGCGCACAATCCGTGCGTGCTGTTTGCTTATGGAATTTAAATGGCTTGGGAAAGATTTGAGAATGAAATGTACAGTTAGTAGTGCACCACTGAAACAGGAACTGTATATTTTATAGGACCTGTGTTTGGTGACATTTTATTTTATTTTATTTATGTATTTATTTATTTATTTCTGTTCTGTTCATTACTTAGCAAGGAAACATTTATTTTACAATACTTCAAAAGTCTTATGTTGTGATCAAAGTCATTCAAATGTTGGGATTCAACAGTTTTTTTTTTTTTTTGTTTTGTTTTGTTTTGTTTTAACAAAAACTAAAAACTAAAATAAAAAAAAGCCAAAAGGTTTCCTTAGTCACTGAGATTAAGGTTAGGGTCACATTTATTACTATTACACTGTATAGAACTGCAACACAATATACTGTGCTTCCTGCACCTTAGCATAGCTATAGAAGTATATGATACATACTATGCAGGTTTACTATTAATATCTATTCTATACATACATTTTTATAGTTTTACCTTTCTTAGTTTATTTATTATGTGTATTTGTGTCTTGTCTTTTATGCATGCTGCTATATGTGCATGATGTATAAAGTCTTGTATTATCTTATCTTAACTCATCTAATCTTATCTTCTCTTATCTTGGCTTATATTGCCTTATCTTGTCTTGTCTTGCCTTATCCTATCTCGCCCTATCTTATCTTGCCTTATTTTATCCTGCCCTATCTTATTTTATCTTATCTTATCTTATCTTATCTTATCTTATCTTATCTTATCTTATCCTATCCTTTCTTATCCTATCTCATCTTATCTTATCTTATCTTATCTTATCTTATCTTATCTTATCTTATCTTGTCCTGTCCTGTCCTGTACTGCCTTATCTTATCCTATCCTATCCTATCCTATCCTATCCTATCTTACCCTATCCTATCCTATCCTATCGCATCGTGTCTTATCTTATCTTATCTTATCTTATCTTATCTTATCTTATCTTATCTTATCTTATCTTATCTTATCTTATCTTATCTTGTCCTGTCCTGTCCTGTACTGCCTTATCTTATCCTATCCTATCCTATCCTATCCTATCCTATCCTATCCTATCCTATCCTGTCCTATCTTATCTTATCCTATCCTATCCTATCGCATCGTGTCTTATCTTATCTTATCTGGTCTTGCCTTATCTTATGTTGTCTTATCTTGCCCTGTCTTATCTTATCGTATCTGGTCTTATCTTAGGTGTAGCATAGTATTACTTAACTGGATTAATAATTATATCAGTGGAAGGATAATAAGACAAATTATTAGTGAAGAGTAAAACAGCATGTCCAGAAGTATTTTATTCCTCTTATATGACAGCAATTTGCCAGTTATTTCAGTCATTTATTTTCTAAAGTACGGCACATCATATATTTTTTATGCATTTATAGTAACATTAAATGTTGTGGAACATCCACGAGACAAGTTAGTTCCTGTTATCACTTATAACAAATATAAACAGTTGTTCTATCATCAGCCTCTTTTTTTTCTCTCTTTCAGGACAGCAAAAACCTCCTCTGTCCTGAAGAGTTACAAAGCGCTGACACTGGAGACTCCTTCCATAAATGTCTAATAAACATGTCCTTACAGAAAACGGCACCATAACAATTATTTTACTGTACGTTTTGCTTCATTAAATAACAACAGATTTGTACATTACAGCAGGTTTATCATTAGGCTTAGCTTATATGGAGTGTCCTGTGTGAGTTGTGTTATAATTAATGAATTAATATAAACTTGTGATTTGAACAACAGCCAAATCTTAATTATATGGAGTGTAAAAATGAAATGTCATTTATACATAATTAATTTGTTTCTCACTAATTAAGTATAACCAAAAGATTGAGGTTGAAATAAAAGTTTTACTTTTCTTCTACCTATGTTTTTTTTTTTTTTTTTTTTACATCAGAAGTACTCTTAACAGCTTTACAGAACAGGATGTGACCTGGTTGTTACATAAAGCCGCTGCGAAGGCTGCAATTACCGGAGCCGCTCGTTTTTCGCCCCCTCTTAAGTCTCAGCTACACTTTTGCTGTTCTCCCTGAATAACTCCCCGAAGCAAAAAAAAAAAAGGCACACACTAAGGAAAGCATCGTCACTGCCAGACCTTTAAGGAGCGACTGTGAATTGAAGAAATGAGTCAGAGATGAGTTGAGCCTTTAATTATGTTTAAAAAGTGGCCATTAGGCAGACTAGTAGCCTGTTGTGTGAAGACAAGCCCTAATGAGGTATTATGTATGCAAAAATGGCACTCCATTTCCCTCTTCTCTCTCCTCGTGCCCTCGTCCTGATTGTGATTCATCAAGTTTCTCCTGAGAGGAATGTCAGAAACTCAAGGGCTGTAATGTTTCTTAACAAGACCTGTCAGTCAGGAGACCTCTGTGCTGTCTGTCAGTTGATAACAGAGCTTGTTACCTAAAGCCCAGACCAGAGCTGTGTATGAGTGTGTGTGTGTGTGTGTGTGTGAGAGAGAGAGAGAGAGAGAGAGAGACATAACATCCTCCACATCTCTCCTCTGCACCATTAATGCTAAAGCAGACAGACACAGACATAAAGACACCTACATACCGTATCTGCCCAAGCAAATTACAATATTTCTAATGTCTTGGGAACATTTTTTTTTTGATAATGGATAACCATTTCATAACTATATTATGGAAATAAAACAGATTATTAAAAAAAAAAAAGAAGCAGATATAGTTGAGTGCAAAAGTTTGCATCCCCTATGGGTTTTAAAGGGACAAAATGACAATGTTCATCTATTGTACATTGTGTACATATACATATTTTATAGTGTATCTATAAAAGAGTAAAAACAGCAATCCAAACAATTAGACAAAATCAACAAAAAAAAGTGCTTGAAAAGTACCAATTTGGTATTTTCAGTACCCAGGCAGTATGTGACAACAGAATAAAAGGATAACAGAATGTTTACATTTTCCCATTCAGAAAGGGACATTTAATTTTTTTTTTTTTTTAGGAATATCTTAACATACCCTTTTGGCCATTTTGTTACTTGTAATAATAAAGGAATAGTGGTGAAACAGATATTTTGTTATAAATATTTAATTTTCCTTAACCGTGGTAGACTAAGGGTATATAAAAAAGAGTTCAAGACAATTTAGCAGGATCTGACAGTGTACAAGAAGGAAGTGAGCACGAACATGAGCAAAACATGAATATAACATTAGAAATCTTAGTCTTTAAACTAGATAGTGGCAGACAATGAGAATATCAGCTTAGACTACGAATAAACTTCAGTTTGAAGAACAAACTCATTATGAAAATTTAAACAGATCATGACTTATAAATAAAATCATGAAATACTGGGTAGGTGTTCATGGAAGAAGCAGAAAATGGCAAGACTCCATACACATGGAGAGTCTTGACTCCGGTGTGAGTGTTTAAAGAGTCCTTAATTGATTATTAGGAAGCAGTTGCAGGTGTTAATGGTCAGTCGAGGCGGAGTGCCGTGGACAGGGTGGCTGTAGTGGCATGCTGGGACTTGGAGTTTGTTACAATAAGATGTTTGGCAAAAAGATGGCTTCAAAAAGATGTTTCATTGCAAAAACATGAAAGGAAAAACTTGAAAAAGGTTGCAAAATGAAATGAAACCAAAGATGGTTGATGAAAACAGATGTACAAATAAACAATAGAGCATGGAGCTTATAAATTGTATATGCAAATCTGCAGAAAGAAATGGTATCTTTTAAATAATAATAATAATAATAATAATAATTTTTCAACGTTGAGTCTATGAAAACATTTAAACATTCAAAAAACCCATCTCATGCAGCAGATCAGATGCACTTAATATATAGGGATCTACAGAGTTCTGTATCGGTGGCGTTTCCATTTTCCTTTTACTGTATTTTTCTTTCTGAAGTACCACAGTAGTATCTATCAAACCTGTCAGCCACACAAACACACACACAGAGGATTAGAAATACACACACACACACACACACACAGTCACATAAACAGAAACAAGCAGTGAAAGTGAAGGAGGTGGCAGCATCCTGATTCAGAATACAGCAAAATCGCACATCTATCAAATAGCGGCTAATAAAAAGACAGCAAATGTCGAGGGGGTGTGGGGCTGAACGAAGCGTGAGAGGATTTCTGAGGCTGACTCGTGGGTGTGCTGTGTCTCTCACTCATAGCTTTTTCTCTGTACATGTGACTCAGTCGAAAGCTTGCACACACGCTGAGCACATTTTAAACACAGCTCCAGGAGGAACATTAGCTTCGCACACATCACAGAGCGCTCTGAAGTTAAAAGCCTACAGCAAAAAGATGAATTGTAGAGAGAAATGGGGGAGAAAAGAAGGATTACTGACCCCCTACCTCAATGCAACACAATGCACACACCAGATAATATGTGCAGGAATTGCTCACTGTGATTTGTATACAGCAGGATCCAACTGTCTGAGTCCACTAATCACCTTTTGTTTTATTTCACCATTTTGTGACCTTAGTACTATAACGCTTTATAATAACCTTGTTAAAAAAATAAGAAAAACATGTACTTATTGATATGGTGAATTTTTCCTGTAATGAGATTTAGCTAGTGTCAGTGAGTAGGTTTTCTGCCTCCAGAAAGTCTTCAAGACAGATGACTTAGTGCTTTCAAATTTCTCTATAACATGACAAGCAGCGTTTTTACCTTTTCTTTGTTTTCTTTTGCTGTATGACACCTTGTCCTGCGATGGGTTGGCATCTGGTCCAGGGTCTCCCCCACCTTGTACGGAAAATGGATGGATGTTTTATTCCTTACAGAATAAATCTAATAATTATATAATAGCTTATAAAACTAAGATAATGATTTGGCAAAAGTTGAACTCGAAATCAAAACATTTTATCAATTTATCAGTTCATATATCTTTGTTCGTTAATGTACACAAGTGCTCAGTATCAGTCATTTAAAAGACAAAATGATTGTTTTTCCGTGAATTTTTTTTTTAATGAAAATGCTAATTTTGCATGCCTCTGAACATGTGCATCGCTGACAGGGGTAAAACAATATTTACCAATAACGTCATGTTTAACATCCCCAACTATCATCAAATGAAAACTCGCCAAATGTCACATTATATGCGTTTCTATTTCAATTTGTCTTAAAAAACGTTTTTTTGTTTTTTTTTGCCTGCTGGAGAAATCCTCATATAAAATGTAAAATCTAAACATACGTCAGTATTCTTTTCATACACCATTTGCTTTATGTATTCAAATTGTCATAAACGGTATATTTCATTCAAATGGTAATGCGTGTGTGCTCATTACACACTTTATATTTAATCCATTAGTACAGTCCTCAAAGTGTTATCTATTGTTGCCAGAGGTACCAAAATTCTTTATTCAAATAATAAAAGTTGAAGAACATGGCAGGCATTATCAGTCTGGAAAAATCTCCCAAATGTGACATCCTCCAACCAAGGAATGCTGCTTTTTGGACAGCTCTGTTGATGGACATGAGCTTCCATGCTGCGCACTCTCAGTTCCAGAATCAACTGTTTCAACTGTGCAAATATTTATTATTTTGCACATGTATTGCAGTGATTTGTTATTGATTCATTTACGTTGTTAACAGTATAGCCTAAAAAGCATTCTTTGCTCTTATTTATTATCATTTACCTGTACAACAGCCAAAATATAGCCTGAAATAGGTCCTGAATCAGTTTTTTTCTTTATGCAAAATGCATCTTTCGACTACTTTTGTTTAAATTACTAGTTCGACTAGTAAATAATTAATCCTCGTGCAACCTCTACTGACTACACGTGCATAAATGACAGATTACACTAAGCTCTTTGTATCCACTTGAGAGCAACTACCATTTCCAGATTTGAATTAGTTCTGCTTCAGCATTATCCAGGAACTGATCCGTCCACTTTAATGTTTTCTCGAGGGCCCGAGGGGGTTCAGAGTGCGATGTGTGCAAGCCGACTGCTCACAAAATGCTGCAATAGTACTGATTCTCACCCAATGATTAGCTTCAGGGATGAGCCTAAGAGAGGGCAGAGTCAGATCGATAAGTAAGAAGCATGATAGGGTACTGTGGGGCAAAAGGCTAATGGGAATAGAAGACCATCTCCTAGCCATCGTACACCTCAGACTGAAATGAGCAGTAGGCCTGAGGGAAGCACTTAGAAGTAAAGCGTAGCACACACTATATTTCTGGAAGAGAGAAAAATATAAAGATGAAAGAGATAAAGGCAGTGATAAACTGATAAATAATGACTTTCCTTAACTTACTCAGATTTTTATCTTCTTTTAGTATTGTGTATTCCAGACTGAGTGCATGTTTCATCTGAGAGTCATTACAAGCAGTTACAAGTGGGATATATATATATATATATATATATATATATATATATATATATATATATATATATATATATATATATATATATATATATATATATATATATATATATATAGTTTCATTGCTCATAATTGCAAGTCAACATCTCATGCTTTATTAACCAGATATTAACTTGCCTTGCCAAAGTACAACTGCAATCAAGCACTTTACATAAAGCAGCTGGCAAACTTCCTCTTCAATTACCTGTACTGATGACTTCCATAAACAGCTGTGATCAAAGTGGATATGAATTATTTAATTCATGCCCCCCAAAGGTGTAAGTTGTGTCTTTGATAGTTATTTCGGAAATCGTACCCAAGTTACTAATGAAAAGCGGACAATTCTACTTAAGCACCTCCTCAGCATGTGGGCCTGTGAAACCGTGATAATTTGGTCTGATGTGAGTAACTCCCAATTATTTATCCTTTTTTTGTCTTTCTCTTTTCACAATTGAGGTGATGATGGCATGGTTGTTGGTGCTTCAGTCGTTCAGAAACTGCAGAGATTTTAATACACAACATTCTCCACAGCGGTGGTCACCAGCCCTGTTCCAAGAGATCTACCTTCCTGAAGACTTTAGCGCCAATCATAAACATATCCACCTGCCCATCTAATTATTGCCTTGAGAAGTTCTTGTTCTCACTAAAACGTGTTAGATTTTGGTTGGAGATGAAACCTGAAGGAGGGTAGAACTCCAGAAACAGTGTTGGTGACCACAGCTCTAGCGTTTACACAGAAAGGTGCAAAAAAACAAACAAACAAAAAAAACATCCAATGGGTGGCAGTTCTGTTGGTGAAAACACCTTGTTGATGAGCTGACAGGAAGGCTACGGTACCTCAAATACCCACCCTTTACAACCGGTTTGAGCAGAAAAGCATCTCAGAATGCACAACTTTGAGGTGGATGGGCTAAAACAGCAGAAGAGAACAACGCGTTCCACTCCTGTCAGCCAAGATCAGGAGTCTGAAGCTGCAGTGAGCAGCAAAACTGGTCATTTTAAAAACATCATCTGGTCTTTTTCCAGTTTTCACATGTCCAGTATCGGTGAGCCTGTTTTATATCCACAGCTATTATACACTACTTGAGCTGTAATTTGTTGCAACATCTTAATTAGTTTTCAATCGAGACCCAAACGAGCTTTCAATCGTGCGTTCTTTTTTCACATTAGCCAAATAACACCTGGTCTTCTCTTCCAATCTAAACTCCTGTCGCAATTTCTAATTTATAATCCTATATACATTCTTACACTATTGATGGATCAGCTCAAGAGGGGACTTTTTTTTTTTTTTTTCAGACTGCAGGTTGGGTGGATGTGAAGCCAAGTCTCTCTTGTGGCTCTGGTTTAAGACACTGACAGTAACAGACACTAATTAGCACTAACAAGCTCCCTTGTGTGCTTTTTTTGCTCCATGCAGCCTTTGTTTTCGGTGCTAGAAAGACCCATAGAATCGAAAACCAGTGGATAATGTATAGTAGGCTGTCTTAAAAATAGGGTGTTAATGCACCAGTGAAGGGCAATTAAGTCAGGATAATTTTGGTGACACTCCCTGCTGCTTAAACGCCCACTCACGCTCAGTTCCTCAGCGTTAGCTGTAGCTCTTTCCACGTTAAAGAAAGATCCCAGAAAGTCACAAAGCCACAACAGAACACTTTTGAACTGCAGAACTTCCTGTCTGCAAATAATCAGTTATGTGTCCCAGCTTTGTGTGGTCAGATTCCTGAGGCAGGAGCATCTGTCCAAACATATACTCTTAGGGTTCTCTGGTTTTGTTTGATACTAAAGAGGGTTTCCTTATCAGAAAACATTCCAAGTAGAACATCTTTAGGAAGTGAAGAATCCTAACTCTCACTGACAAACCCCTTTCTAAGTATTGAAGTATTGAAGTATTTTTTTCAATGAACTTCTCATGTATTCTCTCGTCCACACTCTTAAGAAGTCCCATGTAGTTATAAGGTTTCTTTGGAGGATGTAAATTCATAGAACGAGTTCTACGTAACACCCTTTGGTGGGTGTATAATCTTAAAGGGGTTCTACGTTGACCCTGCTGGGAGGTGCACAGTACGAGCTTAACTTGGAACCCTTTGGTGTGTGTAGATTCTTAAATTGGGTATATATGGAACCCTCTGCAGATTGTGCACTCTAACATAGGTTCTATAGTAAACCTGTTGGTGGGTGTACACTCATTAAGAGTTACTACTTTGAACCCTTTGGGGCTTGCACTCTGAGAATATATTCCGCTTGGAAACCTTTGGTGGGTATAGACTCATAAATAAGTTCTATAAGGAACATTCTGGGGGTGGTACACTCTTACAAAGGTTCTTTGAACAAGTTGGTGGGTGTACAGTCTTATAATAGGTTCTACTTGGAACCATCTGGGAGGTGTACACTCATAAAAAGGTTCTACTAAGAACTGGCTGGATTGTACAGTCTTAGAATAGATTCAGTTTGGAACCCTGAGGTGCAGATTCTTGAATGGGTTCTACATGAATCTTATGGAAGTTCTACTTGGAACACTTTGATGGGTGTAGATTCTTAAACATAGATTATTTTAAATACTTTGAACCCACTGGAGGTTTACATTCTTAGAATAAGTTCTACCCTCTGAGAACTTAAGTGGGACCCTCTGAGGGTGGAGATTCTTAAATGGGTTGTACATTGAACACTCTGGGGGTTGTATAGTCATACAGCATTCTACTTGGAACCCTTTGATGGGTGTACACTCACGAAGGACTTCTACTTGGAACCCTCTGAGGGTGTACACTAATAAAGGGGTTCTAAATGGAACCCTGGGGTGCAAATTCTTGAATGGCTTCTACATGGGACTCTGGGAGTTCTACGGATCTACAGAGGTTCTACTAAGAACCGGTTGGTGGATGTAGACTCTTAAATAGTTCCCTCTTGTAACCCTCTGGGAGGTGTACACATATAAAGGTGCTCTACTTTGAACCCTCTGGTGGTTGTACAGTCTTATAGAAGCCCTACTTGGAACCCTATGGGAGATCTTCACTCACACAAAGGATTTTAATAGGAACCCACTGGGCCTGTAGATTTTTCTTCTGTTCTTCAACCATCTCTGGGTGTACACTCTTACAGCAGATCTACATGGAAAAAGCTAGAGAGGAGTACACTGTTGGAATGGTTTCTACTTTGAACACTTTGATGGGTGTAGAGTTTGAAAAGGGATCTATTTTGAAACCTCTAGGGTTTTATGCACTTAGAAGGAGTTCTACCTGAAACCATTGGCGAAGGGGGGTTATACATTCTTAAAAAGGAGTTCTACATGGAACCAATTGGGGATGTAGACTCTAGATGGGATTCTCCTTGGAACCTTTTGGGGGATATACATTCTTGAAAAGGTTAGGGGGTTTACATACAGTATTTTGAAGGGGTTCTACCTGAAACCATTGGTAAGGGGTGGTTGTACAAGGGTAAGGGATGGGTTTTTAAAGGGGTCCTACTTAGAACCAATTGACAGGTCTATAATCTTAAGATGTACATTAATTTGAACCACTTGTGGATGTACACTCTTAAATGGGATTCTACCTGGAACCCTCTGGGGGGTGTACAATACACCCTTAAAAATGACTGAAGTCTCTGAAAGCAAAACCATCTGTTTTTTTCCCTCGTAAGTAAGCACACAAGTTATTCCGGGGGAAAAAGAAAAAAGAAAAAATACATAAAAGGAATATAAAATGAATTGTATACTTGATATGCTCTGATTTTCTGTTTAAAGATTTTGTGCAAGTTTCTCTAATCTTGTGTCCTGGTGTCAGAATGGAAGTGTGCACTCAGCAGCTCTGTCCCCTGCAAAATACAACATCCACACCAAACAAAAAGCGGTCAGCAAAATTCATCATCTGACTCAGACATTGGCAAGCTGATTTATCGGAAGTCCTGGCAACCAGACAAAAGCCTCGCAGTCTCTTGCTTTTTTTTTTTTTTTTTTTTCTTTTAATCCGGGGGAATTGTGGGTAAGTGTGCAGATGGCTGAATTAATAACACACTCTCTGCTGACAACAGAGCTTCAGGGCGGTGTCCTGGTCCAAGTACATATGAAATATACCGTATATATGTGACCACAAATGTTTGGTTATGCTGATCACTGCTTGGTTGTCTATAACAGCAGCTCTGAAAGTATTTCTGGCTGCAAGGTTTATATTATTGTACTTGATCTAGTGTGTTATATAGTAACAGCTCATTCACTGGAACTGTGTATTGTGCTGTTCCAATGATGGTTTAAATTATGGTTGAGCCTGTACAGCACTATGTGACACAATGTCCACAACAGACTAAACAAATAAGAGCTGTGTCTCATAGTGCATACTTATGGACTATTATAGACACTGAGTATTAACACTAAGTCTTTTCCCTGCTGCGGTTAGTGTTTGAATTATGAGATCTAGGCTTTTGAATTGAGACACAGCTCTTGATAACAACATTGCATATTTAATCTTTCTGCTGCACAGTGATAAATATGTGTTCCGAAATACCTGGCATGAAATCGATAAACATTGTAGAGGTTGACACGGAAACCTGATGGACATGATTTCAGCTCTGACATACCATCTATGGGTTTTAATCCCCCAGATGCACAAAAGGTGCACAAATGAGTGTGTGAACAATGCTGCTCCTATTCACTATATAGTGCACTAATTATGTAGTGCCATTTTGCATTGTTGTCCATAATCAGTGAAGCACACCCAGTGCACTATTTTTAATTCTATAATGCACCATGATAGTTAGGGTACAAATTGTGTGTCCCAGCAGGCACGGTCAATTTTTACACTAAATTTACATTTACATTGCTGTCTAAAATGTTCCAAAGACTTTACTGAGCTGATTAAAAACAAACACCAAATTATGAGCGAGCTGGAGGGATGAGGAATAAATCAAACCGTACTTAATTTTACAGCTGCACGTGTGCTGTGACGCAAGCAGGTCGTAAGAACAGAAGACGATTCATGGCGCGTCAGACTCATGCGCTTTCCTTATAATTCATTATAACGACACACTTCAGCCCTACCTTGTGTTATTATAAACAGTGTCCCTTATTGTATTGCTGTCTCACATACTAAAGCGGATCTGAACCCGCTACAACATCAACCACATATACCGTACATACATACATAATATGACCATTATTTCATTAAAGGCCTTTTTCATGTACAGGAACTTACAGTGTTGTGAGTTTCAATTCCCATTCATGAGTTCAGATCTTCACATAATAACACAGCTAGACATAATTTAGTTTTTTTTTTTCTTCCTCTAAAAAACATGGTCGATTTGCCTTTAATTTGATCCATCCTCTGAACTGAAGGACTGAAAAACCAAAACCTGAAGGTTGTTCAGAAGAAAGGAGAATTTCTTTCGAACGTCCTTCAGCTTTGAGTTAAACGGCCTTGCTGATGATAAAGCGATGACGCTGTTCTGGTCTTGTGCCAGATCTCCATTATAATTACAGTTTATCATCAGGTCGTGAAACTACGTACATCACAGCGCCATTGAAACGTCTCCTTCTTCGACAAAGGTGACTTAATGGAAAAACTTTCCTCTAACAACACCCCCTGCTGTTCTGCAGAAACTATGCTTCTAGTGACTTGAATATAAATGTTATAATTGTGACTTCTTGAATGCAGGTTAAGAAATGAAAAGTGCATTAAAAAGTGATTATTACCTGCTGGAGAAATAATCATCTCAAATGAGATTTTCTCAAAAGAGCGACACTCAGTTTGCAGGATTAAACTTAGAGTTTTAATGTCGCGCTTGTATCCTGCATTCAGATTGCTCATTTTCCACCTGCTGCTATAATTTCGAGATAAAGGGTGGCTGGTGAAGTGCCAGAAAATGAAAATGATACTGCACTTTCAGTAAAACCAGAAATTTAAACTAATTATTTAAACTCTAGAAATTCAGCAAAGAACTGAATGATTTCTGGGTCAGTATTTCTCAAAATGGCGCTCAGGGACTCCAGACAGTCCATAATTCTGCTCTGATATTTTTGCTTATCTGATTTTACTATAAGTATACAGTAGTATAATACAGATATGAGTATATTAATACAGTAAGACAGTTATACCCTGCTGAACTGAACCAAGTCACATCTCACCCCACACACAAATCAATACTCTGTACACACACTGTTCTCTGTGCACTCATTCATCAAGAACCGGTACATACACACTATTTTATTTTATTACCCATATCACACCTCTTTCATATTGCTCATATTTAGACTGTATTTAGACTTATTCATCACTGGATCCCTATATACCCATCTCATTGTACGTACTGTATATACCTCGCCATCCTATTTGTTGCTTAATCTGCACTTTACTACTACTTTGTTGTACATTTTGCTGCACTAGTACTTTTACTCTGTGCAATAACACTAAAGCTGAATCTATGCTTAAATCTGATGAAATATTTACGGTGCCACGGTTACGGTTATGCAGCGGGTAGCATTGATGCCTCATAGCTCCAGGGTTTCTGGTTTGATCCCAGGTTACCGTCTGTGTGGGGTTCTGCATGTTCGGCACATGTCCTTGGGGTTTCCTCTGGGTCCTCTGGTTTCCTCCCGCCTCCCAAAAACCTGCTGGTAAGTCAATTAGCCTCATCTAGCCTGATTTCCCGCTTTGTAAAGAGTGTTCCCAGAATAGGCTCCAAATCCACCACGACCCTGACCAGGATAAAATTCAAGATAAGCTCACGATATATTTGAATCAAACATTTTAAACAATCAGGGCGCAAAAATTCATATGAAATTGATTGTACTGTGTCATTCTACCAACAAAACAGTGATGCCTCAGTGGTTAATGCTTTGGGCTACCGATGGGAAGGTTATGAGTTCAAATCCCAGCACTGTCAAGCTGGTATGCTTGACCCTCAACTGCTCAGTTGTTCCCTGTCTCAACTGTGGCTTTGGATAGAAGTGTTGTATTTAAATGTGCATAATGTGAAACATAACTCATGAAACTAACGATTTAATAAAACTCTTATTATTATTTCTAAGAAATGATATGGTAATATAGTGGAGACTGAATGCTTAAATCTTGGTGATGCCATGGCAACACCGGCCTCTCTCGTCTCTCAGTTCAAAAAGATGTAGCAGCTTAATTTTTCTTCTTTGAAGCATTCTTACCGTCCCTCAAGTGTCAGGGGGAGAACCAGATAGATTTTTTAGATTTATTTATTAACTTTAAAGTGCACTTTTAAGTCAATATGTAGTTTATTTTCAAGTCATTTCAAGGCTAATGTACTAATATTATCTTCGAAGAGTCATGAATGGACAGGGGTTTGGACCAACATGCAGGTTTACTGGCAAAGCCGACAAACCCGAAGGACAGAGACAAAAATGAAGTCCAAAAGGGTTAAGGAAATCAACAAACCAATTGGTTTAGGTGAATCAAACGTAAAAACCAACTAGCTCAAGACCAGAATACACTCAAAGGGCATGGTAATGTCATTAGTGATGACTTAACTGAGATATTTTGCAATATGGTTTGAGCTGTGCTGACATGACAGCAGTAAACTTACAAGTATACTTTGTGAAGCCTCCTCTCCCTCCAAGTATTTTCTCCAAATGGTTTTTCGAAATTTGTCATCAAATAAAACCCAACAGCGGCTTAGCTGTCTGAGCGCTGTTTTCCAGATCTATGGCACGGTTAAATGAATTTCATTCTCATGCTAGGCTTTGTTATCTGTTAAAATACCCTTTAGTGTCAAGAAGAGCATGGGTTAGCGTTTTTGTGAAAGCGTCTTGCTCGAAGTCCCAGCATTAATTTATAATTAACTTCAACCTAGCTGAGACAGGACGTGTAAACTCGCAAAGCAGAATTTGATCACTGCAAATCGAAATGTAAATTTGCTTCAGTCTTCAGTCTCGTTTTGGCGCCGATTGCAGAAGTAGGACTTCAGAACATTTCTCTCAGTACACCACTACAGAGAAGATAAAACTACAAAGCAGGCTTGATCTAAATGAGATTTTCACTATTTATGAGCTCAGGGGGCGTACCACTGAGCCACCAGATATATTAATCTCAGTATACTCAACAGACAGATTTATAATCAGGAACTATTAACACAGGAAGAAAACAGCTCTTTGTCACAGAGATAGAATTGCTTATTTAATGATATCGAATAATTGCTTATTGAAAGCATGGAGCTCCTCAGTAAAGCAGTATTGAAATACTTAACGCAATTAAAAACAACTTGCCCTCAGCTGTAACTTTGTAAGATGAGCATGCAGTATATTAGCAACCTAAATTACTTTATCGTACCGCAGAGAGGCAGAGGTCTGGAGGAACTGCTGTATCAGTAAAGTATTGCAGTAGTGGCTTATAGGTCTTTGTCAGAGCAAATTCCAACTCATGAATTTTCACAAGCTAGACACCATTTTCACATAGTGCAAAACAACTTCAGTGAGTTCTCTTATTTCTTCCCATCTATATTTCTCCAGGGGAAAACACAAAATGCATGTTATATTTGTGGCAAGCTTGGAAAACTCATCAGAAAATCAGGTTTTGACCAAAATTCAGGGTTTTTTTCCCCCGCCTAGTAACACAGAGCCAAAAGTTTGTGGACATCTGACGATCTGACCATCTGACCATATGCGGTTCTTCCCCAAACTGTTGCCACAGTTGGAAGCAAACAACTGTATAGGATGTCTTTGTATTCAAACATTTGGCCATATAGTATACTTATACATCTGTAGTGTAAGAAACCTTAAATATATTTCACTAAAACTATGTAGAAATGTTTTCATTTGCCTCATAATCTTCCAGCGAATATCATGTTTATTAGAGGCATAATGCAATGCTATGATTTGTATCTGTTTAGTTATTCAAGTATTCATTTCTTTATCTGTATTTTGATCTTAACCCAAACAGGTGTGGCCTAAACCCCAGATATAGAAATGTAGAGATTAGCACTCATTAGTCATTGTATAGCATGATGTGTGAATTCTGGCTGTGACAGTTCCTCATCCTCAGCTACATCACTCGAATTCAACTAGCGATGGCTTTTACTGTGACTCAACGGTTAAGGCTCTGGGTTACTGATCAGAAGGTCAGGAGTTCAAGCCCAAGCACTGCCAAGCTGCCACTATTGGGCCCTGGAGTAAGGCCCTGAACCCTCTCTGCTCCAGGGGCGCGGTATCATGGCTGACCCTGCATTCTGACCCCAGGTTCCTAACAAGCTGGGATATGCGAAGAAAAGAATTTCACCGTGCTGTAATGTATATATGACAAATAAAGGCTTCTATATATACTAAGGATGAATGAAGGAATGCTGTAAATGCATCGCATGTTAATGAACCTGGTCTTTCTTTCTCCTGTGAGCTTCATACCTGACCGCTGACTCGACTTGTTGGATAGCTAATGACCTAGTAAAAATTTGTGAAGTTTGGTAAACAGAACAGAATGAATGATGATTATTTCTCCACCGATTGTTAGTCGCCGTGAGTGACTTTTACCACTTTTACCAAAATGCTCCTTATGTTTGAGACACGTGCAAAAGAAAAACATATATCAGTTCAGGAAACCCTGTAGTTTTTGGCTTTTCATACTGTACAATAGAAAATAGTCTAAATCTGACCATGCGAGTTGTTTTCCCAGGCCACCACATACACTATGTCTTCCCTGAACCAGCAGGAAAATAAATTTTTAATACATGAGCAATAGTTCAAGATGTTCTCCTTTCTCCAAAAGCATGAGTTTATCCAAGGGTCACTTGAGCTCGAGTCCAAATTTCCAAAAACTAATTCAGCAGTTCAATTAAATTTCAATTTCGATCTGACTCGCTGAAGGACGACCATGAATAAAAAACAATTAGTGCAAAAATGCAGGCTGAGCTCTGTATCACAGAAGTGCATCCAGAATTATAATGTAACCCTACGTGCTGCAGCGTTATTTAAAGTGGACAGATGGTTGAATAGCACCGTGTTTGTCTCTTTCATGGTTTCTGCTTATATAAATACTACCCTACATGATCTGTGATCTTCACAGGCCCATATGAAAAGCGGTTAGTCACAGATGTGCTCCTGCTATGCATAGCGATGATTGTACAGCCTTGTGAACTTCACTCTTGTTTTGTGAATATTTCTGGAATTAAATAACAGACAGTGTGTGACAGATGGCTGAGGACGTGTGAGCTTTTCTACAGAGCCAAATATGTGCTTTTGAGCATCTTTTAACAACAACAACAAAAAAAACCCCATTATGTTACATATATATGGTGTGTTTCTAATTGTGGATAAATTGAACAGATGTTTTAAAAGGCATTAAAGCCGTTTTCTATCTGTTTGAATTCTCTGTTATCAGCGTTATGCAATCTGAGCATAGCAGCTCGTCTCTGTTCCTTGGGGAAGGATGGCAAAACAATGAAAGAGAGAGAGAGAGAGAGTGTGTTCAGTAAGTGTGCAGAATAGGATTAGCGAGTACAATTTGCCGACAGGCAAACTCAAGCAAATTTAAAATTAAGTGTGATTAAAACAAAGACATGGAATCACATGCAGAATCACAACAACAGAGGCCGAAGGGAAAGCTATTATGCGACCTATAATATCCTCATATAATATCTGCGTGTAGTAAAGGAAAGTTTTCCATGCGTGTCATGAGATTAGCAGAGCCACTGCCTCGACACTCTTAGGAAAAAAAGGTCAAATCTATAAAGGTTCCATGTGTAACCCGAAAACAGAGAGCTGAAGCAAAGAACTCTTTTTCTGTGTGAGGCTGAAAGCGTTGAGAGCACACTCAGATGAAGTGCCCACACTGAGATAGACTCCGGGGTTTGACTGACAGGAGTGTTTATCCTGGCAGAGGATATTAATCTGTGAGACAGGAGATAGGGTTTAGTCAATATACACACTCCTCATTACTGAACCCGGAGAGGAGCAGCCATCTCCACTGCAATTTCACTGTCTTGTTATTGGTAGAATATATAAACTGCTTGGCTATTAAAATGACATATTAATTGTCTGACTATTAAGTTAGGAATAAAACATGACAGGTGTGCTGTTATAGGAAAATAATAAAGAACGGGGTGGCGTGATGTGGATAGGGCGGTGGATAGGGCGGTGGTTAGGGAATTGGATTCGTCTTGGGCTTATCGGCATTGGCGCTTGGATTTGTCTCAAACTCGGGTATTAAATATTGTGTTGGTCTCGATTGAGAGTTTGTAAAATTACTCTCAGTCTTTTAAAAAGCACAAAGTTTGACAGGAAGCAATTCCTTCTTGTAGAAAACATAACCTAATCAGTGGTGAATGAAGCCAATGAGTTGAAGTAAAAGCTTGGCCTTGAAAAGGATTTGATGGTTTTCTGTCTCAAGCTTGACTCTGTGTCGCTTTCATTTGGACTCGATCTTGGCCTCAACCTCCTTAAGACTCGGTCCTGAGTCAATCTCGACTAGTCCTAGTCATGGACTTAACAGTGGCGGTCTTGACTACAGCCCTACACACCGACACGGAGTGGAGCTCTAATAACAGCACAATCAGAAGTCTTTTATTCCCCTTATGTCACAGCAATTTGGCAACAATTACAATTTTTTATTAATTCATATACATATGATATACTTTTTATTCATTTATAGTTACATTAAATTTTGTGGAACATCCGCGAAACAAGTTAGTTCCTGTTATCACAGTTATAACAGCCATAACTGTAGCTTGTCATTTTACTGATAAACCACAAACCCTTTTGTCTGGAAGACTTTCCCAAGTGTGAAAACTTAAATTTACAGCTTCACCTCTGACTGTTACACAGAGCTGACACTAGAGACTCTTTCCAAAATGCTAAATAAACATAAAGTTGTTACTATAGAAATGATAATGTATTAGAACGTTATAAACCTGTGATTTGCCTTGAGGTCGTAACTATTGTCAGAGCTGCTGTTATAGAAAATTAATCATCACCTTCTTGTATAACGGATGCTCCACATAATCTAAGGCTAATAATAAATAGTTTAAGAATATGCTATTTTATTTTTTATTTATTTATTTTTTTTAAACAAAGAAACACATCTATATGGCTTTGATAAGGTGAAGTTTTCTGTAAGGAGACATATATTTGGCATTTATGGAAGGAGTCTCCAGCTATGTAAAAGTACGTTTTCCACCATGGGAAAGTCTTCAGCACAGAGAACTTTGCGCTTTTTGGTTTCTCTTTAACATGACAAACTGCGATTTTTTTAGTCTTGTAAATTTCAAGAGAGAGAAAAAGAGAGGCTAGTGAGGGAATGACAGGGGAACCACAGGACATGCTGGTATTAGAAGAACTTTTGGGTGGTAACAGTAACTGCATCACACCACACCATTGTTAATTAATTCCAGGCCACCACATTATGCAAAATATCACTGTAAACAGAGACGAATTTCCAATGACGCTGCCATTTAGTTGATATATTTATGTGATTTGAGCAGTAATGTTACTCGCAGAAGTGGTAATCATTCCTAACGTTATATACTCCCAGTCTTCTGCATTAGTTGTACCTCTAAAGTAAAGGACGCATGACCTTTTCCTACCACAGACTTGTTTACTCCAAATGTCAGTGTAAACACAAATCAGACGACAGTGAAACCTTTGCGTGAAAAATGAAGGCTGGCGTACGAGGCTGTGTGTTGGCGCTCAGCTCTATTTGGCTGTGTGCATGTGAATCAGGTGGTGTGTGAGGTGCACGCTGCCTCTCGTGCTATACAAAACGAGTGGCTGTAATGAAGGCATAATTCTTTGCCTCTCTGTGGGAACGGCATTATTTTCCTCACGCTGCTGTCTTGTTAGCGATGTGCATGTGTTATTGCTTTCCATCCACTGAGTCACTTCCATCATTCCCCAAACCGAATTAGTAAAGGAGAACAGCATCATGTCGAGAATGTTATTTTGCAAGCTTATTACATGCAAACCTCTCCCTAATAAAATCTCTGCAATCAAGTTTTTTTCATTGCTTTGAATATGCAGCGAGCGACGAGTAATCAGAGCCTTGTTTCTTTCTTTATTTCTATATTTATGCTACAGTGAACTGAGGACTTTAGGCGATGCATCTTTTATTCATTATCAACTCGAACATATTTGATTTAATATGCATTTCCGCCATGAAAAGCATATTAAAGGAATATTCCAGTGCCTTTCAAACCCAATATCTGTATGTGTGATTACCACAGAATACAAAAACAACAACAAAGGAAAACCCATTTCTCACTTGTTGGGAAAGCTGTTGAGACAGATGTTTTCCCAATTCTGGTTTAAATCGTAACATCGATACAGATAGATATTTGGAGCACTAAATAGGTACAGATAGTGGCCCTTAATATAACAACTATGACAACAAAGACAATGACAGTGACCCCAAGGACAATAATAACTATAACAATGACAACTATGAAAGTATCACCAATGACCACCATGACTCTGACAACAACAGTGTCCACAATTACAGTAGTTACAACAACGATGACAAATATGACTATGACAAAGACAACAATGACCATAACTATAATAATTATTACACTGATGACAACCATGACAGCAACACAAATGACAACTATGTCTGTGACAACAAAGACAACAACAATGACCACAATGACAATAATTTCTACAATGATGACAACTATGACAGTAACGCCAAGAACAACTGTCTATGAAAACAAAGACAACAGCATTGTTCAAAAACGACAATAATTACTACAATGATGACAACTATGACAGCAACACCAAAGCCAACTATGACAACAAAGACAATGACCACAATGACACCAACTACTACAACGATGACAACTATGACAGTAACACCAAGAACAACTATGTCTATGACAACAAAGACAACAACAACGTCCAAAATGACAATAATCACTACAATGATGAAAACTATGACAGCAACACCAATGACAAACTATTTTGTGGTCCTTGTTGTTATTTTTTGTTGTTACAGACATATACTGCATGTCTGTTGTTAAATCCTTGAATCTGATTGGTCAGAATGGGTGCATTATTTTTGTATAACAGCAGGGCTTGGACGGTAGTTTTGGATATAACATGAATAACTTTATCGTTTCTATAGTAACAGCTCATATACAGGGACTTGTACAGCAGACACTCCACATAATATAAGACTAATAGACTAATAAATATGTATACTATAAATATTAGGAGATGTTGAGTAAGAGAGAGAGAGCGAGAGAGAGAGAGAGAGAGAGAGAGAGAGAGAGAGAGAGAGAGAGAGAGAGAGAAAAGGAGAAGTGGATGAGGAAAAGAATGTTTATTGTTATAGTTATAGTGATAACAGGAACTAACTTGTCTTGTGAACGTTCCAGAACATTAAATGTCGCTATAAACTGTTAAAATAGGTGATGTGTCATTTATTAATAAACATGTAATATTTGGCAAAAATCGCCGTGGTATACATGGTGTTGATTATTATAAGACTCCTTACAGAAAAATGTGTGAGCCTCCTTCTAAATCTATTTTAACCCATAATGACCAGATGTGGTTTGTGCACATGGATATGTGCGTGCCTTTAATGCATAATTGTGTGTATACAGTTTTGTACATGGACCACAAAGTGCCAGTCAATATCAGCTGCATAGAGATAATGCAAACACGAAGAACGCTTATAAAAAGTCAAATATTAGGTCACAAGACATTTCGCTGAAGCGCCCTGGGGAAATCGTAATTAGTGCACCTTTAAATAGCCAAGCATATGTCTGTCTGCTGTGTGCAGAATTAATTCATGCCGTCACTCATGGGAAAATCACGGTTTTGCTTTTTAGGTCTTTGCATTAGACATTTACATCCTACATGTTTATAGTATTGAGGCTCAATACAATGCATAGCAGCAAATCTGTGGAGGATAGAAGAAATGAGAAATGAGTTTGAGTACAAACACACACACACACACACACACACACACACACACACACACACACACACACACACACACACACACACACACACACACAAACCAGCTTGGGATTTGAATCACAGCCAGTCATTAGATTAAGGTAACAGTTACACAACTAGATTCGTGTCAAAGCCCAGGACCAGTTATCAAATAAAGCTTGTCTAGGAGAAAACTGCAGATGCACAGACATGAGGCTTTGTACCTTCTTTTTGTTAATAGGTTTTACAGTGATCTCTGTAGACACAGCCAATCTATGCTCTCCTCTCACAGCATCCAGTAAGTGTGTGTAAAAGTCTGTTGAAAATTCCAGCAGTAAAATGAAATTGCACCATAGTTCCTCGTAATAAATTAATAAATAAATAAAATCGGAGCATTTTATCCGAAGAGCAATTTCACACCTCGCATTTGAGTTCCTTTCTATTAGTATAAAATCCCTGCCCTTCAGTGTGTGTGTGTGTGTGTGTGTGTGTGTGTGTGTGTGTGAGTGTGTGTGGGTGAGAATGATTCTGCAAAGCTTAGCTCCACGCAGAAAGAATGTTCTTGAATCATCAAAGGTATAAAACATAATCAGGCAGTATAACATTGCTTTACAGCTCGCTCCTGATTATAAATTCACCTATTAAATGGTTATTAATGCGCACGCGTGTAATAAATCTAGATGTATACTTATGACAATTTATGCCCGTACAATTACATACGCACTCATACACACCCTCATTAAAACCCTGCACATCTGGCGTCGAGAAACAGCACGACAGCACGCATAAATAATGTACGAGCCAAAGTATCTGCTTTGTGTTTTCCATCATAAAATGACTAGGCTCATCTCTATGTGAGAATAATCGAGACATTCATTTTCCCACTGAGGGCAGGAGAGAGAGGAGTGCAGAAACGTATTAACACTGTGTCTACAACCCCGGTGCCCCTCCAGCTTTCCTTTACATAACTGCGCCACATTTTTTGGAAGCTTATCAAGGGAGCAGCCTTATTATCGGAGATGCGGAGATTAAAGTGTAAAGGATTTTGATCTCAGTCCTTGACAGTTCTGTCACGAAGATGTAGACTCACCCCCTTGTCTCCATAACTGCTAAAAAACATCTCTCAGGTGAACAGCCAGATGATTGTGCTTAGGAAGCGATTCTCTTGTCTGTCTCAAAGCAGGAGCCAATTGCAGAGGACAAAGATGATAAAGGAATTCATTAATAATTGTACTTAATGTTACAAAAAAGTTTTTATTTGTACTTACAATATATACTCACTTACATTCCCATGAACGACAAATCTTGAAATATGTATACGTATAGATAAGTATATGTATAATTGTGTGAAAGATACTTAAAAATGTTCAATATATATATATATATATATATATATATATATATATATATATATATATATATATATATATATATATATATATATATATATATATATATATATATATATATATATATATAAACAATTAATTAAACTGAACTTAGATGTCAGGTCATGTTTTTATTTTCAACATCTTATACGCATGGTGGAGGTAGTGTCATGGCTTGGGTTGCATGGCTGCTTCTGGAACAGGCTGACTAATCTTGATGATGTAACTCATGACGGTAGCAGCAGATTGCATTCAGAAGTTTACAGAAACAAGCTGTCTGCCAGTTTACAGAGAAATTCATTTGATTTAACTGGGAAGAACTCCATGTAGTGCAGTGAGACAAAGACACAAAAAACATTGTACAATACACCAGGGGGGGGGGAAAGTGCAAGGTTTTGGACTGGCCAAGTCAATTACCAAAGCTTACTTCAATTGAGCATGTATTTCACCTGTTGAAGAAAAGACTGAAGGGAGAAACCCCATAAAACAAATAACAATGAAAAGAAGCCTGGAAAAACATTGCAAAAGAAGAATGGTTGCTAAACAGCTGCCACTGCCGTTAGCCATTATCTTAAGCTGTAAAAGCCATGGTCAGATTGTCATAATCAATTAAAGCAGGCTTTTGGAGCTTGTTATCTGGGCACCAGCTGTTTCATAGGTGACTTCAGCATGCCCTGCACACCATCTACAGCCTTTAAGGATGTGACATGTCACCCTGTGGGAGCGAGCAGACTGAGAGAACACTTGAAAAATGAACATCTTTTTTAGATGGACAGCACCATGTTCAGGTGTCAGGAAGAAAAGCTCTGTAAGTACAATTCTCATCCTGATATTCATGTGTTGCAGTGATTACAAGAATCTGAATAGTTTGTATTTTTAAAGGTGCGGTTTGTAATGTCTAAAAGTGACTCTCGACATATAAAACTCATCCATCAATCCATCCATTTTCTGTACCGCTTATCCTACACAGGGTCGCGGGGGAGCCTGGAGCCTATCCCAGGGAACTCGGGACACAAGGCGGTGGACATCCTGGATGGGGTGCCAAACCATCACAGGGCACAATTGCACACACACTAACACACTATGGACACTGAGTACCCGGGGGAAACTGGAGTACCTGGGGGAAACCGCCAAAGCACAGGGAGAACATGCAAACTCTGTGCACAAAGGGCAGAGGCGGGATTCGAACCCCCAACCCTGGAGACGCGTGGTAAATGTGCTAACCATATAAAACTCATATCTTTTGGAAAATATTTTAGAAAATAATCAGATTTGTGATATGTCATGCAATGGAGTTTGCTAGTTTCATTGTGCCAGGCTTCTTAAATTTTTCTGACACTTAATTGACTTCAGAGTTTCTGTTGTGTCGCTATTAAGGCATTGCAAATATCCTGTTCAAAAGATGAACGCCAGCATTAACGGGCCAGAGAGCAGCTGATTCATCATGATGTCACTCACTGAGAATCTGTCCAGTGCATTTACCAATATCTTCTAAAAGCCTCTTGTGAAACATCACCTAAGAAAGTTCATTCAAAAATAGACTGTCAGATCTGCACAGACGCAGCCCTTTCCCGGCGGTAGAACGGAAGACATTTAGCTAAGTTGAAGTCTATGAGAATTAAAAAGCAGTAAACATGGGAACTGGGCCAAGATTGCACATGAGAAAAGAGTTACAAACGCTGACGTGAAAGCTAGGCTTCTTTCCCTGAATAACGGACCAGAGCTATCATTCTCAGACGTGCATTTCTCAGATATACACACACACAAAAGCTCACTCACAAAGCCTCAAGTTTAATTAAAGTAAAGCTAGATTTGCTACAATGCCGTGTTCTCTTTGTGCTATGCAAAGCTGTGTGTGTGTGTGTCTGTGTGTCTGTGTGTGTGATTTCCAGTACAGTAAAATGCGACATCACGATAAACGCGTGCAAACGTGCAGAGCAGCAAAAAGACCTCGCAAGTCATTTCGTCACACTACTGAGCTTTATGAGAACATTCGCTTCCGGCAAATACAGTATGCGTGGGTGTGTTATGTGTGCGAGTGTCTGGTACACAGCAAGAGATCGCTCTCTAAGATGGCTCACTGTAACAGGGACCAGCACCAGAATGAATGCAGGCCTGGTTTGCTTCTTGCCTGCGCATGCTGAGGTCATCTGTCTAAACTCCTGAAGGCACTTTGCTCTCTCACACAGAAAAGACTCGAGAAGCAGCATATTAGAAGAAGGCAATCGGCAAACTGGCAGAGAGAGAGAGCGAGAGAGAGAGAGAGAGAGAGAAAGAGCAATTGGAAAAGACCTTGGAAGACTTATTGAATCACTTCTGTTATTGCACATTCCCTCAACCGAAGTGCCAAACGGTGCCCAAAGGAGAACAGCAATGTTATGAGCTTTAATCTAATATGTCCATGTATAGGAGCGTAATAAGGAGAGACTCTCTCTCTTAACTAAGAGGAATTTAAAAAGAGGTTAGCGCTTATTAGCTCTCCTTATATACACCTTCCTCTGATGTTTATTAATTTATTATTATTTCTTTATGTTTTCTCCTTCATACAGCTTTGGTAAGCTAAGAGTGTATGAAAGTCTTGCCCACTGTGTATTAAACATGCCTCTGCATCTTTCACCAGTTTCTTAAATTGCTAGTAACTATAACTGCCTCTTAATTTACTTAATGGTAATGAAGAATATGTGAAGAAGGCAGGTCAAAGACTGCTTCAGTTTTATTGACAATCACAATCTGAGAGTTTTTGGAGGAGATCGTAAGAGCTAATATATTTCTGAAATGACTGTGGGTTGTTGTTGTTTTTTTTTATTGGCACACAGTCGGAGTTTATGTACTTTTACGTATAATGTTACACTAAAGGTCACTAATATAGGGTGGGGGGGGGATCAATGCTACAGTCCAGTTAAGCACTGCTTCTAATGATAAATAAATAAATAAAATAAGGATGATATTCCAGTTTTTATTAAGGAATAAAACACTTGGGGGCGTGCTATTATATGCGCAAATGATTGCATTTTTAAAATGTTTTTAATTAAAGAACATTTCTATCCATTTTTAGTTACATTTAACATTTATGAAATAAGTTAAAAACTTATAACTTTATTGATAAACTGCAAAGCACAAAGTACTGTGTCGGCACTGAACACTCTTTCCATAACTGTCCCTACAAAAAATTTCTGCATATTATGTATTTAAAATCATTTATGTAGAGGGTCCATCATACAAGTACCTGTAATTTATGTAGATGTTACTATAGAAAGATACCGTATTAAAACTAAATGAACCTTGTATCCGATACTACAGTCGGAGCTGCTGTTATAGAAAATTAATCAACACCTTCTGATCAATCGTAATCGAGCATTCAGCAGCACTGTGGTATGAATATATTTAACTCATTAAACTGCTGTTTTCCTCCTTCATTAGAACAGAATTGAATCGAAGACTGTTAGGGTTTCACTGATTTGTTATTGGCTCAAAATCACTGAGAAATTATTGGTAGTGATTTACTGTTAGATCAGATAACGTTTGCTGTGTGTCTCCAGCTTGAGGAGAAATTTCATTCAGGTTTATGCAATTAATCGTCCTTCTCTAGATCACAATATACACGGTATAAGAGTATATTGGATAAATAAGGGTTCTTAGCTTCTAAAAATAGAGTTCTCACTTTTCAAAATAGGTTACAGTATAACTGGAACTGTTTTCTGAAATGTAGGATTATACAACTTCTCCACACTGAAGAACCATTAAAGTATTTCTCAAAATTATTGTTTTTTGGACTATTTTCTCTTCGTACGTTCTAGTTCCTTTATCTACGTTACTTTATTTCTGAATTTGACCTTTTGTGTCTTGACTATTGATTCACCTCTGCTGATCTTGACCTGACTGCTTTTTTCCTCCAGTTATGGATTTGGGCCACGATTCTTGGACGTGCACCGACTTTGGCAAAATCCTTAGTGAATTTTGATAAGGATTTAAATTTTGATTGAAAGGAATAAAAGTTTAGAGGTAGAGGAGTGAGTACCTGCGACTTACTAATATGGCCGCAACGGCCTTCACTACCCAGAACACACTCAAGCTTCCCCGCTCACAATCACCCAGCTTCTAACACATCACATCTGGGTTCAATCAGTCTCACACTGGCAAGCACACTACATAAGGACTTTCATTCATTGTACTCTATGTGAAGTATTCTGTACGTACCTTGTGTTCTGTCATTACCAAGCCTTTAATATATCATGTTTGCTTCCACTGTTTTGACCCAGTTCTGCCCATTGTTACTGTTTGTTCATCGCCTGACCCTTTGGCTTTATTATTTACGATTCTGAACTGCCCTTTGGCTTGTCTGCCTGGTTATTTAATAAATTACTAACTGTACCTGTAGTTGCATAAATATCTACTCACTTATGTGACAGAAGGCAATAAAATTTAGAACTAAAAGATCATTCTTAACCATGTTCCTGATTACCAGAATGTCATTTAGAAATGACATCAGTGTTGACGCCGTATCAATAAAAGGGAAATGGCAAATTTTTTTAGAAAGTCGCTCATTTAGAGCATCATTCGCTGTTTCACACTGTCAGTTTCATAATCGGTCTTCTAATGAGGGGGAATGATGTCAGCAACATGGCAGGCCAGCTGGGCAGTGTGGAAGGTGTCTGAATCCAATCTGTAAGTTTTAACGAGTGAAATAAACGGATGAAACAACAGGCTTCATACAATATCAAAGGGGTAGGCCTACAGATACTTCACATTGGGATTTACGTATGCTGACAATCATCATCTCACTGAGCAAGACTCCTGATCTGCATGGCTGTTGTTTGGGTTTTAATTCTTTACAGCACTCTGATGTATGAACACTCAGAATATTAGATAGTTAGAACAGACTGTGCACACTCAAGCATCCTCAATCATCTCCTCTACTAAGTGTGGTCACTAAACATGGTATCTTATGCACTCACATGTGGGACCAATTCCTTTGAGACTGACCATGTGAGAATTGTCTCTCCACCGAGACACAAATCTGCAGGTGGGAATTTGTTCATGCAGCACAGTTCAGTCTTGAAGTCTGGATCAGTTCTCAAAGTGGCTTCCATGAAGCATAGATAATGCATGTTTTTTTTTTTTTTTTTAAAAACATTTTTTACACCATTAACAAAGCTATTATATACATTATTGACCTATTATAGTTATTAACCGATTTGACTGTTCGGTTGAAGCAGGTTCAATCCAAACCTCAAAAACTAACAGCTTCTGTCAACTTGGACCTAATGTGTTCTGTCAGTGGAAGTTTCAGGAATAAAAAGAGCTTTGGGAGCTAGAGGGGTCCCTGGCTGCAAAAAGTTTGAGAACCTCTGGCCTAACTGAGACAGCCTATTCCATAATGTCTCTAGATGATTGGAACATGGGTCTAATTGATCCCAAGGTGCCGTTGCCTATCCACTGGATGGATACAGTAGGATGTGGGAAGAAATAGTATGTAGGCAATCTATACATTGTAATTCAAAATGGCACTGGTTTAGACTTTTCCTCCATTCCACGGGGGGTCCATTGGCATGTTAAGGGGTTGCAGTGATATTCTCTGGAAGAGAGGTAGCTGATGTGGTCTGGAAGATGGTGTGTTAAGATTAAGGGGCTAGTGTTCACAAACAGGAATCAGAACTGAGTGTGTTGTTGATTTGTAGTTCTTGCCTCCACTAGCTGGGAGATGCTGTCAGAAAGCTGTTTGCCTTCTTGATCAGTCCCAGAGAGGTTGTTTGGCTGCTTTAACACAGCCTGACAGAAAATACTCAACAGGAAGCATGTTTAAAGTAAAACCTTGCTACAAAAAAAAAAAAAAGAAAAATGACTTTGCAAGGGGAATGTCCACAACAAATTACCTGAATTGGAAACAGATACCACCATAAAGTAAAAGGACTGAATGAAGAGATAGTAGAAAACATGTCTTTAAATACAGTGCCCTCCACTAATATTGGCACCCTTAGTAAATATGAGCAAAGAAGGCTGTGAAAAATTGTCTTTATTGTTCAACCTTTTGATCTTTTGTTAAAAAAAATCACAAAATACTCTGCTCTTATGGATATCAAACAATTGCAAACACAACAAAGATTTATAATAATAAAAAAAAATCTTTGTTAAATATAAGTGTGCAACAATTATTGGCACCACTATGAATTCATATGAGAAATTGATATTTTCTGTTTCACATGGGTATAAATATGAGGTAACACATTCCCTTAGTCATTTATAACAATGGGTAAGACCAAGGAATATAGCTGTGATGTGCGGCAAAAGGTTGTTGAGCTTCACAAAATGGGTAGTGGCTACAAGAATATAGCACAAGCATTGAAAATGCCCATTTCCACCATCAGGACAATAATTAAGAAGTTCCAGTCAACTGGAAATGTTATGAATCCACCTGGAATTGGACGTGTGTCTATATTGTCTCAATGCATTGTGAAGAGGATGGTTCGAGTGGCCAAAAAATCTCAGAGGATCACAGCTGGAGAATTGCAGAAGTTAGTAGCATCTTGGGGACAGAAAGTCTCCAAAACTACAATCCGAAGTCACCTACATCACCACAAGTTGTTTGGAAGGGTTTCAAGAAAAAAGCCTCTACTCTCATCCAAAAACAAATTCAGTTGTCTTCAGCTTGCCAGACACTACTGGAACTTCAAATAGGATCGGCTTCTATGGTCAGATGAAACCACAGATAGAGCTTTTTGGCAATAAACACCAGAGGTGGTTTTGGTGCACACAGAGAGGTAGCCATATGGAAAAGTACCTCATGCCCATGGTTAAATATGATGGTGGATCTTTAAAGTTTTGGGGCTGTTTTTCTGCCAGAGGACCTGGACATTTTGTTAGGATACATGTCATCATGGACTCTATCAAATATCAACAGATATTAAATGAAAACCTGACTGCTTCTGCCTGAGTTTTTTTGAACAAAACATCAAAAGGTTAAACAATTAAGACTGAAATTTTTTTCACAGCCTTCTCTGCTCATATTTACCAAGGGTGCCAATATTAATGGAGGGCACTGTAACTAGCTGTAAATTTCTATATTAGAGTACTTTAATCTAGAAGACCAGGTGCAAATAATCAAAAATACCGACTCTACATCTAAGATTGTGTTTTAATACACTGCTAGCAGTACTAGTGTGTGTTCAAGGTTTTTATCACAACCAAATACCTGTGATATAATATAATTGTGATATAAGTTAGTTAATATACTGTGGAGTTTTCAGAGCATTACACTCCATCAGACAGTAAATAATGAGAGAACTGCAGAAGACATGTTGCAGTGAAGATAATGATGCCTCAGTGAAGGTAAGGGCAATGTTCACTGCTGATTAGAAGGACCATCGTTGGACTAGCTGCACTTTTTCTAATCATCGTCTAGCTTATACTAGATACTAAATACTAGTATTTCTTTTCTAATTCTTTTGAATTTTACATGAACGAAGTCTTTTCAAACTTTGTTGTGTAGACTGTTGCAGGGTGAGTTAAAATAAAATAAAAAATTGAAAAAAAACCCCACTGAGAGCAACATTACTAAAACATATAAAACCGATTCCTACGAATATCATCATCAAATGTACTTGTAAATATTTTCTGAGACCCACAGATGAACTCTAGACCCTATTAAGTTTCTTCACTTTACTGTCTGTCTCGGTTCCTTTGGACAGGAATGTGATGAGTCAGTCTGAAGGAATGTAACAACCAACTGTATGAAAGTATTTTTTTCCTCATGCAATATTTAGTAGCCTGAGACTACTTAGGCTACAAGTCAGCTGGTGGGCGCCAGATCTTACTCTGAAGTGCTAATCATGGCGCAGATGAGATTGGTGAGACTCACACAGGGGACGATGGTTTAGGTTGGCGGCGCTTATGATGTGTCACATAACAGCGGAAACACATGACATCTGCTCAGCAACAAGGCCAGGTGCACAGCAAAGTGAACATACAGTGTTTATATCAGTCCAGCTGAACACCAGTGCACACAGCAGGTGGTGAGTCAATAGTGTCAGAAGTCACTGAATGCAGCAAAAGTTTCGTGCATAATTTTTCTTTTGCACATGTAATATTTTTTCATTTTAATATCCCTGATATTTCAATGATATCATTCCATACATCACGGTCTGAAAAGTATTAAAGTAATACATCTTTTTTTTTCAAGCTAATCTGCGAGTACTGCATGGCCAAGAACAAAAACTGGAAGTCTAGTCCAAGCTCACGTATAATGGAAGTCTAAGGGCACTTGCTGGGGAACTCAACGTTTGTCCTAATCCATAATATGTGTAAATTCATTTAGGGAAAACTTTTCACAGGGTACAATTTTTGGTTTTGTGCTCTCAGCACTTGGATAACACAGATCCTTCCGGGAAGCATACTGTAATTAGCCAGGATTACTTTTGTATTGCTCCAGTGTTGGGAAGATTTGTACCACAGCGCTGTTGAATTATGCTTGTTCTAATATGTTATTGTTTCTGTAGTAACAGCTAATTCACAGGGACTTGTATGGCGAATGCTCAACGTAATCTAAAACTAATAATAAAAACTTGTTAGTAACCTCCTTTTTCAAGACACGTAAAAGCTTAACAAAATCACGAGTGGTGTACTACTTATGTCGTAGAATAAAACATGAAAATATCTTGAGCTTGTGTTAACCACAGACCTTATTTCAGGCATTAAGCCAAAAACCCATTCAAAAAACCCATTGACTTTGGGACGATGGAACCAGAAGTCCTAAAATGCTAACTCATTTCTGGGTTTTAGGACTTATTTTTACAGCAGTCTATACTACTGTATATACAGGATGTGGGGGTGAGAGATTAGGTTGAAAAAAAAAATGCTGAAGTATTTATTTAAACACGTTTTGATTCTATTAGTTGAATTAGTTTGTATTAATTCAACATTTCTGCAACAGCACAGCTGATTAAGTATTAGTTATTATTAGTTAGAGTGGGCCAATGATCAGATCAAATAAAATAAAATGAAATGAAATGATTGTAGGTAGAGATGGCATGATATCACTTTTTCTATTCTGATTCTAATACTGAAACTTGAATATCAGCCAATATTCATACCCATCTGATATTTTTTGGCTTTAAAACCTAAGCTTTTTTTTAAAAACTGAAGCACGTAAAATACAAAAAAAATGCCTTACACAAAACCGCAGCTTATATAATATATTATAAATTCATCCATCCATCCATCCATCCATTTTCCGTAGCGCTTATCCTACACAGGGTCACTTGGGAGCCTGGAGCCTATCCCAGGGAACTCGGGGCACAAGGTGGGAGACACCCTGGATAGGGTGCCAACCCATCACAGGGCAAGATCACCCACATTCACACACTATGGACAATTTGGAAATGCCAATCAGCCTACAACGCATGTCTTTGGACTGGGGAGGAAACCGGAGTACCCGGAGGAAACCCCCGAAGCACGGGGAGAACATGCAAGCTCCACGCACACAGGGCTGAGGCAGGATTCGAACCCCCAACCCCGGAGGTGCGAGGTAACCATGCTAATCAGTAAGCCACAATGCCCTATAAAGTGCAAGATATAATTTAAAAAAATCAATCCTAACAATCTGAAAACATTTCCAGTTCCAGAATATATATATATTTTCCTAATCCAATTCCAATCTTTTCCATTTGTTACAGGATCAGACCCAATTCGTTCTTTTCTTCTCTGAAATCTAATCCAAAATTTGCTGGCTGGTTCTGGTATCGAATCGGAGCCATCTCTAATTGTAGGCCTTGTAGTGGATTTAGTCATGTAAAAGTAAAATATCATTTAGAGAGGCTTTGAGAGGGCAGAGTTAATAATGTATGGCCGGGGAGGTGGGTCTAGAAAAATGTGTAGGTAGTGATAATAATGCTGTGTCCAGCACTACAGCACAAGAGGACAGTTGAGTGCTACTGTAGAATACAAATGAAAAACACACACAGACACACGGCACACATTCGTCTCTCAGCCTTCGTGCTGTGGCTCATTGATCGGGTGTGTTCTGTCCCTAGCACACCTCATTCTCCTTTCTGCTTCCAGGAGAACTCATTAGCACTTTCTCTAAACCCTTCCTCAAGCGCTGCCACAACTCTGTACCTCCCGTTGTTCTTCAGTGAGCAGGTAACAGGAGTTCACACACACACATGCACAAAAACACTCAGCTCTGTTCTCTGTGCCGAAGCCAAGTACACTCTTACACCCACCTCTCCTTTAATCTGTCTCCAAGAAAGCTCTCTGGCAGCGACGAAAAGCCAAATCACCATCTCCACCACAGCCTCCATCCACCACACACCAACAACATGCAGGAAATATTACAACTCATACTCGATGCTGTTAGACCATTTTGTCCCCCGAGGCTCCTGCTGTACAACATGTGCTGTGTGATTTGATGCAGATGTAGTCTGTGGATTCCCCACAGGGCTCAGCATCAAACACTCGTCTGCTCGACACATGGGCAACAGTGATGAAAGGCGTCTTTGCTTCCTCCAGCGTACCTTCCATCTGGACCTCATCTTGCGCCTGGCGATGCGTACAGGATGGTATACATGTTTTGTCTGATGTGGTTCCTCGGTTAAGACGGCGCACTTACATATGGGACAACACTCCCCATATTTCAATGTTCTAAATCATTAAAATAAGCTATGTAGAATTATACATTGTTTAAAATGTTTATTATACACAATGGCGTAGGAACACCTTCACCTTTACAGAACTCCGGATGTACATTTAGATCTCAAAGGAGCAAACCAGAGATGACAATGGCAATGAAAATGTAGAGGAACCTGGATAGTGAAATTATAAATCATTACAGTACACAGGTAATGTGGAGGGAGAGTGAATATATTCGCTGTGGCGGCCCCTGAAGGGAACAGCCGAAAGGGAAAGAAGAAGACAGTACACAGGTGCAGAAGAGTAAAGACAAACAATACTAAGTGTGTTAAAGAGATGTTATTGTGAATAAAAGCCTTTATGATAACAGAGATGGTTTTTTGGTACAATTTTACATTATCCAGGTGAAGCAAGTGTTTTGGGAAGTGCAAATCTATGTGGGACCATCAATAACAGCATCCATAGCAGCAGAAGCTAGCTGGCTAGTTAACTGCTAGCATAAGTTGCAGGTAGACACCAGAGCGATTTCAGGATCTCAGAGTCTTGACTCTGAGACTCAGAGATTTCTTGACTCAGAGATTTATGAATTCACCATTGAAAGCTTGCCTAGATAAACGTCTACGAGGTAGAAGTAACTGTCATCATGAGCAAACGCAACTCTTAAAAGGTCATTTGTTATTTTCAATAACAGCATCCATAGCAGCAGAAGCTAGCTGGCTAGTTAACTGCTAGCATAAGTTGCAGGTAGACACCAGAGCGATTTCAGGATCTCAGAGTCTTGACTTGCATCATCATATTCTATTATTTTTCATCATATTCTATTATTTTTCACCAGTAAACCTGTTGGAATACACTATAACAACGAACACAATATTCCATTCATCACTAAAATAAGCTGTTAGCTAGCTGACTAGCTGAACACTAGTAAACTAGCTTGTTCCCCAGAATATATATTTTTCAGAAGTAGTGAAAAAGTCTCTTTTTTAAATTTGGTGCTTTGCTTACTAATTTGACTAAAGTTACAATTTATATAATCAAAATCAGCCACTGAAATTTGACTGGCTGATTATGATTATGTGCAGTAGATTCTAGATTAGTATTAGTATTATTATTTGGGACAAATAGTGCTTAGCTAGTCAGCTAGCTAACGTAACTCATAAGTGATTACCGAAATATTATTGTTAAGGTATATTTATAATTAGGGGGCCAAGCACCGAAGGTGTGTAGGCACCCTATTGTTATACTATCTTTTCTTCTCATTATTATTCTGCATATTCTACTCTTTCGCTATTTCTTCTACAAATTATGTCCAATCAACACCAAATTTGGCAAAGGTCGTCTTCAGACCAACCTGGACAAAAACTATCAGAAGAATGCTGATATTCTAAATGGTTTGCCAGTGATGGGCAAATTAATCTGACAGTGAAGCCGCCAGACAGGAAGTGAGGCTGTATCTCAGCAACGACCTTACACACTGACGCAAATCATGGTAGACAACTTCAGGACTGTGCACTGAGGCTATGCAAACAAATTTCATGACAGCGCCACTTACTGGTCAAAAGTTACAATAACATGTACAGTAAGTGCCATTTTTGCTACTCTTCCTCCAAATTTTGTCCAATCTTCACCAAATTTGGCTCACATCATCTAAATCTACATCATCCTGTGTAAACTTGGCCCAGACTGATGATAAAAAATATAAATACCTTAGATGTCTTTAAATTGCAAGTCTAAAAACATTTTCAGGTCAGAGCAGTAGCAATCACAACCACAGGTCAAAGTAGCAACAGACAACACCACAGGTCACAGCAGTAGCGGCAGCTGCAGCAGCAATGCCTCCCTGTTGCCCATTTGATAATCTAGACCTTTCCTCCTACAGTCAGAGAGTTCCAACACTGTCCATGGTCAAAACATACATCATGAGTGCTTGGCCCCTGAAAATGCTGCTTGCAGCTTTAATTATAAATATTATTTTTAAGGTATACTTTAACAGATAATATTATATCATGTTTAATTACAATATATTTTTCATATTTTCAATATAATTACTATGTAAAATTATAACTGCAGGAAATATGAGTACATAGAAGTTATATTTCCAAATTGGTTTCCAAATTGCATATTCATGTAACGCCATTTTTAAAGTGATAGGTTACAACAATTACTAGTTTAATTTCAACACTTGGTCACATTTTCTTCTGATCATGTCCTTTCAGGTAGAGGCTTCAGGTTGCCTCTACCTGTCTTCTCCCAGTCTTCATTTTCTGAGTTTTCTGGTAGGTGATTATTTGAGACATATATTGACCGATCCTCAACAGCTCCCCGAAGACCAATTAATCTGAATAATTTAAGTCTCACTCTACTGCACGGGCTGTTCAGCTCTGCAAAACTTGCATACCAAATGAAAAAAATAAGACAGCTTTGTAAAGTGATCCTGCAAATTGAAATGAAGCATTTGAATTAGAGATGTTCAATTTCCGAAGTGAACAATGCAGAATTAAAACTCTTTGCTGCTTTGGGCAAACGAAACTAGCGTTAATATGGGGTTTCTGTTTTGTTAATTAAAGGTTGTGTGAATTGGTTGATGTAATAGACCGAATACTAGGATGCAGACGCAGTGGAGTCTACGTCGTGCTGGAATATTGAGCCAGGTGCTTTGTGGTCATTTCCTGTACATTTTGATCATCTGACAAATCGACTGGCTTTGAGAGGGCCAAGTGTGTGTGTGTGTGTGTGTGTGTGTGTGTGTGTGTGTGTGTGTGTGTGTGTGTGTGTGTGTGCGTGTGTGTGTGTGTGTGTGTTTGTGCGCGTTTCCCTCTCCAGAGCCCACTCACAGCCTGTGTCAATCTGCGTAGCCATTTGTGCAGAGATTGTTCATCTTTTGATCTGGTGATACACTGTTGTGAAACATAGCCTGAAAACCACGGATAATTCTGAAAAATAATTTTTTTGTAATTCCTTGGACACTTTGTACACACAATCACAAACAGATCGCATATTCACACATTCCTGCTCATATCCAAAAACAGCATCTTCATGTGGAAATATTTTTCCCCCAACATTTTATTACAATTTCATGTTATTTAGTGCAATTGGAATGACAGCTTGTGAAATGTCTAGTACGCTATTATTATCACAAAGGAACCGTTAGATAAAAGCATGTCTACGAATATGAGACAGTGTTTGTTGGCATATGATTTTGAACAATGCATTACCTCTTAAAGCAGTAAAGCTTATTTACCTGTTTATCAGATCAAGCTGTTATCGAAATGTGTATCACGTAGAAAGAACCATAGATTATATTAATATTTTCCTCATTTTGGTCCCAGACATGTCACAGTGCAAACCAGGGACGGTAAAACTGCAAACATTTAAAACATCCTGCCTTAAATGCCATGGCCGAGATCTCCACTGGTCATACGGTAAATGATTCTGGGGCTGTAATGTGTGGCAGCTGTAAACCCGTCAATCAATGGCTAATATCCTAAATCATGGATTAATTCATTAGTGCTGCTGCCTTGGTGTAGAGGCTGAATGCTGTCACAGAGGTTTTTGGCCAGAAAGGAAAGTTACATAGAAGAGGGAGGTGGTCACGTAGAAAAATTTACATATTACACAAACAATATATTTCCAAAATTATCCAGTAAAATCTGAGAAAAGTATATATTTTCATGCAATCACATGAAAAGAACACAAAGGCTCGTCGAAGGTCTGTGTTTTGTCCTTGTTTGGTTTGCAGCCCAAGGACTGAGCTCCCTCTGTGTTTGTCCTCACTGGGTTGCTTTGCAGTGTGACGCGCTCTCTCGTTGTGCTTTTGTGTTTATTCACAAAGTTCCACTTTATTAAACACCCATAGAGAAAGTGCTCACGAGGCGAGCCAGCAGCAACTCAGCATTAAAACTTGCTGATGGTGGACCAGATCACGCTCTGCAGGAATCTCTCTGAGGAGAGAGTGCTCTTCTGAAGTGGACAGAGAGGAAAGAGGAGAATGGGGAAAGGAACAAAGAAGTGCACACTGTCCAATATCCATGTGTGGTCACACAAGTGTGCTGAGCGTCATGTGCACCTCATCTCTGATGGTGATTGAAAACCCGTCTAGTCCGTGAACTATGTATCCCAGCTCTCTCTCAGGGGGTTCCTCTGGCTCGAGATTTGGTGGATCAGTGTTTGATGCTTTTTCCTCTTTGTTGTCTGCTTGTTCCTCCTCCTCCTCCTCCTCCTCTTCTTCCTCCTCTTCCTCATCATCCTCATCCTCCTCAGTGATAGAGAACAGGCGGTTGGAATTGCCAGGCCTGTCTACTGGTGGCTGATAGTGACACTGTCCATTCAGCAGCTTCCGTAGGGGCATGAGTGGCATGATATCCTCTCCCAACAGTTCCTGCTTGCGATGCCGGAAATCACTCTGGCGTTTGAGCCTCTTAAACTCACTGAAGGCTGAAATAGAGTTCTGGTACAGGCTGAGAGCAATAGCATGAGCCTTGTCTGCCTTGGCCAAAAGCACGGCATGGCAACGCAGAACCACTGCCTTGTGCTTGACCTGGTGCCGGTAGATCCAGGCCAAGATCTTGGGCCGGTAGGGGTCTGTTGTGCAGTAGGTGATACGGTTAAGGGTGTAGAGGTGCGGGGGTTTCCTGCGGCAACCCATGCGTATGCCGTGTGGCCCTACACTCAGCTTCATCTTGGCACTCTGCTCACCGTAGTTGCTGGATGCCCAGATCTTGGCGACAGCATCATGCGTGCAGCCCTCACCCTTGGCCACTACAGTCACTACACTTCCCAGGTAGCGGACGCTGTATATGGGCTCCTCCTTATTTAGCTCCACTTTCTGGCGCTTGCTGTGGAAAACCCCGGCGAGCCAGTGGAAGGGGCACTCAGGCACCAGGTCAGGGCACGATCTCAGCAACGAGGACAGCAGTGAGTGGTAGGTGAGTCCAGCGCTCAGGCTCTTCGCTTTGCTCTTGGAGTCGTCCTCCACCAGCACAAACTTGCTCCTCTTCCAGGGCAGCATGGTCCCAATTTGTCTGAGGGGCTCGATGCCCCCTCCGAAGGCAAACAAGCGAGTGTGTGTTTGTTGTGTACTGAGTGCCTGAGAGCAAGAGTGAGGAAAGCTGTTCTGTCACACGCTGAAGAGAGACTGAGAGCAATGAGGCTCAGCTGGTTTGCTCCAAAGCTTGCTCACTCGCTCGCCCCTCCTTTCTCTCCTCCTCCTCTCCTTCTGGTTTGTTCACATCAGAGAGAGAGAGAGAGAGAGAGAGAGAGAGAGAGAGAGAGAGAGAGAGAGAGAGAGAGAGAGAGAGAGAGAGAGCGATGATCAGAGCTGGGCTTCCAGCCCGATGTCTCGGCATCATTTATCTTAACTCTTCCTGCCCATCATCTGCTTCTACCATCAATAAGTCCAACAGTGAAGGATCTAGAAGCACAGTAAGACTATTGCTCTTTTCATATCTAGTTTTTAACCAAGTGGTGGTGGGTGTCTTGACCGTTGAGTGATATGTCTCTATAAGTCTAAAACAACTATTTCTGGCAATTCCTGAAAAAAATCCAGTGGAAGGGACATCAATCCCTCGAATAATTGGGAATAAGGGTAACATGAAGAGCTGATTCACAGTGAACATCTCATCAGATAATTTTTATACAAACATAACAAATTCATACAAATCATTAACGTTATACATCACCTTGCATAAGTATTCACTCCCCTGGAACTTTTGTAAATTTTGTAGTGTAACCATATAGAATGGTGGGGCAGCAGATAGTGTTACCACCTCACAACTCCAGGGACCCTGGTTCTATCTTGAGCTGAGGTTACTGTCAGTGCAGTGTTTCACATGTTCCTTGCTCTTATCTGGGTTCACCGGGTTCCTCCCATATTCCAAAAACATGCAGGTAGGTAGATTGACTATAATTGACTAAATTGCCTATAGCTGTGCTCCAGATAAAACTTGACCCTGACCAGGATAAAGTGGTATTTTTTATTGTGACAAACAGAAGTAGAAGCCTTTATTTGTCACATATACATTACAGCACAATGAAATTATTTTTTTTTCACATATCCCAGCCAGTTAGGAAGCTGGGGTAAGAGCGCAGGGTCAGCCATGATATGGCACCCCTGGAGCAGAAAGGGTTAAAGGTCTTGCTCAAGGGCCCAACAGTGGCAGCTTTGCAGTGCTGGGGCTTGAACCACAACCATCTGATCAGTAACCCAGAGCCTTAACCATTGAGCCACCACTGCCCTAGTTGGTTGTGAAGAAGTTACAACCAAAAAAGACATTTGTTAGGTGCATAATACTTGGTAGAACCACCTATTGCTGCAATAACAGCTGCAAGACTTCTGGGATATGTCTCTATCAGCTTTGCACATCTGGATCCTGATATTCTTTGCTTATTCTGCTTGGGAAACGTTCTGAAGAGCTGTCAGATTGGATGGAGACCAAATTTTCTTCAACAAGTCTTGCCACAGATTCTCAACTGGACTGAGGTCTGGGCTGTCACTGCCACATCATTATTATGGGCTATTTTGTGTCGATTCATGATCTCAATTAGGTAGATTTCAGTTGCGGAATTGAACACTACAAAATGTGTGAAAAGTTAAAAAGGGGTGATGAGTAATTGGTTTAATACTCTAAAAAATCATTTGTCAGAGTGGAAACAGCACAGCTATTAGTTCTTCTGATCTGTTTTGGCAGTGCATCTGTCCATTTCATGCAGAACAATACAGGGGGAAATGGTTCACTTCAATCTTACTCACTTACTCAAATGAGTCACTGATCTTTTTACACTTCATTAATTTCTATTAGCATAGAGATTGAAAGAATGTAAATGCAGCTGTTTGTCATATACAGTGTCATATTGTAATTCCACATCCACAATACATTGCTTCTACAGTATTACCCATGTGTTCACTTGCTAGACAGCTCTGGGAGCTATCATTTCATTTACATAATCCTCAAGCTATTTCCTTGTCTTTTCCCCTGAAGTCTGAAGTATATAATAACAGACGGGGATCTCGAGGGAAGCCGTTCAGCCGGTCAGGTCAGCAGCGATGAATCATACACAGCAGCATTTCTATCAGCTGCGGGGTGTGAGACAAGGGATTGTGGAGTTTGGGGGTGGTGAGTGTATTGGGGGGGGGGGGGGTCGGGGGTGGTGAGTGTATTGGGGGGGGGGGGGGGGGTCGGGGCTGGGTGTCGGGGGTTATTGCACATGTCCAGTTGAGATGAGATCTCAGTGTGATGGATTGAGTCCCATCCGAGTTCCGGGCTAGTGATTACTTGCTAGTAATAGGGCAGTTGGAGCTCTCGGGGATATTGCTATCAGGGACTGCTGAAATGTGGACCAGTGGCGTGTCAAAACCAATTTTCTAAGAGGGGGGAGGGGGAGGGGGGTGTTTAGCAAGAGCAACACATAATGAGACACGGGGGCCTAAAATCGTACTTCCACACAAGTAATATGACATGGTTACACAACATTGCTAATGACCCACTATTTATCATGAGCTGCACTGATTCCATTCTATTCAAAATTTGATCATCAAAGTGCTTGTATTTTAATTGACAAGATTGTACTACTACATTAATTACATGTAGTATTATGCATATTTTTTCTTTCTCCCTGCCTTCATACCACAGCGAGGTCTGGAAGGATGAATTACATCCAGCTTCATCTGTTTGGTCATGTGATAATTGGATTGCACTGATTCCCTCGAGAGATTCTGAGATGTTTTTCAGTTGCCTTCTTGCTGCAGCAAAACTCCCTGTGTGCACTGTTATGACTTAAAGAAAAGGACTTCACAATTTTTTGATAGTTCATCCACTACTAGTCTTGCGTGCATCCAATTAAATGCTCTCTAGACAGTGGAGGCGGGTCTTGCTCTACACTAGCAGCTCGTTCGCAAGAAACGTGGTTTGTTGGTGCATTTTTTTTTTGTTGTTGCCATGATTCCCGATTAGCTTGTTAAGACACGCATTTGTGCAAGTGGACACTTCTTTGGGGAGTGTTTTACCAATTTGTGGCTGTTTACTGCTGAAATGTCTCTCTCTCAAACTGATCGAGAACGCTATTCCGCCTTTATACCCCATCAGGTCATCTTTATGACTAAAAGTAAGATCTATGACCTGACACTCAGACCTGTCAGATGACTCTGCGGCTCTCAGTCACCATCGGTGCCAGTGAAGGTCGACCTCGGCTCAAACACGTACAACATAACTCCAAAACTCGGCTAGGATATCATCCAGGTTAAAATGAACAGGCATGGGTGAAGGCGGAGGTGAGAATTCTTCCACATTTGAAAAAGGCTTTCATTCATCTCATTGGTATTCTATGTATTTAACTAGTTGGCTAGTTCGGTGGGGCGAACGCTAGTGACTGTTGTGTAAATCAGTCAAGCACGAATATATAGGATGCATGAACATACTGTATGAGATCACTGCTTTCAAGCCATGCAGACTTTAAGTGTGAGAAGTCGTTTGGTGTTGGGCTCACCTGAGATTTGGTCCTGAGAGTGGACAGCATTTTTACATAAACAACAAACATTTCATAGCTCAAAGTAATGTTCATCATCGTTTTAATCCTCTCTGAAATACACACGCTAGTACCATCCATACAGCATCATGAGAACCTGCCTGGAGGAAAGCAAAGGAGCGTCAAAATACTCCATTAAGTGAGACTGCTTTTTTAAAAAATTTTTTAAAGAGATTCGTGTAGAAGCTATTTGTTTGAGCGAGTACACGTGTGCAGTTTTCTTGGACGGGAGCCGAGTGTGTGACAACATGAAAAAAAAGAGCTGCAGAAGATTAACGTGCAGGGCAGAACTCAGCCATGACTCGCTGGCCTTTCCCGAGATTGATGAACGTGGCTCGTATTGACTTAGCTGCCACTGAAGTTAACGCCGCGGAGCAGGGAAGAGAGCTGAGGAATGAAATGAGGACATGCCTGAGGAAAAACTGACACAGAGCCATCATTTCCAAGCCAGGTTTTCCCACTTATGACCACTACGGTTTTGCTGTTTTTCCTCTTCTGATGAGATTCAAATCTAAGAAAGAGCTTTCAGAAGAAGACCAGCAACTTTTTTTTATTTTTTATATCAGAATGAATTGTCACACAGTAGGGAAGAGCTGGTACAATTGTAACATTTCTTTGGTTTGAGTTCAAATAGTCAATGATGCTTTAAATGACAGACGTCCACATGTGTATGTTTTTTTCTTTAATCATGTGCAAGTTTACCCATATCATCGGCGAGAACTATACATTTTCACTGAAAGCAAAAAGAGTCCCGATTTACAATTACGCAGGCAAAGTGCCACAGCTGTAACATCACGTACTGTAGGTGAACGATAATTCACTAAACTCTGTAAACTTACATGTACTGTACATTTAGAAAAATCAGTGCTAAACCACTGAACATTCATTAATCCATGAGTAGATTGGAAAATATTAAGAAAGCACATGTGGGGGAAAAAAATGTACACGGAACAATCTGGAATTTAAGGATGTATTGTAACTGACTGATGATGCAGAGCTCATCATTCCTCTTTTCCCCGTTTCTTTCCATATGGTTACTATGGTTTTGCCAGAATTCTATGACTTAAAAAAAAAAGAGTTCTCCACCAATTGCAGTTCATACTCATGAGCATGGAAATGTGTGTATGTGTTGAGTGACAGCCTCTGAAACAAGTTGTACTGCTATAGCAGGTGTTACAATTTTTCACAAACCTAGCAAACAGAATTAGCAAGCTTAAACATTAAAAAAAAAAAAAAAAGTCTCCTAACAGTTAGTGTACATGTAGGCAAAAAATATTAGAAAAATTCTTCAAGTATCTTTTTTTTTTATTTATTTATTTTTTTTAACTTTCCTTGCACAAACTATTTGTGAGTTTGTCACAAAAACTGACACGAAGTATTGACTCACTTGTATACAGATGTAATGAAGTCACAGTTTCATGCAGAAAAAAACACGGCAGCCGCTCTCTGATCCAAGTGAATGCATTATTAAAGAAGGCCTTGTTGTAGAGCGGCTCGTCGTGTGCATATGAAAGCCGGGAGTGTCGGGGAATTAATTACGTGTCTGACTTTTACTAATGATGGAGGAAGCAAGCTGGAATGAAAGACGGCTCTGGCCTCATGTGAAGTAAATTATTCTCCGGAAATGACAAGCTCATGGTGGCACAGGCAGTTCTTTAAATAATTAAATGATCCGAACGCTTTGCGGAAAATTTTTATATGAAACAAGATGGATAATCTCTTGCAGGGTTTTTTTAATTTATTTTTTATTCAGAAGAATGTGATCTCACTATGCACTGAAGCGTTTATAATTCATATAAGATCAAATACAGTATCAGCAATCTGTCACAAGTAATTTCTTCAGAGAATTGGGACTCCTTGCGTCCTTTTATATAAGTAAGAGTACCCCTGTGGTATCATACAAACAGCTATTATACTATGCTAGCTAGTGGAATATTTGCTTCTGCTGCTCATTAGACTAGTTCAGCAGAACGGACGTCAGCTGAGGGGGGAAAAAAAACCCACGTTACTGCTCTTGGAGCTGAACTGAACAGGGGGAACGCTGTCAGCTCTGCTGATGTTGTTTTTTCCCCTCTCATTTAAAGCTGGCAAGCGTGGCAGAAGATCCCATTTGTTTTTTGTTTTTTTCTCTCTACCCCATCCCATTTGTTATCTGCCCTCCTCTTGCATGAGCAGCCCACGGTGCGGAACAGTGTCGAATCAAACCAATTATTCTTATCTAAACGTCCTCCTCTCGCTCTTTGGTTCCCCGTTTCTGCATACACACTGTGACTTTGATTGTGTAACAGAGCTCCTGGTGTTGAACATTAATCAACACCTACCTTCTGACCAATCAGATTTGAGAATACGACAGCGCTGTGGGATTTGAATCGCTGATGGCTGCTCGTGATATTAGATGTTTATCAGTAGCTTGACAAAGAAGCTATTAGTCTTGAGCAATGCTTTATATCAAGAGGGCTCATCAGTGGCATAATAAGAATGATCACACACACACACACACACACACACACACACAAATATAGGAAATATATAATCAGTTATGGTAAAAAATATATATATATATATATACAGAAAAATGTACTTTCATATTTATGTGAGGTGATGTTTTGGGTAATTTAAGGTGAACATGAGCTGTTTGGTAACAAGAAATAAGTTATGCTTTCCTTCAAACTAAAAAAAACAAAACAAAAACAAACACTAAAACTACTTTGTACTTTTATTGGACAATATGTGCTAAGTCTATCTACTTTTAATTTATCCTCCAAAGGCATTTTAAGGGGAAAAAGGATGACAGAGTAAATAATCCACCTTGTCTAAGGTCTGAGCTACAAAGAAATCAGCCCCAGCGTCACTTCTTCATATCATTCTGTGTATTTTTCTTACAACCAACGACCATCGGGGGTGCTGTTTTGCTCCGTTCCGCAAAAATCTGAAATAATCTGCTTTCGGACATTTGTTAACAGCAAATAATTTGATGTGGATGCCAAAAAGCTGTCTGTACAGGATTTCGCAGAGTTTTTTGTGATTGTTGCGGCCGAAAACTCCTAAATGAGCAAAACTGCAATTGCACAAAATTTCTTTCGCCGTCATGTTTGTTGGAAAATGACACCTTTTAGCTGTACTCATGTCCGACACACATGAATCGAAGAGGGCTTTGGCTGAATGCGTGTTGTGATGACGTCAGACGACAAGACTCGGCCGAAATCTGCGGAAAAACTGAGGTCATTTTGAAAAATTGCAAGCTCCTCCGAATATTGCTGAGTTTCCTTGATTTTGTGTTCATTTCTGCGATCACAAAGTTGCAAAATCCTGGAGGGACTGAAAAATGAAACTGTACATCTTATTTATCTTTGCATGAAAGGTCCCCAAGCCGCTTCTGTCTGTGTTTACTTTAATTTTCTACTTTGCCGGTCAGCGTGTAATTAAATCAGGCTCTTGACTAAGCTCGACCCAATCCACTGTAATGAAAGATGGGAAAGAAGAGCTCTTAGATGGGTGATTTATAGCCTCTGTTGTGCTCTGAGGAGATGCCTGGCATGATGACAGCGTACATCCTGGCCTTGCTGTGCCGAATACAGTACCTGCGACCTGCAGCTAAACAAGCATGCACTGACTACCAAGCAGGGATGGTTTGTCCTCTATCTAATATGGCAAAGGAAAAATAAAAGGGATTAGCCGTCCATTTTGCGGCCCAAACACTGTGCTTGCCATTCATTTGTCCTTGTTAATTTTTCTTTCACATTCATTGGTTTTGCCAAATGATATATTAGCCAATTAAGCTTAATCTACACCACTCCACAATTATCGACTAGCTCATCCAGACACACGGGTTATCTCGTCCTTTTAGACTCACCTAAGCGTGTAACTTTTTTGCCCGGTTTTAACTGATTCACCCTTATTTGCATATGCATTAGAACTCGGCCCCGAATGCAAATCCGCCTCGCCCGCTGAACTTTCTAAAGAGCGGAAATGAAAAGCAGCATGATGCAAGCCAGTGCCAATCGGCATCATTATTCACTGGCTGCTTTTGTCTCGTAAATCCTCAGAGGCAGCACTCCGGATGCATTATGACTCTCAATAGATGGCATGATTTTAATATCCTTAACTAGCTGAGATGCTTTGGCACTCGTTTCGGTCCGTTTTTTTCAAGATCAGAGACGAGGTTTTCTCAGAAGACCAGAAAAAAAGAACAAACATTAGATGTTAGTCATCAGACATTACGTCGCTTATGCCCCTTTTTTATGCAGTTTCCATAAAAATCTCTCCGTTCTGAGTGTGATGTGGTTGATGTAAATCTATTCAGCCTGACAAAAACGGATTCTGACAAAATCCAACATTAATGAACTCACCCATCATATCATCGCCCTGGAATCAAACAAAATATCATTGCCCTGGAATCAAACAGCTTGGGACGTGTTGTTTTAGGATCTTCAGGGTGGTAACAGGAACTCCGCTTCATCACACCACCTCGCTGATGATCATTTTCACTTTGTATGGAGGATTTTATTACTGCCAGCTCAGAGGTTTATTCATAAAGGCGTGTTTTGCTTAGTCAGCAAATAAATCAGCAGCATGTATGACAACCAGAATGACGGGAAAATCCACACAATCGAACATCATGCATAACGACACGTTCAAACGACAGCGAGAATGACACAACAAGAATGACGTCATGTGATGGAAAAGGCTAATCAAACGTGAGCAGCTGCTACTGTGTTTAACTTTAAAAACATCAGCACTGAAAAATCACTATGAAAAAGTGCATATATTATCGCTCAGACATTTTCTGTTATATTAGATGCTGTCTACAGTTTTATTAGTATATCAGTGTGAAGAAACACACACACAAAGTGATCCTATATTTAAACTAACCTCACTGTGCTACAGAATTCTCACAGTTTTCAAACTCTCAGCACTTATACTAAATTGGTCCCATGTTCCACCTCAGCTCCCCGATATAAAAGTCCACAGGTGTTCAATACAGAAAAAAATGGAGAGCAAGAAGGAGAAACACGCTTCGAATGAAACAAAACCACATTGATATTATAACCTCGTCTTCATGATGCACTGGTTTACTCATTTATCACATTAGTTCCAGTTCACTAATTTGATTGGTCGAGCAGCATTCTAAGAGTGCCTGTATAACCGCACCGAGATGTTTCACCGTGTGTATCACTCCTCTCGCCTGTATTCGCCACCTAAAATTTCACTTCCTAGTTCAAAACTGTTACTACAGTGGAGTTAGCGACATCAATATTCAACCAGAATACCTCAATGCTTTATTTGTAGGACTCTCAGGTAACTTTATTTATTAGATGCTGACGACTTGGTGTTAAATAAGGAATAAAACATATGAAGACGTGCTGTTGCTGAACATCCCGAAGTGTTTTATTCCTCTTGTACCACGGCACACGGCCGACGATTACATTTTAGTACTTATTAGAGAATTACCCATCATACTTTGCATTCGTTTATAGCTACGCTTAATGTCGTGGAACGTCCGCAAAACTAGTTAGATCCCGTTATCACTTGTGTCATAGCAGCTATAATGCGGTCATTCCATCATCAGCCATGTTGCCAAGAAACTGCAAAATGGAGACTCCTTCAGTAAATGTTAAATAAACATGTCCTCAAAGAAAACCGAAATGGTTTTGCTTTGTTAAACAACAACATGTTTATTATTAGGTTTAGATGATGCAGTGCGTCTGCTATACTGTACAAGTCCCTGTGTATGAGCTGTTACTATGGGCTCATTCCATCTCAAGTGGTCCAATAATTGCAAAGTTGGTTGCTTGACCGTTTTCAATTTTCCTATTTTTTTTTGAGTGATGACCTCTATGTATTGTCATTGCAAAACCACCAGTTTTTTTTTGTTTTGTTTTTACTTGGTTTAACTACGACGGCCATCTTCGTGTCATGGCACACAACAAATTTTGGTTATACAGCTGTTCACGGAAAACTGGCTCCTATCTCCTTGGAACAGAACCTGATCTCTAGAGCACATCACAAGGTAGATGTACATATATATATATATATATATATATATATATATATATATATATATATATATATATATATATATATATATATATATATATATATATATATATATATATATATATATATATATTGCACATTCATGTTCCTTAGACTTAGAACTTAAGTCCAAATGTAATGCTCAAGATTCCTCACAGTTCCACTTTTAGTGTCAATGTATAATGGGAAGAGTTCGAGTCACAGTCTTAACTTTTTTAGGGGGTACCTAGGTAAGTATAGTGTGCATGCAGAACATTTCAGGTTTGAAACTTCGCTTATTATTATTATTTTTTTTTTTTTATGGGGGCGAGAAAGTGCAATTTTTAAAAATTTCCCACACTTTCAGGTTGATTATCTCTGGTGGGGAATCAGATACGAATCTAAAATTTTCACAGAAATAAGTCCTCTATAGTAACATTCTGCTGTAAAAATTGTGAGTTTGAGGTTGGAGGTAAACTCTGAAGGACAGTGGACCTCAAGGACCAGATTTGAAAACCAGCAGTTGTTATGCGTGAATAGATTTTGTCCAAATATGGAAATACAGTGTTCAGTTGGGTGTTATACAAATGAACAGCATCATAACCAGAACTGTGGTGTTGTTTCTCCTGTGATAAAAGCAGTAAGTGATTACAGCTCAGAAGGACCAATCCCCTGACCAATCAGATTTCAGAATTCAGCAGCACTTTGGTATCATAGTCGGGAGCAAACTATGATTTTCTTTAGCACATGGTTAACTTGTGGTTAACTTGCAAGGTGTCTTGAAAAAAAAAAAAGTGAGGCCATTACGGCGTGCATTAGGGGAGTCACATCAGGATTGACGAGAATATGAAAATCCATTATGTGCGTTTTGGCAGAAGTTGGCGAAGGTGTCCGTGTCAGTCTGCACTGTCCAAGTCTAACACTGTGATTAAAAAGGATGTTCGGCTACACAACTGATATGATGAGAGATGACGATGTTGATCGGCTTTCTTAAAATCGTTTTTTAAAACCCGCTTTGTCAAGACTCTCTGCGTCGTTAGTCCAGGGGGCGCGAACAGGCCCACGTCGTTTAGAGCGAAGATGTATGAAACTCCAGAGCTATTAATACACTCACCGTAACATCCTGTTTACTCAGCCGCAGGTAAACACATTCTATCTGGAAAACATTTCGAGATTGCTCACGCATCCATATACCTGCACCTGTGCATCTGTGTGTGTGTGTGTGTGTGTGTGTGTGTGTGTGTGTGTGTGTGTGTGTGTGTGTGTGTGTGTGTGTGTGTGCGTGTACGTGTGGCGTGTGTGTCCATGAAATCATAATGAAAGTTTTGTGGATTTTAGTATGAATACGTTTGCCTTAACATTATCTATAAGCTAGTTCGCTCCAAAACAATAACAAAATTCCCATTTAGAAGACATACGCATTCAAAATGTACAGTCTGTCTCTACCACCAATACGGATCAACAATTTTGATGACATCATTCTGCACTTCAGCTTCTCATCAGATTTTCTGTCCAATCAACTGCTCTCTAGAATATGAAGTGTCCCGCCCCCAATATTATAAAAATCTATGGTACTAACTGTCAAGAACGGCTTAGCCCGGGCTGTGAGGAAAGCTATACAATAAAAAGTGGGAGGAGCCACTCGATATGCCCCGCCCTGATTTCCAGGTTCAGTGTAAATTACGTCAACACGCTTGTTTCAAGGCACTTCACGGGGACTTTAAAGTGTTGAAACCCGAACCACCTTCTTTTCACGATCATTTTACTATTTTATCTGTAGATTTGTGTTGTATTTCTGAAAATTCATTAGATAACTTGTGGCCATCGATAATCTGTGAGCAGTTCTACATCTACATGTACACGTGTTAAAAATAAATCATGCCAAAAAATTTAAAATACTAAAAATACTTATCACATGCGACGTTCCACTGAGTTGCTACAGTTCCGAAAAGAACCGTAGGTGATCAGCATTTCGTTTCGAAATGGAAATTCATTCTCATAGCTAGTAGTAACAATCTAGCAACTTAACGTGTGTTAGGTACTGACTTTATTTCAGTTCAATTCCATCAACAAGCAGAAGGAAGCAAGAAAGCTTTTTTTCTCTGTCTCTTTTTTGCATTTTCACGCCCCAGATAGATATAAACGTATCGTGATCGCTGCTTTCGACGTTCGTTACGTTAGATAGTTACGGAAAATTTCAGTTTCTTGTCTTTTCACACCACAAGGGGGCACCATGTGAGTGCCTCATACATATTTTTACTGAATGACAGTAAAGTGTGCTTTGCACATCTGTTTTAAAAATCACAAGGCCCCCTGCTGGACCGGAGGCCGTCGGCACCGATCACTTATACTGCAAGAAATAAACCTAGGTTAAGTGTTTTATATATATATATATATATATATATATATATATATATATATATATATATATATATATATATATATATATATATATATATGTGTGTGTGTGTGTGTGTGTGTGTGTGTGTGTGTGTGTGTGTGTGTGTGTGTGTGTGTGTGTGTGTGTGTACAGAATAATACTTAACCGAATGAATGTTGTACACAAATATTCTCTTACAAGTATAACCTCTTACATCTACTGTACAGTTTAACTTCCTCTGTAAGATACAGTGATGACAGTATTTTTCAGTTATTGGTTCTATGAAATAATTCCTTCTAGATTGCAGATATGCAGAAAATTAAAAAAAATTTTTTGCATACATCAGCAATCTATAGCAGCTTGCTCGAGTCCTGATTAATCATCTGTGCTGTGTGTTGTATCCTGACTGATAAACCTTTTTCTGTTTAGAACAGTGGAAAATAATTGACATTTTTAATATATTATATGTATATATACAGAGAGAGAGAGAGAGAGAGAGAGAGAGAGTTTGTGAGCCTGAAACTATTGCACACTCTCAGGGTTATCTCCACAACCTCCTGTGCAGCTTTGTGCTGCTTACACAAAACTGTTTATCATGCAAACCGGAGTCGCTGGGTGACGTCTGCTGCTGTTGCTGCTGCTGTTGCTGCTTCTGTGCTCATCTCATCACCTGCAACGCTGTTCATCTGAACATGTGTTTCTGCAGAGCGACTATTCACAGTGTTTCTGCATACCTGAACGCAGCGTGGGTTTTCGTATTGACACATAACCCAACCTCTAAGACTAATAATAAATAGATTTAAACATTTGCTGTTATATGACAAAGAAAAAAAAAAAAAAAAAAAATATATATATATATATATATATATATATATATATATATATATATATATATATATATATATATATATATATATATATATATATATATATATATTTATATTTCTGTCAAGAGATGTTTATTTCACATTTATGGAAGGAGTCTCCAGTGTCAGTGCTTTGTAACAGTCACCCTACATCCCAATTGGAATACTTATACTATGTACCAAAAGTATGTACTCTTTTTGTGAAGAAAAAGTACACACTTTTGAGTGTGTAGTAAAAGAGTATGCAAGTACTGGGACATACTAACACACCGTCTAACGGAAGAGAACGCTGCCGAACACTGTCAGCGTGAACAAACCCCTCGTTCCATTTGAGCTTTTCTTCATTCATTATTCCTTATATAATTTATACTATATCATTTAATTAATCAATCCCTTAATTTATTTTTTCCACACTTCATTTACACCTCTCTAAAATGCACCCTTGAATTCGGCGAAGCAAACCGTCACAAAACTCCTCCTCCTCGTGGGCAATATTAGCTGAAAACGTGTCCACGGATCCGCACTTTGAAAATCTGCCAGAAATAGTAGACCATCCGGGTACCTCTGGGATTCTCATTTCGACATACTACGATTTGGGATGCACTAATTCTAATCTTGGATACTGTTTAGTACGGATAGTATGCCAACTGGGATGCAGGGTCAGAATTTTTTATTTTTTTTTCCTGCCACAGGAAATTATTCAGAATACACATCTTTGCGCTGTCCACTTTGACGAGCTTGTCTAATTACCTTTATTATTTCCCTATAACAGCATGCCCCAGAATGTGTTATTCCTTACACAGTTTACAGTAACAACATGACTCAAGACTACCATCTACTGTACAGCTCGAGTGCTCGTGTTCTCCTTCCTCCTTCTTTATTCCTTTCTCAGTGAATGTGGACATCATGAAATGAAACGGGTCTTGATTGGACAAAGGTCATGAACCACTTTTGTGAAATAACAAGGCGGGGGACACCCTGGACAGAGTGCCAAACCCTTCGCAGGACACAATCACACACACGCTCGCACACTACGGGCATTCAGCCTACAACGCATGTCTTTGGACTGGGGGAGGAAACCCCTGAAGCACAGGGAGAACATGCAAACTCCATGCACACAGAGCAGAGGTGGGATTTGAACCCCCAACCCCGGAGGTGCGAGGCAAATGTGCTATAGTATTTTATATTTTATATATACACTGTCATATAGTATTTTATATTTTATATATACACTATCATATAGTATTTTATATTTTATATATACACTATCATATAGTATTTTCACACAAACTGTAATCTTGTTATATTTTTATTATTAACCGATTAAAGTCCATATAGATGAGAATTGTAGCTCAAATGTCGCAGCAAGACAGAATACATGTGTGTGAATGAGAGGGATCCAAGTGGAACAGTGAGGTTACAGGGAGAAGAGATAAAGAAGGTGCAGGATTTTAAGTACTTAGGGTCAACAGTCCAGAGCAACGGGGAGTGTGGAAAAGAGGTGAAGAAGCGTGTGCAGGAAGGTTGGAATGGGTGGAGAAAAGTGTCAGGTCTGTTGTGTGATAAAAGAGTACCAGCAAGAATGAAAGGAAAGGTGTACAGGACAGTAGTGAGACCAGCGATGTTGTATGGTTTGGAGACAGTTGCACTGAGGAAAAGACAGGAGGAAGAGTTAGAGGTAGCAGAGCTGAAGATGTTGAGGTTCTCTTTGGGAGTGACGAGGATGGATAGGATCAGGAACGAGTACATCAGGGGGACAGCACATGTGAGATGTTTTGGAGACAAAGTTAGAGAGGCCAGGTTGAGATGGTTTGGACATGTTCAGAGGAGGGAGAGTGAATATATCGGTAAAAGGATGCTGAGGTTAGAGCTGCCAGGCAGGAGGCCGAGAGGAAGACCAAAGAGGAGGTTTATGGATGTAGTGAAGGAGGACATGAAGGTAGTCGGTCTGAGAGAAGAGGATGCAGGGGATAGGGCTAGATGGAGGCAGATGATTCGCTGTGGCGACCCCTGAAGGGAACAGCCGAAAGGAAAAGAAGATATATAATTTATACACACACACACACACACACACACACACACACACACACACACACACACACACAGTCTTATTATTAGTACTCCATAGAATTTTGGTGCCTGATATAAAATAAGACAATTTAATCAATAAAAAGTAAGAAAGATACAAAATACTTGTCACTGTATCAAAAAGTCATTATTTGGTAAACAATACAATACAATATAGTACGATCCGATCCGATCCGATCCAATCCAATCCAATCCAATCCAATCGTCAGTAAATAGTGTATGTGAAAAGATTGTACCCTCCACACCACAAGGTGGCAGTTAATTCACACCGCTTTTTAAATTTCACAGACGGTAAAAAAACAAACAAACAAACAACAACAAAAAAAACAGGCTGCATTCCAAAAAGCAACTCGTTTTCTACATAGGTGCACTCTATACGGTGCAATTGCAAATGCTTCTCCGCTGTACGCAGTGTACTACATGTTTGAATTGGGACAGACCCAGGGGCGACGTTTAAGTGGAAGTTACTAGATATAGAGAGTTGTTGACATTCATTTTTGGGTCATTATAAGTGTTTTAGTTAAAGAACAGAAATAGAAATTCTACATAAATGTCGTTAGTATTTCTCCTTGAAGCCCTGAGGTTTGTGTAAACGATAAAAACTGTGCGAATGAAATGTTAGCCTAGCATTCAGTTAGCCAGCTACAGTAGGAAGACAAGCTAACAAGCTAGCTAAAGCTATTAGGTAAGTATACAGTTATATATCTGAATCAGTGTGTGATTGAGCTTTTAATTTTATGTTCGTATTATGTTAAATTATTATTCAATAAACATGTAAATGTGACTTATTTGACTGTTTTAGCTCATACCTGAAACTGAAAGTGTGCTACAGCGAGTAACTTCGTTAAAATAACACAAATTATGTAGTTATCATGCACATATGCAGTTCTGGTTCGTGTATAATGTGATGTTAAAACATTATATAATATAAATGTTGAGATAATTAACATTTCATTCTTCTTTCTCAGCCATCTGCCTAAAACTGAAACTGAACATATGATAACAGATTTGCTCTGACATAAAAAAAAAATGTTGTTTCAGGGGAAAGTAGCTAGTGCATGCTCAAGTCGCCAGATGACACCATACATTAGATTTGCATAATCATCGGATTTTTGTGCTCATTTGCATATCCCGTGGTGTCACATGAAGAAGGAAGATGTTCTGAACACACTTAGAAATAGAAAGCGACAATTATAACTTATTTCTTATAGAAATAGAAAATCCTTGGTCATGGCACCACTATAAACCACAACTATATACGTATTTATGTTTACAAATGTAATACTATTTTTACTGGGGGAAAAAACAGAAAATATGAAGCAACGATAGTGAATGTTGGGAAATAAATACGAAGGAAATGGTTACGGATGGAATAACTCGCTTTTGTCACTTGTAAATATCACCAAGAAGAGCATTTAAAACAAAGACGTGCCTGGGTGGGAAAAATATGGGATTAGTGATTGGTCGATGGGAACAATGGGGATCAGGGATTGGTTGTCGGGAACAATGGGGATCAGTGATTGGTTGTCGGGAACAATGGGGATCAGGGATTGGTTGTCGGGAACAATGGGGATCCGTGATTGGTTGTCGGGAACAATGGGGATCCGTGATTGGTTGTCGGGAACAATGGGGATCAGGGATTGGTTGTCGGGAACAATGGGGATCAGGGATTGGTTGTCGGGAACAATGGGGATCAGGGATTGGTTGTCGGGAACAATGGGGATCAGGGATTGGTTGTCGGGAACAATGGGGATCCGTGATTGGTTGTCGGGAACAATGGGGATCCGTGATTGGTTGTCGGGAACAATGGGGATCAGGGATTGGTTGTCGGGAACAATGGGGATCAGGGATTGGTTGTCGGGAACAATGGGGATCCGTGATTGGTTGTCGGGAACAATGGGGATCAGTGATTGGTTGTCGGGAACAATGGGGATCAGGGATTGGTTGTCGGGAACAATGGGGATCAGGGATTGGTTGTCGGGAACAATGGGGATCAGGGATTGGTTGTCGGGAACAATGGGGATCCGTGATTGGTTGTCGGGAACAATGGGGATCAGTGATTGGTTGTCGGGAACAATGGGGATCAGGGATTGGTTGTCGGGAACAATGGGGATCCGTGATTGGTTGTCGGGAACAATGGGGATCAGGGATTGGTTGTCGGGAACAATGGGGATCAGTGATTGGTTGTCGGGAACAATGGGGATCCGTGATTGGTTGTCGGGAACAGTGGGGATCAGTGATTGGTTGTCGGGAACAATGGGGATCAGTGATTGGTTGTCGGGAACAATGGCAGTCATTGATTGGCTGTTTGCAACATCAGCTTGCACAAGCACAATTCAGTCAAGATTTACACACTAGTGGTGAGTCGAGTGAACCTGCTCTCTCAGCTCCTATAACCAGCAGCTGTGATGTGAGCTGAAGAGCCGTGTAGAGTGCAGGACTTTCGCTAACGTCAGTTCATGAAGTAGCTGTAGATTTGCTGCTAGATTTTATTTATTTATTTATTTTCTTAATAAAGTTGCTAAAGGGGTCTAAAAAGTCACCAAATCGACAAAGTCACTAAGTTGGTAACACTGTGGAAACTTCCCCGTGTTGTGACTCCTACACCTTCACTGTGCTTTTTAGTGTTAGTTGTCTTTAACAGAAGACTATTAAGTGATGATTATGATTAATAAAGTTTCTGTTTTATCTGTAATCCAGAGTGAAAAATGGACTCGAATGGCAAACCTTCCACGAGCCAGATTTTGCTCTTGGCCACCAGTTCAGCTCTCACTGCTCTCCTTTACTCGGTGTACAGGAAGAAGGCCAGCAGTGCTGCTAGATTAAGAGTAAGTATGAAAAAGATTGGGATTTATTTCGACGAACAGACGGCACAGTTACAATAGCATCTGATTATATTCTAATTAACAGGAAGCCAAGAAAATATCATTAGATCAAGATCTGCAGAGTATCCTTGCTGAAGCTCCAGGCAAATGTATACCATACGCTGTTATAGAAGGTATGATTGAATATCAGCGTAAATGTGTGACAACAATTGTGCTACTTGGTGAAAATAAGCCAAATGTCCTTGATTACTTTCCTATAACAGCATACCCCCGGAGTGTTTTATTCATTGCTTATGCTAACATGTATTATATTTGCTATTTGATTTCTTTTCGGTTGGTCTTTTACATTATTTCTCTTTTTGCCTCATTAGCATTCTGTATCAGGGCTTGAATATTTCCTCAGCAGAACGTATAAATGAGAGAAAGATTTTGAGGCTCTGTCTGTTGTCTTTCTATAGGGGTTGTTCGGTCTGTTAAAGAAACCCTGAACAGTCAGTTTGTGGACAGCTGCCGAGGTGTGATCGCCAGACTGACACTAAAGGAGAAGAAGATGGTGTGGAATCGGACCACTCATATCTGGTACATGCATATGTCACATATGAGTTTTTGGATTTGGTTTCATGGTTAGTTCATTATACCTTCATTGTACATTATACTTTCGTTATACATAATATACGTTGTGTAACAAAATGCTGTGATGAAAATGTGCGTGCTGAAATTGACTTCTGAGCTTGAAATCTTTGCCTTTTGTCAGGAACGACTACGAAAAGGTCATCCACCAGCGCACCAACACTGTACCCTTTGACCTCGCGTCACACGACGACACCATCACAGCCACTGTGCGCGTGATCCGCCCCCTGGACGCCGAGCTGGACCTGGAGAAGACGTACGAGAACTTCCACCCAGCCACGAGCTCCTTCACCAGCATCGTAGGCCACTTCCTGAGCGGCGAGCGGCCGCAGGGCGTGACCGAGATGGAAGAAATGCTGCGGCTGGGCGCGAGCATCACCGGCGTGGGCGAGCTGGTGATGGACGGCGGCGTGGTGCGCCTGCAGCCACCCAAACAAGGATTGCGCTACTTCCTGAGCAGCCTGGACTATGACGCGCTGCTGGAGAGCCACAAGAGCAGCGTGAGGTTCTGGAGAGTTCTGACGGCGCTCCTGGGTCTGGCAGCCTGCGCTACGCTGGCGTACATGCTGTGGCGGCGCTACACCTGGCACAGGGAGAAGAAGAAGGAGCGTGAGATAATGGAGGAGTTTGAAGAGCTGAGGAGGAGGAGGACGAGGACGGACGGGGAAGACGAGGCCGTGCAGGTCGGAGCTTGTGTCGTGTGCCTGAGCCAACAGCGCGCGTGTGTCTTTCTCGAGTGTGGCCACGTGTGCGCGTGCTGGCAGTGTTACCGCGTGTTGCCTGCGCCAAAGAAGTGCCCCATGTGCAGGGCTACTATAGACCGGGTGGTGCCTCTGTACAACAGCTAATCACCTCTCAGAAGAGAAGTCCATAAGTAGTAAATCATGTAATTTTGTTTGAAAATATTAAAAATTTCCAACATGGAGGTAGGTGCTATAGTGAATCTGGGTGAAAATCCAAATCCTTTATTTACCCTTCTGTTTAAGCAGAACACCAAATGTGACATGCGATCTGCTTACCATATGTGTGTATATATAGACAGCTGATGATTAAAAAAGATATATATTGCTATAAATTGTAGAGCAAAATACCTCAATAAAGGTTGTGGTGAAAATCAGGAAATATTTGTTGATGAACTTCCTGCTCCCAGGGCTGCTCTGATTGGCTGCTGGCAGCCAGAGAGAGCGCAAGAGAGAGAGAGAGAAGATGAAAATTGAACAATATGAAATTTTCAGGTTGATTATCATCAACTCTGTTACCAAAATGAAATTTTCATATGGAATAAAAGCACTACCATGTATTATACTACAACAGCACTTCCACGATAAAGAGGAGAAAAGCCTGCGGATTTTTTTGCTTGACCACTGAAATTGATTTACAGTGGGTATAGAAAAGAATCACCCCCCTTTAAAATAATCACATTCTGTTGCTTTTCAGCCTGAAATGTAAACGGACACAATTTTTGTTTTATCCAGCTGTATTCACTCAGTGCAACTTATAACATCCAAGTGAAAGATATAACACCAACATGTCAGAAAAAAAAATAAAAATAATCACTGAGTTGGAAAAAGGATCACCCCCCTCCTAAAAATGACATGTAAACTCAAACAGGTGTAGCTAATCACCTTCTCAATGGCACACAAAGCCATTTGACTTTCAACTGTGATCAGCTGTGGTCATTTTGATTAGCTCAGCATGAAAAGAGCTTTCCTGGAGCATTTTGTAGTGCAACTGAAGCAAACAATCGACTATGGGTGGCACAGCACTGTCAAAAGATCTCCAGGATACAGTTATGGACAGGCACAAGTCAGGAGATGGATACAAAAAAAATTCAAAGGCTTTATCAATGCCTTTATCAAAGCACAGTGAAGTCTATTATTAAGAAGTGGAAGGTATTTGGTACAACACAGACCCTCCCTGGATCAGGACGTTGCTCCAAACTGGATGAAAGAGCCAGGAGGAAACTGGTCAGAGAGGCTACCAAGAGGCCTACAGCAACTCTGAAGCAGTTGCAGGAATTTATGACAAAGAGTGGTCATTGTGTGCATGTGACAACAATATCACAAATTCTCCACAATGTGGCTTGTATGGGAGGGTTGCAAGAAAAAAGACACTCCTCAAGAAAGGCCACATGAACGCACCTTGAAGATTCTGAGGCCACATGGAAAAAGGTGTTACGGTCAGATTAATTATTTGGCCTCAACACCAAATGATACGTCTGGCGGAAATCCAATACAGCTCACTATCCAAATAACATCATTCCTACGGTAAAGCACGGAGGTGGTAATATCCTTTTATGGGGGTGTTTCTCTGCAGCAGGGACTGGAGCACTTGTCAGGATAGAAGGAAAATGGATGGGGCAAAATACCGTCAAATTCTTGAGGAAAATCTGCTGCCCTCTGCCAGAAAGTTGTCAGTGGGAAGAAGGTTTACCTTCCAACATGACAATGACCCAAAGCACACAGCAAAACTGACCACACAGTGGTTGAAGGAGAAAAAGGTGAATGTCCTTGCATGGCCTAGTCAGAGCCCAGACTTAAACCCCATTGAAAATCTGTGGAATGACTTGAAGACTGCAGTCCACAAACGGTCACCATCAAATTTAACTGAACTTGAGCAGTTCTGCAAAGAAGAGTGGGCAAATATTGCAAAGTCTAGATGTGCAAAGTTAGTAGAGACATATCCCAACAGACTAAAGGCTGTAATTAAAAAATTAAGGCAAATTAAAGCAAGGGGGTGATCCTTTTTCCAACTCAGCGATTCTGTTTTTTAATTTTTTTAAAAATTTTCTGACATGTTGGTGTTATATCTTTCACTTGGATATTATAAGTTGCACTGAGTAAATACAGCTGCATAAAACAAAAACTGTCCCCGTCTTCATTTCAGGCTGAAAAGCAACAAAATGTGATTATTTTAAAGGGGGGTGA
>CM042570.1:4577500-4662500 GCA_023630585.1 Cranoglanis bouderius
AACGAATAGAACGATCTCAAGCATGTTTTTGAGAAGGAAACCCGAGAACCCGGAGGAAACCCAGACAAAGACTGGGGGACCATGAAGCGGGAAGCGTGGAGCTGTGAGGCAAGAACGCTACCCGTGTGCCAGCCCGTTCGATGTCATATTAATGAGAAGTCATTGGACTCAAAGTTCCAGAATGCAATGCAGCAATACGACACAGTTGCGCCGAGTTGTGACAGAGAATCGGGTCGATGATGAGCGTGATGACGCTGACGTCAGTGCCTTAGGAAGCTGATCTGTTTGAGCATGAAGAGGTGACCGAGCCCGACAGACAAAAGCACTAAACCGCCGCTGCATCACTCTCTTTAGGTAGACCTGGATTAGAGCAAGAGGCTAAATCCTGGTTGCACCACTGCCAACAGCATTGTGGGTAATGTAGGAAAGTCAGCTCAGATTTTTATTTTGAACACCACTGAAGCCATTCAAGGTGGATTTGTCCTTGAAGGCTTGCATTATGTGTTGTTTTTTGGGGGGGAATATTCCTATACTTTGGATTGTACTATCCTGTCATGTCCTCATCTATCTATGTGTATGGATTGTTCTGGTTTATCTTTAAGCGTCCGTGCCTAGACGTTTACCTGCGGAAACGTGATGTGCGTCGGTTTGCTTGTTTTTACTGCCCGCATGTTATTATCTACTCGTATTTGCTCATCCGTGCTTGGTGTAATGTCTGGAAAGATAATGTCAGGTCGAGGGATGGATTTGGGTGGATTACATAACACACACACGCAGGAGAAGAGAGCGAGTTGAAGATGGTGATGATGGGATTGGAACAGTGAGGAGCAGACTGCGTGTAGTATCCTTGCGTGTCATCCTTATAATGTCTTAACGTATAACTTCGTTCAAATACACAGTACTTTCAACTAGTTGTATAACCTCCAAGTGTTTGTTTTCCTTTTTTTTTTTTTTTTGTCATCGTTGAGAAAATCATTAGTATTTTCATTAAGATCTAATCACACGTCTTCTCTCCCTCTTTTTTTCCCCCCCTCAGTCGTCATAGAAGATGACCGACTTGACGAGGTGCTCCAAAACACGACGGAAAAGTCGCCGGCGAAAGTGTAAAAAAATTAAAAAAAATTTAAAAAAGGACGTTTTTTTCACCTCTGCGTGAAACAGCACTCTGCGGTGCGCGATGCAGTTTGGGTTGAATTTCACAGCACACGAGATGAGGAGAGCAGCACCGGTGCAGGCTCTCACACCGAGAACGCTAATGTCTGACCCACTGATTCCTCCCGAGGGCATGTTTTTGATCACTCCCCCCCCCCCCCCCCCCCACTTTATGAGTTGAGATCAGTCTAATATTGCTACTTGTTGATCCTTAGTGGTGAAGGTACTGTTGTATTGTGAGAATGCATTGATATTAATAAGCACAAATCACAGACTAATGGTAACTGTTATATTTTGTCTTTTTTTTTTTTTTCTTTTTTTTTTCACTCTCTCTTGGTTTTTTTTCATTCTGTATCTAACATTTTGTGCACAATGGAACTGTGAATTTCGTCAGTGATGTGTTTTTCACTTTAAGGAAATCTATTACTATTATATACATTTTTGCAGCACTAAAAGACTGAGCAAACATTTTTATAAACTGATGGCAGTTTTTTTTTTTTTTTTTTTTTTTTTTTTTTTTTTTTTTTAATGTTGCTAATCGTAACTTTTTATTGTTGCTGAACTGCCTGCATAAAACGTGAATCGCTGACTTTTGTACGGGAAAAACAGTTTGTGAAACGGGCTTATTTGTAGCTGTAGTTCTAGCACTTTCAGACGTCGCCACTCTCTGCTGTACAGGATCTTTATGATCACGATTTGTGCCAAATCTTGCAAAAGTATGCCAGTCGAGCTGTGTCGCTGTGCTGTTTGCTCTGCGTACTGTGAAATTCTGCGAGCCTGGCTGTCCTGTCCGTTTTCAGGGCTTTTCTAACTGCTTTTTGCATGAGACAGGCTGAAGTGCCTCGCTGTGTGGCAGTGAAACTGGTGTACTTACAGTAACTTTTTGGAATGACAGACCTCAAAACTCTTGAATATTACATATAGTAAATGTTGCACTTCTTACTGTTTAACAGGGCTACATTGATAATGGAAAGTATGACCATCAAAATGTGAACATACAATAAAAATCAATACAAATGATAATTTGTGAGACTGATTTATGTCATGCTTCTAATTTATTTATTTTTTTTCTTCCACAATCATGCAACACACTTCACAAATCTACATTTGGCCTTGCAACACATCAATTTTAAAATATTTCTGGATCTCCAGAAATATTTTTTTTCCCAGCCACATAAAATTTGGCAGATATAAAGACAAACTTGTTTCTCTATCATATATCTAAGTGAAGTCACCATAGAAGGCCATTTTATTTTTAATTGGGTCCTCAAAATGGGGGAAAAAGTGCCAAATTTCCAAGGTGAGTGATATTCAGGGCTTATGGACTGCACTTTAATAGACACACATGCTAAAAGTCATAATTTGTGCTCAATCTACAGTACTCTATACCAACCGCATACCAGCTGTACACCTGTAGCAACATGATCGATCAGGCTGGTTCTTCAAATCTGGCTCTCGGGGTCCGCTGTCCCGCAGAGTTTACCTCAAATCTCAAACTCTCAATTTTTACAGCAGGATGTTACTATAGAGGACTTATTTCTGTGAAAATATTAGATTCGTATCTGGTCCCCCTGCAGAGATAATCAACCCGAAAGTGAGGGAAATTTTAAAAAATTGCACTTTCTCACCCCCGTAAAAATAAATAAATGAGAAGTCTCAAACCTGAAATGTTCCGCATGCACACTGTACTTACCTAGGTACCCCCTAAAAAAATTAAGACTGAGAATCGAACCCTTCCCATTGTAAATTGACCTTGAATGTGGACCTGTGAGCAATCTTGAGCATTACATTTGCGCATAAGTTCTGAGTCTAAAGAATACGAATGTGCAATATATATATATATATATATATATATATATATATATATATATATATATATATATATATATATATATATAATGTACATCCACCTTGTAATGTGCTCTAGAGATCAGTTTTTGTTCCAAGGAATCCTGAGCCAAGATAGTGAGGTTTCCATAAACAGCTGTATAGCCAAGATTTGTTGTTTGTCATGACACAAAGATGGCCGTCATTGTTAAACCAAGTAAAACAAAAAAATTAATATAATTAAAAAATGATAATAATAACTGGTGATTTTGCAATGGCAATACATAGAGGTAATACACACTCAAAAAAAATTAGGAAAATTAAAAACAGCCGAGCAGCCTGCATTGGTCCACTTGAGATGGAATGACCCCACAATATTAGGCAAGTGGTTTTAATCTTATGGCTGATCAATGCAGAAAACATCTCAAGACTGGACTCGAGTCCTACGGCCCAACTTCCCCCCCATCTCACACCAGTAGTGTTTTGGCCCGTGCTGTCGTCTTGACTCGATTTTCAGGCTTGAAAGATGTGGCACTCTTGCCTTCCTTCAAGGTAAATGGACAATGTTTTGAGTTCTCTTACATGAAATACTGTACATTTTAGCAATGTATGTTTGACTTAGGCATGTATCTAGCCAACATCAGTTAACTATATTTATCAGGGTTGTACTGAATGGTTGGCCACAGAAAGATTTCAGATGGAAATTGTCCAAAAAAAAAAAAAAAAAAAGCCGTGTGGAACTATTTTACAGGTTCCCCGAGTAACATTACAAGCCATATGTGAAATTATTATTAGCCATATGTGAAATTATTTACTGTTAACTGTGTTTTTGCTTTACCCTTTCCACAGGTCTACTCCTATTATACTACTACTTCTACTACTCATTGTTCCACTTCAGGATTGGCAGGTCTGTATCACTGTTCCTGATTTCATGTGTAAAATCTAAAAAAATATATATATATTTATTCAACTAATAGGGTGAAAACAGCTATGGCTCTGTGTTTATGCTAACCATATGTTACTCTGCTGCGAATCCACTTCCTGCCTTTTTCCCCCCATGAGTGTGAGCTGGAGTTGGCTGCCATGGCAACAGAGAGGCACCCCAAATTAGCTTGTTAGCTTTCTCTTAGGTGCCTGAACCAACACCCGGACTTGGTCATCAAATTGCTCAATTATTCAGCACTCGTTCTCAGTTAATCAGCAGCACTCCATTCAATGTTAGCACCGAACGCTCTCAAGAGCCTCTCAAGACTCGAGAGAAATGGTGTTAAGCATCTATTTTATGTCCCAGTGTCCCTCAGGCTCCATCCAACAGCACCACTTTTGAAGATTTTAGAAGTGGTTTAGCATAACTTATAAGTATAGGTTTAGCGTATACATTGTGTACCGTACGATGATCAGTATTAACATGTATCAGCTTATTAGCAGGTCATTAGCATTTTGCACTAGCAGTATTAGCATTGATCTATATTTTCTTGCTACAGTGGTACTTCTTCTTTGCTTAAAAGTAGACGAATGAGCACGATTTCTGCTTTACTGTATGCCTACACAACACATTGTGTGCAAAACCGATATATAACACTTATTTGTCTAGCCTGAAACCAATGTCCCATGCACGGTGGTTGCCATGGAAACATTTTTACCAGAAAGGGAGACACTTCAGCTGTGCTCATTTCCCACAATTCATTCATTATGATGCATTTAAAAGGATGGTATCGTTTCAGGGGCACAATAGGTGAAGAGCTGGTTATATGATCATTTCTCCATCTAGGAGAACTACAACGACAGCGCTGTTGAATCCATTTCACCTTCAGTGCGGCTCAGAATGGATCTCTCTCTCTCATGACTTTGGGCACCATTAATCATTTTGCTAACACAAAGCAGGGGTGGACAATCATCGCCTCGAGCTCCCAGGACAAGCAGATTATGTCAGGGTTTTTTTTTTTTATTTGTCATTGCCCAGTGGACTGATGACTACAACGTTTGTCAGGACACCTGCTTTTTTTTTTTTTCATCCAACCAGAGAAAAATTGCTCCCTCTTTGCTTTCACAGCTAAACAAACGTTTTAGGTGCGATAGAAAAGCATTCACCATATCGTTCACCACATGTAAGTTTGAATCCCAGTGATACCACAGGCATCTGTGGCCAGGAGCCAAGAAGCAAAATTGACTCAAAAAAAGTTTCAAATGCTATGTAACTTTGAATCTAACACACTACAATCATCTCTAGGCTCTGAATGGAGCTTCGATGTGTCTGTATTTACTGTAGATAGAAAAGAATCGAATTGCACCAACAAACAAACATACTGCGATCAGCCATAACATTAAAACCACTGACAGGTGACGTGAATAACATTGATTATCTTATTACAGTGACACCTGTCATTAGGCAGCAAGTGAACAGTCAGTTCTCAAAGTTGATGTGTTGGAAGCAGGAAAAATGGGCAAGCATAAGGATCTGAGAGACTTTGACAAGGGCTAAAAATTGTGATGGTTAGACGACTGGGTCAGAGCATCTCCAAAACAGCAGGTCTTGTGGGGTGTTCCTGGTATGCAGTGGTTAATACCTACCAAAAGTGGTCCAAAGAAGGACAAGTGGTGAACCGGCGACAGGGTCATGGTCGCCCAAGGCTCACTGATGCGTGTGTGGAGCGAAAGCTAGCCTGTCTGGTCCGATCCCACAGAAAAGTTCATGCTTGCTATGATAGAAAGGTGTCAGGACAAACAGTGCATCTCAGCTCGCTGCATATGGGGCTGCGTAGCTGCAGAGTGCCCATGCTGAGCCCTGTACACCTCTGAAAGCACCTACAATGGGCACGTGAGCATCAGAACTGAACAATGGCGCAATGGAAGAGGGTGGCCTGGTCTGATGAATCATGTTCGTGGACGGCCGGGTGCGTGTGTCACTTACCCGGGGAAGAGATGGACTTAAAGGATTAAACATCTTGGTGCCAGATACCACAGAACATCTTCAGAGGTCTTGTGGAGTCCATACCTCGATAGGACAGAGCTATTTTGGTGGCACAAGGGAGACCTACACAATATTAGGCAGGTGGTTTTAATGTTATGGCTGATCAGTGGATAGGGATTATACGGGGCAGTTTTAAAAAAAAAAATTTGGGACTTCCGATGAATGATGATTATTAAATCCAGAAATCCAACAAGATCCCTTCCTATGAGTTTTTAGAGAGCTTGGGTGAGGATAAAAAGTGATAGAGAATAAAAAAAAGCATCACTTCTCATACATACACATAAACCTTAGTCATAACATTTCATGCATTTGCATCAGGTGAAACTGAGCTCTCATGCATTATCATATACCTGATGGGAACGTTTGCTCTGAGACAACGCTCAAATGCAAAAACAAATGGCCTTTGTAGTAGTCTTCTGAATAACGAATATTTAAAGTCTGAGCCCCGATTTATTGGAAGACACATTCAAGCTTGAGGACATCCTCAAGAAAAAGGTCCGAGCTTGGGTTTTAAACGAGCAAAATAGAATGTGTGATGTCCAGTTTTGTCCATGCAAAAAGCACCGAAAGTACAAATGCAAATGCAAATATATTATTTTAACACCTGCAGTGTAATTTACTGTGTAGCCCTTCAGGCACAGCAATTATGTGTGCAAATTAGTACTACCAAAAAGCATGTATTATATTTGCAGAAGCCCGTCTCTGCCAGTTGAAGGCAAGCTATTCATCAGATTTTCACACTGATACCAACAGCATTTCCACAGAATCTTGGAAAAAGTTTTCATTTAACACTTTATAAACAAAGCACACTATTTTATGTGGCATTTTATACCAAGGAACCTTACCATACTGCCTTTAACTGTACTTGATGCACAATTGTGGCGAGGTTTAGTTACACTTTAACACGTAGTGATCTGAACTTGCTGAAAAACATAATTGAGGTATCGATTTCCTCCTACTTTGTACATGACGTAATTGACTCAATAATGTATTGTACGTCACCCACACACAGCTACTTTTTTTGCGCCATTTACTTAAGAAATCGTATTACAGAGATCATCGGTCAGCCTTACTATCGCAAGGTCATTTGGCTTTGATCAGAAACAAACACTGCGGCGAGAGACATTTTCTCGAACTCAATTTTATTCATGCAAATCATGCCTGCAGGATGTAAGGCTTTGTTTCACATAATTGGATCAGTCATTGAATTATTAAAGGATGATAATGAGGCTGGTAGATGATTCAGATTTCATTATAAAAAGTTTTCATGGTCACAGCTAAAATAGAAACTACATTCATAATGCTTTTACTGCACAATTTAAAGTAAGTTGATTTATTTTTGACAGCAGTTGCTAGTTTGAAATGATTAAAGGTTTGTCTTCGATATCTTATTAGACTTAATACTAATTCTCATGTTTCATTTATGTATGAAAGGGGAGGAAATTCTTTAGGAGAAATTGAATGAGCCAAAAAAAAAAAAAAAAAAAAAATCATTTAATTATCAGTAATTAAAGCATGAGATAACTTATGAGAAAGAGCCAAATGGGAGATTTTCATTTCTTTTGATCTCATTTTGATCTCATATAGAGCTAAGAGGTCTCTTTTCAGATTTTCCTTTTCTGTAGCTCACTGTATAATAGTTATTATAGTGGTTCATTATAAATTAAATGACTGTTATGTCATTGTACTCCAGTGTAAGAACAGTACAGGAGCATTTATTTATCTATATAAAAATCTACACTCTCAGGATGACGGATGTTTTTTTTTTTTTTTGGGGGGGGGGGGGGGTTGTGTGTGTTTTCAGATCAATTTGATCGCATTTTACAACCCCCTCAGCTCCCTCCTTGTGATCCCTGTCATCATTAGCAGAAGCTGTCAGACTCGAGTGTGTGCGAGTGTTTGTTGTGTGAAATGACGGTCCCGCAGGAAGCTGGGATAGCACATGGTAACACACTCCTGGCACAGAATACTGTATGCTGAGTTGAGTGCTGCCAAAGTTGTTGCCATGGTAACCTCCTCCTCCTCCTCCTCCTCCTCCTCCTTCTCTAGCTCTCTCTAACACACACACACACACATGCACGCATGCAGAGAATTCGCAACAAAGTTGAGGATGAGTTTAATTTTGTGGAGGAGGATGGCAGGTCTGGGCGTCCTACGCACGGCCAAAGAGCATGTGCTTCCTCGATCTAACTGCATAACTCCGATTTTTTACTTCCAGTTTAACTTTTCGAGGAAAAACGAATTGTGTTTTCCACTAAAGCATACGGACGATGCTGTAAAGTTGACGCTATTTAGTAAGGCTGTGATGAAATTAGTGATTGAGATTCATGTTGAGCTGTAACCTGCAGAAATGGATAAATAACATGATAAATAATAATCATCCGTCCATCCGTTTTCTGTACGGCTTATAATACACAGGGTCGCGGGGAGCCTGGAGCCTATCCCAGGGAACTCGGGGCACAAGGCAGGGGACACCCTGGACGGGGTGCCAAACCAATGCAGGCCACAATCACACACACACACACACACACACACACACACACACACACACACACACTCTCTCACACACTAGGGACAATTTAGAGATGCCAGTCAGCCTACAATGCATGTTTGGACTGAGGGAGAAAACCCCCGAAACACATGGAGAACATTCGAGCTCCGTGCACACAGGGCGGAGGTGGGATTCAAACCTCCAACCCTGGCAAAAGTGCTAACCACTAAGCTACCATGCCCCCAAATTAACAATATAATAAAAAATAAAGACAGAAATATACAGTATAGAAATATTAATTATATAATATACAGTATAAACATAAGGAATAATGATAAATAAATATACTATAATTTTTTATAGTTAATTTTTATTTTATATACTATATATGTAGTAGTAGTAGTAGTAGTAGTAATAATAATAATAATAATAATAATAATAATAAAATAACAACTTATCCCTAGCTTATTTTTATTTCTACTACAAAGTAATATACCATCTCAATAATAAAGTAATATACTATTTCAACAATAACGCATGCATGGTTTTGAAAGTCTCTTCTTTTCCACGTCTCTATTCAATACGATTTGATTTGATCTGTGTAGCACTTTTAACAAGCCCTAGGCACATCAAACCCTGTCCACCGTTAATTGGCTCTGGGAGATCATTGATAGCGTCATCTATAAAAATGGATAGCACCATCCGTAGAGCCCTGATGATCTGCACGTCGAGTCTCTTCAACAACAAAGTGCTGACTGAAAGAGACATGATCACTCTGTAAACGTTCTTGGCAGGCGAGTGGGTTTGTAGCTGATGTGCCTGATGACAGCAACAAATACAAGTACAGAACTGTCAAGTCAATGATCACATTGATTAAACAGTTTGGAGCTCTGAACTTTCTTTTCTTCATGACTCATATTAGATATTTTACACTTGAGTTGCTGTGTTGCTGCTTGGATTGTATTCAGCCTCATGCGAGGCCAAATGAATAAATATAAGCAGCCCACAGATGTCAGCACTCTTTTTTTTTTCTTTTCTTTTCTTTTTTAAGCTGTGCAGGCATTTGGATAAGGGGATAGATACAAGTATAAGCACAGAAACGATTGCGGAAATGTTATTTTTCACTTTTGCTGTGGAAAATAAGGTCAGTTTTCTGAATACTTATAATGCACTTTAAGCCTGAGCTTAAACGGACATTGTCAAAGATGAATGCTTCTCAAAGTGGGTCCGTGAAGCATAGCCAGGGGGACAGTAGAAATAATTTTAACCTCACTAACTCAATAACAAGTAAGACATTAAAAATGTAAACTTTTTAATAAATTTTTTATAAGAATGCAGTTCTGTGAGTGAGAAGTTCAGGAAGAAGAAGGTCTATGGCTCCGATAAATACCCCAAATATCACTGTACATTATCATTATTTAAATTAGTCTAATATTTGAATTGTTGTATGATATTCAGAAAATAAAGTAAATCCGTACTGAGTATTTTTTTTTTTTTTTTTTTTTTTTTTACAGTTAAATGGTTGCAAAAGTTTCAAAACCCTGGTCTAGATAACCCCACACAGGTTTTGGGGATAGTTGATTGGTTCATATTCTTGAAAACAGTCTAATTGTTGAGATCAGAGAAATTGTTGTAGGGTTTCGAGATAGAACGTAACCCTTAGAGGTCCTAGATTGAATCTTTGCAGAATTTTGACCACCAGATTGAAAACTTATGAACTTATAAACAGTACAGAAGGTGAGCAGAAATTAGATGTTTGTAACAATTTAAGGGTCGGGCAAGGAGAAGGCGGGAACCGGCTGAACATCTGAACTTTACAATGTAAAGTTTAATCATAAACGAAACTGAAACATAAAACACACAAACGGAACACAAAATGCACGTGCATCTCGCTCTCTCTCCGGCACTTCCGGCCGCTCCTTTATCTCTCGCTCCCACTGATTTGTCTAGTCAGTGCCAGGTGTGCGTCCTCACAGCCTGGCCACTCCCTCCTCCTCGCCACAATGTTTTATATAAAAGTTATGAGAGATACAAGTTATGGAGTTGATCTTATGCCAAAAAGGACACAAAATTACAAGACCTGGAAGCAAAACAATAATTATTAAAATATAAAAATATATATTGATAGATTTGATTTTGTAAATAAGAATTAATTCGCTAAATTTTCAGACATTTTTTGAAACTTGAAATTCCCCTTTGGGGGGCATTACCATGCAAATGTCAACATAATGTTGAGAACACAAAATACAAGAAAAGGTAGGGAAAATCACTTTTAACTGACCTACTTGGGTCTATAGTTAACTGTATTCAATTATAATTTGTAAGGAAATCAAAATCTATCCATGTATGTGTGACATCACTAACATTAAACAAGTATACAGTGAACATCAAGCACCTGGTGCTTACCATAAAACCCTAAAAGCAGGTCTGGATCTGTTACAGGCTTTCTGGTGAGACACTGTGATGTGATTATGGTATGACCCAGTAGCAGAGCCTCATTAAATAATTACAGCTAGTAAGGCCATTCATAATGACAAGCTCATGATCCATGCAAAAGTCAGTCGGTGGTCTAAATTTTTAAAACGATGAATCATGTCACATCTTACCATCATTCCATCGTCAAAATGTTACATCTATCTATCTATATATGTATATCTCGTGTATATATACAAAACTGGATCATATGTACTGGAACTTATACATATCATGCACTCCTCTGCAATAATACAGTCACGATGTTGAATTAGTAATGGTCTATCAAATGACATGGAGCTTGTGCTTTCCTCAATAACGCTGCAACATCCTGCCAGAGCCCGAACCACCCGGCCGTCACCAGGCAGCGGCGACACTCAATCCTCTGCCTCTCGTACAGCGAAGCCCTAGAGGAATCATCTGTGTCGCTCATGATTAATTTAAAGCTACCACCTACCACTCGCCAACCTCGTGTGTGCACTGCAGTGCCTTTCCCCTCGAGGCATGAGTGCAGAGACACCACCATCATCTTAGCTAAGAGACTGGAGCTAATAAATCTGATTCACCTTAGGTGCTTATGCAACACTTTATAGTCTCCTGAGGAAAGTGTCAGCATTTGACTGTGATGCACATACGTATATCAAAGAGTTTACATGATAGAGTTCTGTATAATAGATATGTACTTTCGACCAGTCCAATATAATAGACGCAAGGGTAAAATTTAATGTTGATGCTGTGAGAAGCTGTGTTGTTCTGAATTTGCTGGTTGAGGAAACCTTCCAAAGTAAAAAGTTGTGAAATTTGGCACACTGATTGGGGAGGGTCTAAGGAACATTCTGACAAAAATTTGGGCCAAGTGCTGCCAACTCTCTAGCGCCACCATTGGGTCAAATTTGGGCCTAATTTGGAAGTATGTTTATTCTCATAACCATGTCCCCAAAATTAAAAACCAGGCAATTCTGGATTCCCTTGCTTGAGCCGAGTTCAACACACCCTATGACATCAATTTCCACCTAATTAGATTTTCTGCCATCTTGGATTTTGTCAAAAACTGTTTTTTTTCCTGCTACTCCTCCTACAAAGTTTATCCAATCATCACCAAATTTGGCATAAATCATCTTCAGAGTAAGCCTCAAAAAACTTATCAAAAGAATTTTGAATACTCCAAACAGATTGCCCATAACGGGCCAACAAATCTGACAGGAAGTGAACGACTTTGCACATTGACAGAAAACTTGGTAGGCATCTTCATGACCATGACCTGAGGCTATGCAACAAAGTTCGTGCCAATACCACCTACTGGTCAAAAGTTATCATAACATGCCAAATTTGGCTCACATCATCTTGAGAGGGTTACTATTAAATAGCATTTTTATTGTATGTTTACAATGGCTCTGCTTTCCTGTGATTGCTTAGGCAACAGTTGTAGCACATCTGTGAATATACGGCTCACTAGCATTTTGGCCCCTGAAAATGCTCAGGTCATCTGGTACAGAGGAACCAGTACAATAGCCAGGAAGCATGAATGTTTATGATTTCTTCTAAAAAGGCAAAGCCTTTCCTGCAAAGTATTGCACTTCAGAGATGTTCTTCTGAAGGTTGGAGGGTAAATTAGAATCAATAAATGGAAACTTAAAGGCAGAATTTCTTCAGATATTAAGGAAACAACTTTAAAGCACTAATGCATTCAACAGTTGCCTGGAAACACATTTTTTCAGCAGGAAGAGCTTTCATTTACAGTATCTGCTATTTATTTCACATCCTCTAATGGTCTATTTCAGTGAAGGAAGAACATTTTCCTTAGAAACTGTGCACTTTATGGTCAAGCTGAAGAAATGTTTGATCCTGGGGGGTGGAACTTTTAGTCATTACTGTGAGAAAGCTGACTTCCTTTCACAATTTTATGCATGATTTTATGCTTTGCGCTGCTGCCACATGATTGAATGATTGGATGATTGCATCAATGAGCAGGAATAAAGGTGTTCCTAATAAAGTGGTTGGTGAATGTACATAGGTTCAAGCTTTCTTTCCAAAGCCTGTTATGAAAGAAAAATTCGTAACAATTTCCATTTAACATTGTCTTCATGATTTGACAAAAAAGGAATACATTTTTACAGATATTTTCTTTAATTAAAATGTAAGATAATAAGATCAAGCAATGAATATGATATAATGATGATAGATCAGAATTTCAGCTTTCATTTCCCACTGACATCACCAAACTGTTGCATTCTTCTCTTCTTTTCTTACTGCTAACGAGTGTTTTGATGATCTTGTGGTATGGTCTCGACACTTCTGCTCTCAAAGTCTTGAGAATGGTGGATTGTGTTACCTTCACCCCTGCCCTGTGGAGGTTGTTCGTGATGTCACTGCTTGTTGTTTTTGGGGTTTTCTTCACAGCTCTCACCATGTTTCTCATCAGCTGATGTTTTTCTTGGCTGACCTGTATGATGACTTGGACAATTCTCTCTGGTCTTCATGTTGGTTTATCCTTTTTTAACAACAAACACAGTCTTCACAGACAAAACCTAGGGCTCAAACCAAGAGTAGACATTCAGAGCTATTAATTGTTTAAACAATCAATTTAACAGGGCACACCTGGGCAGCAAGAAACACCTGTTAATCACGTGTTCCAATATTTTTGATCACTTGCCAAATGGGTGGGTTCAAACAAAAGGTGCTAGGTTTTAAGCCGTTTAACAAATCTAGATGTAAATATCAAGAAACTCATTCTGAAATTCCGATCTGCCGTCTCATATTCATCTTTTGATCTCAAACCCAAATGTCTTCAGTGTATAGCAAAGACAAAAAAAAATTGGCCTTGCCGTTCCAATACTTTCAGAGGGGACTGTATATGATAACAAGTGGGATAATTGCAACATACAACTGCCAGTTAGCATCAAGCTGACTAACCTATAGGACTGGAGGTGTATATACCATACATCAGTACTCCACTGGCACCATGATGATGTGTGCTACATCAATTAACGGACCATTCCAGGGTCATACCATTAAACGGATGATTGAGTCACTCTGTGATGAAGAACATAGAGGCATTATTAAAGCTCTCTCTTACTGTCATGGGTATAACCTCAGTCTCTCAGCACTGAGAATTACAATCATTAGAGGATTACTTCATCCAAGACTGACCATAGTAATAATAACTGACAGCTAAAAGGTGCCACCTACTATTATACACATTAGAGCTTATGAGGCAATCCCTGGTATCAGGGATTATTCAGAGAACAGTGTGTGTGTGTGTGTGTGTGTGTGTGTGTGTGTGTGTGTGTGTGTGTGTGTGCGCGTGTTTTAAATAAAATTCAACTTCAGCTATATTTATGTCTGAGTAAAAGAAATAATAATACATTTAAGCCCAGAGAATTGCGATTTGAGATTATGAGAATTGAGATTTGAGAATTATTATCCCATTATCACTAATGGGAGTTAAGCAAACTACACACACTAAAATCCTGATTATTTATTAGATGTTTAGCTTCGGTTAATGACTTTAATTATGCAGTGTGACATCTGATCCTGATATTGTTTCTCTTTTCTATCTCAGTGATTAATTCCTATCATTGATATGCAACCTGTATTTTATCCATATTTCAGTAAGCACTGTACAATCAAAAGTGTATCTATTTCCAGCCAGACACGGGCGACATGATGACACATGTTCATAAATGTTATGCCCGAAGCAAATTAAAATGCAAATGAATATGCTCTGAGGTAGCATGATTGTTGGTGTGATGGTCAGGGTCATGTAGCAGTGTAAAATATGATCTCTTGAAGGAGGAGAGTTGTTTTATGGTCATTTAAGCTAATAGAATAAGAAAGAAAGAGAAACCAGGTCTTACAAAGTCTCTCTCCCAGATTGGGAGGGGTTTTAAGTTTGCATAAACTCCCTGCTATTTTTATCTTCTATTTTATTAGTTAAATCCCACATTTCTAGACTGATTTATTACACTTACACCAATTCTTGAATCTGATTGGTTAGAAGTTGATTAAATTTCTATGACAGCAGCTCTGACAGTAGTGCAGCTACAAGGCAAATTACAGGTTTATATTAATGCGCTCGCTCCAAAACATTATTATTTCTATAGTAACAGCTAATTTACGGGGGCTTGTAAGGCAGACACTCTACATAATCTTTGGAAGGATTCTCCAGTGTATAAGCAGATAAAAAGCACAATATGTCATTCTTTAATGAATAAAACATTCTTAGATTTGGCGAATTGCTGTGGTGAAAGAGGAATAAAATAATAACTTCAAGGTGGTAACCATAACTCTGTTTTGTGTTGGGCCGCATCACACCGCTGCATCATTGATTATTTTCCTGGAACAGCACCCCAAAAGTGTTTTATTCCTTACGTATCCAATAAACTTCAAACAGTGCAATAAGAGCATTAACTGTATTCCTGTTCTCCGTCAATGAATCACCCGAGAGCATTATAGAAAGGTCAGTAATTAAATTTCTGACTGTGATTGGGAAATCCAGACCACCATGTACGCGTCGTCATGAATGATTACAGGCAATGAATCATAGCTCACTGTCAGTTTTGAAGGAAACTCAGCGACTCTCTCTAAGCGAGAACGAAGATCATTCACACAGTCGGTCATTAGCTCATAAATAATAAACTGTATAAAAGCTGATGATCAAAGATGATCAAGGGCTTTGGAGTGAGGCTCTGTTCTTCATAACGCTGCCAGTTTCCATAGGAACAAAAGTTCTAACCGAAGCACATTGCACTTTCGAAAGTTAACACGGCACACATTGTCCTAATCACCATGGTAAACTGCGGTATTAAAATAGTCATACTTGTCATCAGATTATATCAGGCAGTATGACGCAGTGGATAAGGACCAATTAAGTCAGTCACCCGAAGTTCCCTGCAAATTGCACTTATATAATGGAGGTGTATTAATGATGATGAAAATTAGGTGAGTTGTGTTGCATAATATACTAAAAGGTTATATTATGTATAAATAGCTTTATTCTTTATTCTAGCTTTATTATTCTTATGTTAAGTTTGACTAAAGCTCATAACTTGGAAAGCACCCTGTCAACTGTCGGAATTCCTACTCTGAAATACTCTTCTTAACCCCGAGTTCAGCATATGATGCCACCCCAGCATGGTCGTTCATGGCATCATCACTAAATAAAATAGCACTTCATTACTTATTATAGTAGTATTTACTTTAGATCAATCAACATAGACACAGTAGTTGGTTAAATCTACATTACTGACCATGAAATACATCATAAACTTATGATCAGTAATGTTATCTGACTAGGTTGTTGCTAACATAACAGTTTTATTGGCCCTTTATTGCATGGTGTTGCCATATGCCAACAATTCATTTATCTCCATCTTTTTTTTATAGGCAATAATACAAAACTACTATTCTCATACGTTCAGTAACTGGAAAAGTGAGGTTTTACCTTTGACATAAAAAAATGGCACGTCATATGACCAGGAAGTGCTATTTGCACTTCCTTTTCTGCAATCCCATGGCATGGTGAAGGTCATCCTTGGAGGGCTCTCAAAATGTGATTCATTTTCAATATTTAAACAAAACTACTTAAAGGAAAAAATTGAAACACTATCTGAGACAAGTTAACATTTATTTTTTTTGTCATTTCAACAAGTTTATATATTTTGAGTATTTTGTTAAATGGTAAAATCTAATTGTTGCCATATGGCAACAACATGCCATAATGGAACTGTTGTATGTGCATTCATGAATTGAAACAGGCCTACGTAGAAAAAAAAGACACTAGGCTTCTCTAATAGTATATTTACATTTTTTCACATTCAAAGTAAGAAAAACTGTTGTAATTTCAGACATTTCGCAATTGCACCTTATGTTCTAAATATTATGTTTCATGAGAAAGGATTAACAATTCAAGGGAAAGAATTAAAAAGATACAGTGCTGTGAAAAAGTATTTGCCCCATCCTGATTTCTTCTGTTTTTCTGTATATCTCATAATAAATAGTTTTAGGTCTTCAAACGAAATACAACATGAAACAAAGGCAAACTGATTAAACACACAATACAGTTTGTTTTGTTTTTTTATTGAAGCAAAAAAAAGTTATCCAACACCTATCGCCAATGTGAAAAATTAATTGCCCTCTTAAACTTAAAATCTGGTTGTGCCACAATAACTGCAACCAAACGCTTCTGATAACTGGAGATCAGTCTTTCGCTTACTTCTAGCACAAGGACTTACTCCTATGCTTTGGATCATTGGATCGTCCTGCTGCATAATCCAGCTGCGCTTGAGTTTCACCTTATGGACTGCAGACCGGACATTCTCCTTTAGGATTTTCTGGTGGAGAGCAGAATTCATGTTTCCCTCAATTATTGCAGGTTGTCCAGGCCCTGAAACAGCAAAGCTGTTACATTTGAATGTAATGAGTATGAATGAAACAAGTACGACTGCATATTTCAGTTTTTAGACACTGTTCTTCCACCGCAATAAGAGTGATATATGGAGGCAGTTTAAATAAACAGGCACCAGTAGAAATGCTGCACTAAGAGAAGGTCATCTTGCTTTGATATAAAACACAATGATGAGTGGAATAGTCTTATTTATTTATTTATTTATTTATTTAAATCTCCAGATTTAGTAAAAGGGAAGGTAGCATATTCGTAATACACATCTCCCCATGCTTTAACCAAAAAGAACACAGCTTCTACATTCTTGTGAACTCGTCTCGCGTTTGTTCATGTGTTCGGAAATTTTGTAGATGATTAAATGCGTGAAGAAGTCCATGGCTCCTGTTCTGAGTGACATCTCAATAAACAATTATTGATCTGTAGGTTTGGGTGGTGTGAGTGTTACAAATCCCAAACTATGGCCTACTTATGAGTAGTGCGAGACAAGTTCATAAAGGAAGTAGACTATAATTACTATGCTCTCTGAAATCTCAGACAAAGCAAATGAAGGAAATGTTTGTGTCGTCTTTTTTTTTTTTTTTTTAATACAATGATCCTAATTTTTGTCCTATTGTTTTAACTGAGCAGAATGGCTCAGTACTTGTAAGCGCACCGCAATTTATATCCGAGCTTTAATTGCAAAGCAGTGACATTCAGAGCAGGATAAACATGTCAGCGTGAAGTTGGTGTAATGTACTCATCAAGGTGTGTTTTAGCGAAATTCAGACGAGCCTTAATGTTCTTCTGGGTTAGCAGTGGTTTTCGCCTCGCCACTCTTCCGCGGATGCCATTTTTGCCCAGTGTCTTTCTGATAGTGGAGTCATAAACAGTGACCTTTACTGATGCAAGAGAGGCCTGTAGTTCCTTTGATGTTGTCTTTGGCCCTTTTGTGACTTGCTGGATGAGTCGTTGCTGTGCTCTTGGAGGAATTTTGGAAGGTTGGCCACTTCTCAGAAGGTTCACTACTGTGCTGAGTTTTTCCATTTGGAGATAATGGCCCTCACTGTGGTTCTTTGGAGTCCCAAAGCCTTTGAAATAGCTTTGTAAACCTTCCCAGACTGATGTACTGAAGTACTAATACTTTTTCACAGCACTGTTAGAATAGATCCTCCCCTGAGTGAGCAACACTGAGTCTGCCATATGCAACTATGGTGATAAGAAGAATGTCTCAGCTTCGTAAGCTTTGTAAGTGTTCTGTTGTTGGCTGTAAGAATGAACATGAGTCTTTTTTATTTTTAAGCCAAAAACGCTTCCTTCCTGTATAATTCATACATAAAGGGCTGAACACCGGTATTTACGGTGTCAGTCATATTGGTTCTCCTGATTTGTTGTTGCCGTAGTATCCGAAGTGCAAGCTGTAAAGACACAGCCCTCTTCTGGAAAGGGGGCGGGGAGCAGCAGCTCATTTGCATTTAAAGAGACACACACGAAAACAGTGTGTTTTTGCTTCCACCCAAAAAGGAGCATTTACAGCATGGTATAATAAATGATCCGTGGGGTATTTAGAGATGAAACTTCACAGACACATTCTGGGGACACCCGACACTTATATTACATCTTGTAAAAAGGGGCATAATAGGTCTCCTTTAATACAGATGACCGGAGAGTACGGTACTCATTAGTACTCCTGCAGCACGCTCAGCACGTCGTCTGAGGAATATGAAGGCTGTGGAGAAGTTTCTGGATCTGATGAGAATTCACAGTTGAGAGGTGTGTGTGTGTGTGTGTGTGTGTGTGTGTGTGTGTGTGTGTGTGTGTGTGTGTGTGTGTGTGTGTGTGTGTGTTGCATGGCCTCAGTGAACAGGCTCTGGAGGAGAGACACTTTCAAAGCAGCTCTTACAAAGCAGCTCACTTTGATTTCTGCACCAGCGAGGTCACAGAGGACGTCCTGAAGACCATTTCAGTTTTAATGAGGATTGATTAGCTCAGCCTCCCCAATACACAGATGCACACACACTGTTTCATCATGCTTTACTACTGATAACATCATCAAAGGTGTGTTATATCCATGGCTGATCTCATCTCACTGTCTCTCCAAGGCCACGTCCCTTCATCTGTTATAATTCGTTTTAAAATACAGAGCTGCTCTGATCTGTACTAGGTAAATAAGGCGGTCTATATTGTATAGTTTTAGGATTTCTCCTAAACCTGGTGCTGAGACAGTAGCACAGCCTTTGGCTGGTAAATCAGGTCATCTGCATGCCTGGCAGGACGCTAACACGCCATAAAGGCTTAGTCACGGTTCATGTAGCTGCCTCCATTGACATCAGCGCTCGGTGTCACACAGCCATGCGGCTTGCAATATGATCCTCTGTTAATCGGTGTAGCTTTTTATCACACACATGGACCACAGTCTTACCTTGCCTTACAGGAGGGGATGTGATTAGCCACGCCCCTGGCTTTCTTGAGCCTCTTGTTGGATCATCAACAAGAAATAAACAAACAAATTCTATTCACTGGCTTTCGAAATATGATCAACAATGCTGGGCTTTTCTGTTGCCATGGAGACACCACTGACAATCAATTTGCCCTTTGACACACCCACACACACTCTGATCAGGCATAAAATGAGATTATTTCTTGCTTTTGAAGACAACCTGAAATCAGAGCTGACCTTTTTTTTTTTGCCTCGTTAGATAATGGCTGTGGTCAGATTCTGCTGTACGAATGACTTCAAAAGACAAAATTCTTCCTTTTGTACTGTTCTGCAAAAATCAGCGACGGGGTGGTGTGATGTGTTAGTTACTGTTACCTCCATGACGTTGATTATTTTCCTAATACAGCATGTCACCAAGTGTTTTATTCCTCATATACTACGGCAATTTGCTAACACTAACAAGTATTCATTTATTAAAGAACAACACTTCATATGTTTTGTCTGTTTATAGTCACATTTTATGATGTGGAACATCCTCGTGTTTTATTCTTCTTAAACCGTAGCAGTTTTCCAACTTTTTATTTATTAAAGATACTCAAACATGCCGTTTCGCTCAGAAATACATCATATTGTGGGGGGTAAAAAAAAAGCATTCAAAATGCTGTTTCGTGAAATTGTTCTTAGCTAATTTTTTTTTTTATTAAATGATCCATTTTTGTATCGCAAAACAAAATTCCAATATTTGAAACTACTTTGTCTCACTCTATGGGTTTTTTAAAACTTCATTTTAAAAATACATCTGGGGGGAAAAAAAAAATCTGTTTCAGGCTTTTGTTTAAATTTTTCTGGCCCTGAAATGAGCGCCGCCCCTTTCTCTTAAAGCTCAACCCAGAGGGCTCTAAAAATTACAAACTGCCCCTTTAAACTGATTACGGTGCATTACAGTTACCAAGACAACATTCCAGGAGTAGACCGAAATCAAAAGAAAAAATCCATGTGGTCAAGGGTTTGAGACCTCTTTAAGTAAGTACACATAGATTTCAGTGTTTGAAATACAGGCCATATGCAGAAAGAAAGGCAAGACAGAGCATAAATTGAATCTCTAATGTAGGATGCATGCTTTTGCTACAAAATCTACTCCTCCATCTTTTTTCCGCTTGTCAAAGTGTGGTGCAGCATCTGCTGGTTACAAAATGTATTGCTTTTTCGACAGAGCCTGAGACTGAGCAAGTGGAAGAAAGGATTTATGTTTTATTACAAGATGCCATGTTGTTCTTGTTGTTGTTGTCCAGAAAGCGGTGAGACCACTAATGTCGTTTAAAATGTCCAGTTATAGGACCGAACAATAATGTGGGATGCAGAACAGCTTATTAAAAAAGTATTGACAAGCTAGACTGGTTATCGACTAATAATAATAGTAATAATAGCAATAAGTATAAATGTAAACATTCAATGCATCTTCCATTCTGTTTGTCAGCAAAGTAGTTAAGTTATGAGTTGTTAGCGTGTTATTATACCATAGTGCTGTTGAATTCTTGATTCTGATTGGGCCGGATTTCTGTGAGGAGATGTTTATTTAACACTTATGGAAGGAGTCTCCAGTGTCAGAACTTTGCAACAGTCAAAGGTAAAGCTGTAACACGAAGTTTTCCGACACAGGAAAGTCTTCAGGACAGAGGAGTTTGTGCCTTGTGGTTACTTGGTAACATGACACGGTGTGTTTTTGTTTTTTTTGTCTTATTAACTCCGGGGGTTTCCTCCGGGTACTCCGGTTTCCTCCCCCAGTCCAAAGACATGCGTTGTAGGCGGAATGGCATTTCCAAATTGTCTGTAGTGAGTGAATAGGTGTGTGATTGTGCCCTGCAATGGGTTGGCACCCCATCCGGGGTGTCCCCTGCCTTGAGTTACCTGGGATAGGCTCCAGGCTCCCCTGCAACCCTGTGTAGGATAATTGGTATGGAAAATGGATGGATGGATGGATGGATGGATGGATGGATGGATGGATGTTAGACTTGGCAAAGTGCTGTGGTATAAAAACTTCAAGACATTTTGTTATAGGAAAATAACTCCATATCACTTCACTCCGTTGTTGATTATTTATTTTCCACTAGCAGCAAGCCCCGTGACTGACAGGCAGTGGCGCTGTAATAACCAGACACACTCTCTCATCATTTACTCAGCGGCAAGACTTTATTACATGCAGTTACACACTCCGTCATTGCACGAGAGGCACTAAAGCGAGCCGACAAGCGCTTAATAACCACTTTGGAAAAAACACGATTGACCTCAAACATAGAGTCTATGTTTTTTTTTTTTCACGCGAAGAGTCAACAGCCACGTTCACGAGCAAAACGTTACACATCAGCGGTGGCTCTCAGACGAACTCATGCATCAACAGACTCGTGCTCGCCACAGGGACTCAAGCTACACAGCAGCGATACCTGAGTGACAGTTACAATCTTGTATGGGGGAAAAAAAAACACAGCCTTTCATGTGGATAACTCTGAGCAGAAAATGTCTTGCAATTCATGTACGATTTGCCACACTTCAAGGCAATCAAACGATGGCGAAATTCAACAGCAACAACAGATTCACAGATTTCGTAAATACACTAGTAAACAGCACACAAGAGATAAACTTCACATGGCATTACAGAGAAAAAAAAAAATCATAGTTCATTGGAGAAGTTCAGCTGGGTCAGGCACTTAAGACTGGAGAGCGCTCGACAGGAAGTGCTGTCTCAGCAATAGTTTGACATCTTGTTAAGTCTCAGAGTACAATCAAATAACACTGCATGGTAAATACAATATATTACTGCTGCCTTTTACAACAGAGCAAGCGTCCATTAAAATGTTTGATCCTTCAGCGCCTTAATTAAAAGAATTTCCACAGAACGCTGTAGGGATGTTGATGACTGTCGAAGAAACAGCCATGTTTATACGGCTATGTGCAGCACGCCAGATCTGCTTCACTCATGCCGTCCACCAAATAATCATACGTTTAGAGTACATAACGGTTCCGAGACGAACACAAACACGTTCCGGTTACATCCTGCTCCTTCATTGCTTGAGAAACAGAATTTTAACAGACGATAGTATGCTTCGACGTCAGCGTGGACATCCCTGAGTGGATGTGCCAATAGAATCCACATCAGCTGCCACAACCATCTACTGGTTTGCATATAACCTCCATTATGAATAATTTACCATATCTTTTTTTTTTTTTTTTTTTTTTGTCTTCCGGCGCAGCTTAATGTGCCCGGAGACAGCGTTTAATGAAACTAATTTTACTGGCTTTCATAGAAGCTACTGCGGCACTGCAGCATTTAGATAATATGACGCGCGAATTAAAAATGTGGTGCCTTTGTTTCCGAAAAGAAAGGAAAAGAATTTTTAAAAAGCGTTCAAAAGCTCAGCATAAGGTATAATTATCACTTCACTAACGTCGTTTTAAATTCCGTTCAGTTTTTCCTGAACTGACAGACCCACAGTTTGACAACTTGCATGGAGTGTGGCTCAAGTTAAACCAGACACATGATGCTGTACAGCATAAAAATCCCAACAAAATCGCCATTCCATAGTGAACCTTAGAGATCTACATGCTGTTGGGGTTGTAGCACAGCATGTTGAGCTGCAGGTTCTCGTCCCAGTGTCTGAGGATGATGAAGAGCTGATTGGCCGCCGCCTTCACCGACGCCAGCTCTCGTCCCTCAGGCACCACCTGCGCATCCAGCCACAGGCTCGCTTTGGCCGCGATCATCTCCCATTCAATGAAGTAGCTCGCTGAGTTGTTCTCGAGCCACGCCAAGGCCACAGCCGTAGCCCACACCATGCCCTCTGGCTCCTGCGCCATCCTCTGCGCACCTCCGGGCGAGACCGGTGTCTCCACATACCCAAAATCGGACCCCCGTCCACTGTCAGACTGCGAATAGCTGGGAGAGAGCAAGGCCTCACCAAAACCAGAGGAGCTGCTTTCGGTTCGCGGGCTGCGAGGCACCGTGTCCTCAGATTCAGAGAGATCGGAGTCTTTAGGCGGAGGTGAACAGCTGTACTGGACCTCCAGACTGTCGGTTCTCCTGCTGCTGGAGTGGGAAAGGTGGGGGAGGCTGAGTCTGTGGCTGGTGAACGGCGACGTCCACTTCAGCTTGTCCATGGGGACGTTTATGGCCTCGCACAAGGCAGCGTCCAGGACAAATGCACCACAGGACAGCTGCAGCGATACCTGCAACAATCAACAGTACAGTTAGGAAGGATGAGGGAGAGCAGTAGGTACTTGCTAATTTTGACAGGAAGTTTAGCTGAATGTCATCCAGTGTGAACAGCGTCTCAATCCGATATGCACACAAACCTAGTGTAAATTTCAGCCGGCATTGTAATTACATTTTTGGTTTTTGTGTGTGTTTTTAGTTTTCTGTTGTGTTCTTAGATTTCTGTTGTATTTTTGGCTTTGCTGTTGGTATATAATGATGTGTTTTTCATTTTGCTGTCATGTTTTTGGTTTTGATGTTTGTTTGTTTTTGTTTTTTTGCTGTCGTGCTTTTGATTTTTGATATAAGATTTTAGTTTTTTGCTGTTGTGTTTTTAGTTTTGCTGTCATGTTCTTGGTTTTGATGTTGTGCTTGTGGTTTTTGGTGCTTTATTTACGTTGTGCTTTTGTTGTATTTTTGTTTTTTGTTGTGGTGTTCTTAGTCGTGCTCCTTGGGTTTGGTTTTACATGTTGTACTTTTGTTTTTTGCTTTCGTGTTTTTAGTGTCGTTGTCATATTTTTGGTTTTTTGATGCTGTATTTATGTTTTTTTGCTGACGTGTTTTTGTTTTTGCTGCTTTGTTTTAGTTTTGCTATTTTGATCTGGGTTGTGTTTGTGTTTTTGGTTGTTGTGTTGTTGGTTTTTGCTGTCGGGTTTTTAGTTTTGCCGTTGTGGTTTTGTATTTGTTGTTTGTTTGTTTGTTTTTTTTACTTTTTTGATTTCGGTTTGCCTGTTGTGTTTTTAATTTTGTTTTTGTTTTTTAGTTTTTGCGTTGTGATTTTGGTTTTGCTGTAGGCTGCAAGAAAGTTAATAAGTTTGAATCCAACAGACACTAGGCTGTCACTGAGAGAAAATGAAGAAGAAGAACTAACTGTACTGTCCACGTTTGCCAAACCAATTCTGTGCCAATATGTTTCAGTGTGGCCTTTTTCCGTACATCATTAGAGCTAAGCGCTGCCTGGTTGTCAACATTATTTCAGCCTGAGAGGACTAGAGACTAATTGACATTTAACTTCGGATTCGACAGTCGCCCACTATGAGCACCAACACTGTCAAGCACTCAGTGTGAGCCGGCTGGCCATTGTGTTCTATTAATTTGTACAAATTCATATAACTTTTACATACAGGACTAAACGTTTCAGAGGCAGGCAATGGACAAAAGAACATGTCATTCCAACAAGCAAGAAAATGTTTCAGAAAAGGAAATAATAACCGAAATTAAATATTTATTTCTTCCACGGTTAATATTTCATCATGCACTATGTCACCATTTTTGTAATAATGAAGGAACATCACTGAAGCCTAACACACTATGTGTCCTTCTGTTCCCTTTTCAACTTATTTCCATTTTATGCTAAGGGTGTGCTGACTTTTGCAAATACTTTTTTTTTTAATTAGAGAAAATTACTTATCTAATTACTTATCTAAAATCTAGTTATTATAGAAATAGTGTTGCAATATTGCGTGAAAAGTGTCTTTTTTTTATTTTTTATTTTTTACAAGAAATACATTGCATTATTGTGAGAAAACCACATTATTAAGAGAAAAGCATTACGTTATTACGGGAAAAAAATCTTATGACAAGAAATGCATTATATTATTAGGAGAAGCCATCTCATTTTAAGAAAAAAAATCACGATATTATGAGAAAAAAATCATATTATTATGAGGAAATATGTCATTATTATAAGAAACTATCTTATTGTGAGAAAATCATCAAATTATTGCAAGAACAGCATCTAGTTATCACGAGAAAAATATCTCATTATTATAAGAAAACGTCGTGTTTTGTGAGAAATGCATCACAATATTACGAGAAAAGCATTACATTGTTATTAGAAAATGTCTCATTATTGTAAGAAAACATCTCATTATTATGAGAAAATCATGACTTTTTTAATGCATCTCGTTATTACAGCAAAAGCATCTTGTTAATATTGGAAAAGCATTAAGATTTTATGAGAGAACATCTTGTTATTATGAGAAAGCTTATTATTATTATGAGAAAAAATCTCATTATTATGGGAAAACATCTTGTTATTACAAGAAAAGCACCTCGTTATTACGAGATAATTACAGCATACTAAATATCTACAGGTTTGGTATGTTGTTATTCAAAACAGTAATCTGTTTCATATTTACATGAGGGCTGTCACTCTAATTACAGAGATCCTAGACAAGATTACTCTTACAGTAATTTTTTTAAGCAACAGACATTGCTCTTGGCTTATTATTGTGTGATTTCACGGATAAGCGGCCACCTGAGAGCCGGAATCGCCAAAAATCTCTAAAATGCCATGTAACATTAAGAAATAGTGTATAGTGTAAGTAATGTAATAGTGTGAGAGATACACTTGAATATGAACAGAATGTAGCTGATTTACCATTTATTCCAATTTAACACTAGCTAAACTCTTAGCTAAACTTTAGTCCCAAATATTTAAATGTATGTAATGTGTCTGGACTTGCGAACGACTTGAAGATGCCACTACATTGTTTTGTTTTTTTTCCTTGGTGCAACTGCACATCATGTTTAGGTTTTTGTAAAAAAATTTTAAAAAAGTCTTTAGTAGTCACTAAAACGATTTACTGATTGCGTACATTGTAAAGAGAGTGCATTAACACCGACGATGGTCTGCTATTCTGGATTTTATTATATTTTAGACTGTGATTGTTTTTTTGTTTTTTGTTCGAGTTGTTGACACAAGGTACAAAACAGTTGCACGGAATGAAACAATACGAACCAGAGGTATGTAGTTCTTGCTGTCATTATCACTCTCTCCCACTGAATCAGCTTTGCTTTGTGTGCGGCACATGAAGCCCCGGGCTGCTTTAGTCAGGAGCCGTGTTCTGGTGAGACTCAACCTGAGAGAAAAGAAGGAAAAACATCTAACGAAATGCCACCAGAGGCAAACCTTATTCCTCACGACACGAGTCTCTGGAATAATTTACTTTCAAACTGGTTCTTATTCAGTAAACAGCACCCTTTTAGATTACCTTCAGCGTGAGCTTCCAGGCTGAAGGGGCTAATGAGAATTCGATATGGAACATACATCACATACAAGTGGATGAGCAACAATCTTTCGAATATTATTCGAGTCTCAGACCAAACAAGCCAAACAACCACAACTGGCTCTCATAGGTTCTCACAAAAAAAAAAAAATATGTACAGTATGTGACCACATTTTACAGGTTACATTGAGGATGATAATATCTGTGCATTAATATTATACCGATCAGCCAAACATTAAAGCAACTGACAGGTGGCATGAATAATATTGATTATCTTGTTACAGTGGCAGCAGTCAAGGGGTGGGATATATTAGGCAGCAAGTGAACAGTCAGTTCTTGAAGTTGATGTGTTGGAAACAGGAAAAATGGGCAGGCATAAGGATCTGAGCGGCTTTGACAAGGGCCAAATTGTGATGGCTGGACGACTGGGTCAGAGCATCTCCAAAACAGCAGTCTTGTGGGGTGTTCCCGCTATGCAGTGGTTAGTACTTACAAAACGTGGTCCAAGGAAGGACAACCGGTGAACCAGTGACAGGGTCATGGGCTCCCAAGGCTGATTGATGCGCGTGGGGAGCGAAGGCTAGCCCGGCTTGTCCATTCCCACAGAAGAGCTACTGTAGCACAAATTTCTGAAAAAGTTAATGCTGGCTATGATAGAAATGTGTCAGAACATCGCAGCTTGCTGTGTATGGGGCTGCGTAGCCGCAGACCTGTCCAAGTGCCCATGCTGACCCCTGTCCACTGCCGAAAGCACCTACAATGGCCACATGACATCAGAACTAGACCATGGAGCAATGGAGGAAGGTGGCCTGGTCTAATGAATCACATTTTCTTTTACACCACGTGGACGGCCAGGTGCATTTGCATTGCTTAACTGGGGAAGAGATGGCACCAGGATGCACTATGGGACGAAGGCAAGCTGGCAGAGGCAGTGTGATGGTCTGGGCAATGTTCTGCTTGGAAACCTTGGGTCCTAGCATTCATGTGGATGTTACTTTGACATGTACCACATTTCACCAATGTCACCTGTCAGTCATTTTAATGTTATGGCTGATCAGTGTATACTGTAAATTATGCGTTTGGGCTCCTGGGCATGGATAACTGTGAGATTGTCAGGATTTGAACTTGCGATTATCTGGCAATCAAGTAAATGCTTTTCTGCACCACATGGAAACCTTCTCCACATAGGACTTGCTTCATTCGATTGACAATAGCACTCAAAAAGCAATCAAAATGCACCATTGAGTGGGAAAATAATGAGTACAGAATAATCAAATTGTAGATTGTCTGGTGGCAGTGTTTGCAATGTAATTTACATCTACATCCATGAACTATGCAATTATTTGTAGCTGAGTACACACTTTTCTGTTGCCCCACATGGAAACCCTCTCCAAGTAGGATTTGCTTCATGTGACCGACTGACTGACAGCAACACTCAAAAAGCAATCAAAATGAAAGGGAAAAGCAAGTACAGAATAATCAAAATGGAGATTGTCTGGTGGCAATGTTTGCATTGTAATTTACATCTGCAATCATTTGCATTGCAAGAAAGGGGTGAAAAGTTGAAAGACTGCACGTAATTTGTAGTTTCTTAGCCTCAGTCTATGGTTAACCGAGTCGAGTGGAATTGGACTGAGGGTTTTGTCACTACGCTTTCCTCTATCTCCTCTCAAAATTGAGTGGCATTTACAAGCAGAGAGAAATGCAATAAAAACTGGCGATCTGTCATTTACTTCCAATATCTCTCTCCCTCACTGTGTGGTTCTCTGTCTTTGCATCAATCCATGACTCAGAATGAGGTCTTTCTTTATCTCTGTCTCTCATACCCACCTGGCTGAGAAGAGGCTTTCCACTGATCTCTGCGAATGGTCTGAGGTCACCGTCGGACTCCTCTGAGAGGCTGAAAGAAAGAGAGCAGTGGCAACAGGTTAGCCTCCAGCACTTGATCCTCAAGGATAGTCACAGAGGGGTGGATGTTCAATTTAAACCGCAGAACTACCCCCTGTAGAGCGTGTGTGCACTTAATGGTGCTTTCAGGATTATTACTGCTGTAGTTCCAGGAAACCATACCTTCTGTGAAGCTGAACCATTCCCATCCAGCTGATGAGGGAGTGCTACAAGGAGAGGCTCTGTCTTCAACTGGGTCTAAAAATCATAGATTAGATGAGATTCTGGATTTAAATATAAAATATGAGACTTCGACATTGTGAGTGTTTTCAGTAGTGGAAATAAGTGATGAAGATGATCTTACAAGTTGGCGTTGTTTGGTCTTCTCCTTCAGCCAGGCAGCCGGACTGCGAGTGGCCCAAACCCACCGAATAACCGCGCCTCTTCCTGCTTCCTGAACGCTGGCTCGAATGTGAGCTACCCTTTCGCTCTTCCCCTGAGAATAACCACAGACTGATATTAGCCTTAAGTTAATTCCTGCATTATTCCCACTTCTTTTTTAATGATGCTCTAAAAGTGAAAAAGCCTGGCGATCTTCCCTTCTGCTTCTCTTTGGGGAATAAACAAGGACCGCTGCAAGTATCCACTAATTAGCAATACTTGCCAATCTTGAGTGTTCAGAAATCAGGAGATTTTCCAAACCAAAGGGAAATGGTCCTCCGATAGGCAGACTGCTGCCAGGCAAACATTGCTGACATTCTCTTAAATTACATTTTGCAAATTAAAGTCTTTAATACTGTATGTATTATGTTGTCCTACTGTAAATTCAAAAGGTTGGCATGTACGGAACTAAAGCTAATTTTTGCTATCTGCTGTTGTGCCAGCTTATTAGAAGTGGGCACTTTAACAGTTTTTCATGCTTTTACTACCCATACTTATATACAGTATATAGCACTGTTATACGTTAAATTGAAGAAACAGAGCATAGAATGTTCTGGTTAAAAATGTGTGTGTGTGGGGGGGGGGGGTGTTGCATCATTGTATAATACTAATACACAGACAGAGCTGTCAGGTTTGAATTGGCAAGAATATTTTGAATGTACACATCATACACCAGCTACCCCTCAAGTCATTGTGCCTGAAAGCAGTACAGCCAAAGACTCTCACTGAAATTTTGCCCTGAGTCAAACCCTGTTTCCATGCAAAGCTCTAATCAGGTCACATGATGTTTGTAAAATGAGTAGTTTGAGACCCAATAAGGGATCAACTCAACTCAACATGTGACATCTTGCAAACACTACCAGGAATAGCACAAAAAACTACTTTATATTTCAATGGTACAGAATTTGCAACGCTGGGTTTTATGTAGGTAAAGACTACATCTAAACATGACACCTGACATAACTTCATTATTATATTCTGATAGAATAAGTACAAAGTCCACTCCTGTTCTTCCCACTCATGAGGGAACTGAAGATCAGACCTGGTCTCCTCTGGGAGAACTCTCATGATAGAGACACTGACATATTGACAGAAAGTTCAAAGCTCATCAAGGAAACAGACATGTGACTCACCAGCATATAGATACTGAATAGAAATGGGTAAATATTCATTGCTGTCCAGATCAATGGGCACAAATGCTGTATATTTGCTCAGGATGTTGCAAGATTTGCTAGTCTGTATGGCGTACAGCTGATAGCGCCTACCGGAACCTGAGAGAAATACAAAACGCATGTGACACAGACTGATCAATGCAGACTAAAGAACAGAATAGATCTCTCAATATAGGTTACTCGAAACACTCCACTTGATTACAGAAAGTGTATCATCTCATTACTTACAGTCTTCATATAAAAACTGTAATGAATTTTCATGGTTTCACAACTGCTATTTGACCATGTAGTATTGGTACATTTATAGAAGGGATTTATTTATTTATAATCGCACTATCCCGTGTCACCCAGATGAGGATGGGTTCCCTTTTGAGTCTGGTTCCTCTCAAGGTTTCTTCCTCATATCGTCTCAGGGTGTTTTTCCTTGCCACCGTCGCCTCTGGCTTGCTCATTGGGGATAAATTCATAAATTTAAAGTCTATGTCCTGAATTTATATATTTCTGTAAAGCTGCTTTGGGACAATGACCATTGTTAAAAGCGCTATACAAATAAACTGAACTTGAACTTACCATGTTCAATCTCACACTCTTTGTCGACCATCTGCTCAAAGTCCTGAATAATCGACCTTGCAGCCAGATGATAGAAGGTTTCGTTCCACAGATCCTCATGAACCTTTTCCTCTCGCTCACGCCCTTTCAAGTAGGGTTCTATGTCGAAGCTCACCTCCCATTTCACAGGTTTCCCACACAGCAGTCCTGAGACGACTGCTTTGCAGTCTCCTTTACCTTTGTTCATGGGCTTGAAGTCTGGAGTGTGTGGGTCTTGAGGCGTTTCTGCTTCACAGAGCTGATGAGTATAGCCATCTGCAAGCAAGAACACAGTGGAGTAAACATTTGTGCATTTTTTACAGGGCTTGCTACTGAAAAATGTCTTAATGTCTTAATGATGTTTCCTATCTGTCTTACAATGAGCATTTGTACGAATGCATAATAGTTTCGCATCTATGAGTCCCCATACTATAAAGCTTAACCATAGCGATGGTAAAAAAAAAAAAAAAAAATGTAACCATCCCATTAAATATCATGAGCAGCCATCCATGACCAACACATTGGCCTTTGTGGTTTATTATTGAGTATGCATTCACAGCCACATGCCTCCAGTGTTTCCACTGGCTCTCACTGCCAGTTAATGTAATAACTAGCAATCAGCCATGATTTTAATTACATGCTGTGTCCCCAGACCACTGAAGCACTCAAACCCCAGACATGATGGCAGCATTCACATTTACAGCATTTGGCAGATGCCCTTATCCAGAACAACTTACATTTATTTCATTTATACATCTGAGCAATTGAGGGTTAAGGGCCTTGCTCAAGGGCCTAACAGTGGCTTGGCGGTGCTGGGATTTGAACTCACGACCTTCCAATCAGTAACCCAACGTCTTAACCACTGAGCAACCACTGCCACATTCAGCACATTCATTCTGACACTATTGATCTACACAGTGTTTCATTATGAACGAACTGACCTGCTTCTCCTGTGCTGCCCAGGGAAGGGCTGTCAGTGGAGGATTTGGAGCCATTCTCCCTGTTTAGGCCGCAGGTGGCTGCCTGCGCACTGGGGTTCACCTGGGTTTCCTCTGGCTCAGTGTCTCCATGGGGTTCGTCAGGCAGCAGGCGTCCGTGCCCTTTGGACGAAGTAGCACACAGGCTGGCCAGCTGAGGCTGCATGTGGAGAACATACAAAACTGTTATAGCATTATTTCGGTGTGTATGATATGATATGCCCTAAAGCATGGAGTTAGGGAGTTTTAACTTGGTGAAGTTCATCTCACAATGTGGCAGCTGCCATAAAATATGTCCCCAAAGGAAAACTGTAGTGTCACACAGCCTGTGCAAACAGAAGATATGGACCACCAATGTCTGAAAGAAGACAAGGAAGCGTCTCTACTTGCTTGTCAATTTAAGAAGCACCTCTTGCTTCCTACAGTAAAATGCATTCAGGTGTTGTGATCTAGTCACTGAAAGGAGTGGCTGGATTGGGATTTGAATTTAGAGTTACAATGCAGCTAGTTGCAGCTAACCTCCACCAAAATACCTTGAAATTTATAACCCTCCAATGTAGTACTTTGTTTACAGAGTCTGGTACATTTCATTTATAAATTTGGCCAAGAACTGCCTGATTTCACTAGAAGAGACTTAGTACAGACCTTTTCCTGAAGCTTGTCACCAAACAAGCAAGATTATCTAGTTTACTTACCAATGAGTCCTTGAAAAACTCTTGAAAACGCTTGAAAAACTTTTGAAAAAGTTGTAATTCCTTGAATGTCTTTTAATCCAATGACTTGCTTGCTGCGTCTAAAAATTTGGTGTCTTGCTAGAAACGATTGCAAAGAAGTCTGGAGAGCCAATCAGATTTCAACATTCTGAAGCTCATGGCCAGAAAAGTGTACAAAAGATATCAGATGCTACACATCCAATGAGCAGAGTGTCTGAGACTGAGTCTACTGTATAGTTGACTACAGTATGTCATATTTGGCCAACATTTTAATTAAACGTAATATTCACAGAGTGTTTGGTTAATTACGCTAAAAAATGGTGGAGGTTTTGCACATTCTAAGAAATTCTTTGTGTTAGGGAAAGAGAACAATATGTTTATGGTATTTTGGCAGTCTGTGTTCTCTTTATGTATTTCCAACAGAGCTGTAGAAAAGGCAAAACCTCGTAACGCCACATGCAGCGATGCCACACAATAACATTTTCATAAAATGCTCTTTCTGATCATATAGAAAATGCTTAAACTAAAATTATTATTCACACTCAGAGGTAGGTCACAGGTCTTGTTCATTTTGTCTCACTGGCCAGTGTCTCCTCATGCTAATTTGAATCTGCATATTGATGTTCCTTTTATGATAAAACTCCACTTAATACTTAATACTACTTAATACAAATGCTTTTATAATGCAGAATCCTCATATAATGCTGAAATAATGAAGGGGATACATTAACAGCCCCTGAGTGATATATGGATAGTCGTTGATTATCATAATAGTGAAGTATTAACAACACTGTGTTGATTAATATCATGACATGCAGTATGAATAAAGATGTTGCTTATGTGTGTATTTAATTCTCTCATTGCATTGCAATGGGCAAAAGTATTAAATATATATCCAGTTTTCTCAGCTATTCCTTCCTGAAATGCGGTCACTAGGAAAGGCTGGCTGAAACACACTCTCGGGTTAATAAAATATATACTTGAGTGATATTCATACACTCACACACACCACTCATTCTTCTCAAGAAATCTTTGAGGTTGGTGCATAAGATAGTCCTTGTGAGGAGAGAGAAGAGGAGGAGAATCACATCCTTGCTTTGTATTCTTGATTGCATTCAAGTTACTCTTTTGGGCCGGGCATATTTTTGTCACCTCATTATCTTTCCACTGCCATGGCAATTGCAGCGCTGACACATCTTTCCATGACAGCCAATAACCCCCTCTTTTTTTATCATGTCAACTGAACCAAAGGAGATTTTGTATTACCGGGAATGTGGCCATGCACAACAGGAAGTCATTACCAGTGTCTACCTGGAAGCCAGTCTGTCTGAGACATAAATTACTTTTCTGAAATTTAAATTCCAGTCTTGACATAATTGTCCAGGGAATGGTCTGCTCTACCAAATGGGCAAAACTATATTTGTGTATAGATGTGACAGAAAGAAGATTGAATTGTTCTGAGTCTGAACTCGAGTTAGGAAATGCGATCAAATAACTCCTGTGAATAAACAGTGGAATCCTCAGGGTTTTGTTCCTTTAGTCTCTTATCACCATGCCAGACGCTCAGCTGCAACAGATGGCACTGGAGAGATTAGCCAAGGAAATCTCAAAATCAATCAGAAATAAAACCATGAAACTTTAAGAATTTTAAGATACTTAAGATCAGTTCTTTCATGTATAAAAAGCAGTTACAATGACAAACACCAACAAAAGCCTTTCGCCATTGAGACCGGAAAATTATGTAAGATCATTTCTAACCCTATTGAATGTATTAACTGCAAGTTTATTCTAATTAGCTTAATGTTAGATAATCATGTAGTTAAAGAAAACTTTTAGTCATATTTTATTCTTTTTCAACCTTTATTTAGTGAGGTCTGGTGTCTATGGGAAGCAGTCACCACTGAGTTCATTTCTATCAATTATTTATAACCACAACAGCACCAACTGATTTACTTTTGGTGGGCAGCCTGCTCTGGATAACTCTGAAGATACCTGTCATAATATTCATAGGATAAGCATAGCTCAGACATCGCTGGGCTTCATGGAGAAGTGGTGAGCCATATAACATCCTTGACATGTTGGAGACTCAACATGTGGAAAATTCTCTGGTCAGATTCTCTGGTCAGATGAAACTTTTTGGCCTTGGTGCAAAGTGGTACGTTTTGTGGAAACCCAATACTGCTCATCACTCTGAGATCACCATCCCAACGGTGAAGCATGGTGGTGGTAGTAGCGTGTTACCCTTAGCTTCTTGGTTGCTTCTCTGACTAATGCCCTCCTTTACTGGTCACTGACCGGCCTCCTCTAGGCAGAGTCTCGGGTGTTATATAGTCTTTCCATGTTTTAATAATCTATTTAATGACACTCATTAATGAGATAGTTTGTGATTTTTTTGTAATAACCAAACCCTGATTGATACATTCTGAAACTTGTCTTGGACTTGTTTTGATTGCTCTGTGGTCTTTCTGGTGCTGTTTGTTTAGGTATGTTCTCAAGCAAACTCTGGGACCTTTCAGGAACAGGTTTATTTATTGAGATCATATGACACGTAAATCGGACACAGATCGACTCCATTCAGCTAATTATGTGACAGGCAACTGGTTGCACCAGAAATAATGTTGGTGTTTCACATCAGTGGGAGTGAATACTTATGCAATCACAAATTGGATTTTTTTTTTTTTTTTTTGTAAATTATTGTGCAAACCTGACACTTAAGTATATTGGTCTATTTTGCCTAGGTTCATGACATTAAATGTCAATTCATTCAATTTCACTTCCAGATTGCAACACTACAAAATGTGGGAAAGTTTAATGATGTGGTGAATATTTATGTAAGGCACTGTAGCAGCTCTAAAAGGCTAATCCATATCATGTCTGTTTTGAAGCCTTACTAACCTGATAGTTCATTTTCCACTGGGCCCCATTATCAGGACTCGTCTGCCCGATGAGCTCCTGAACCTTGGCTCTCCTAAGAGGGTTTTTCCCCACCACTGAGCTCGGGTCACTGGAAGTGTAGGCCTTCTTCAGAGGATTATAGTCTTCAATCTGATTGGTGCTGTATGCACGCCTTCTCGGAGAAGTGCTCATATTAGTCCCTGTGATGTGAATTTGCATAATTAAACAATCACTATGCCAAAGAGAAATGCAAACAGAAGAAGGAAGGATCACTCTATTGGTCCATTGAACACGTTTTTAATAAAGAACTTTAACTATGGCTAAGAGTGTCTAGTCTTAGAGGATTTTGCATCATTACTTTCAGGAAAAAAGTTACTAAATTGGGTTTTTACGGTACAAAAAATGTGGTGCTCCCAAACGTCTCTTGTAACCTTTAGAAGTACAAAACCTTCTTTTCCCCAGCTATACCAATATATACGCTTCACTGTTCAAAGTCACCTCTGGAGATGGGTTATTAGACAACTTGTGTTGTGTCAGTCAGCATCACATGGTGAAAACACATCAAAATGACGTAAAATCCGATCCAATATCAGCCCTAATAGCAATATGTACAGATTGGCACGTCACAAGCACCTAGAGTAATCCATCTGTGAAGCAACACTGTTCTGATCTCACTCATAGAGATGTAAATATTCACAAGATAGATGTCTTTGAGCACTTTGATGAAATGAAATGTTTTAAAGTTTTAGGTTATTACCAATGCCATCTTGTTCCACCATGCCAGGGCTGCTTTCAGACATGGTGCTCTGGTATGCATCAAATGTTCCTGTGCCTGATATATCCCTGACAGCACTATGCCCATCTGAACCGCTCTTCCCTGGTTCCTCCTCCTGACTGTGGTAGAACACAGAGCTGGCCGACTCGTTGGAGTGCATCATGCTGTAGCGCCGTCGCTTGTCCTGCCACACCACAGGAGAGAGAGTGAGGGAGAGCGAGAGCAAAAGAGGGCTAAATTGGTTAAATTAAGCTGACATTTTGTTATTTGGTAAACACTAATGAGGCACCTTGAAAAAAATACAGGTCATTTCAATAAAATGTGGTAAGTGGTTAATGGTGAAGGGGAAAAGCAAAACTCGGCTTCTGAGAGACATGGGGGGGGGAATTAGCATCCTTTAAGCAGTGCTTTTCAGTCCCAGTCATGGGATTTTAACTAATGAGCTGATAATGTGAATCAGGGAAAGGCTCCCAAAGGTGCTAATCTCTGGAGTCACGTAGTTGTGCTTATGGTGTTTGCTCATGATGGATGGGAATCTTGTGTCTCTCACGTTCCCTTTACAATGTATGATATACCAGACAATCAGATTTGTATCTTTAGGACTTCAGTCAGCACCTAAAAGAGGTAGTTTGCAATACTCAAAAAATTACAAGCTGCTGCTTTAACAGCATTGGCTGATAGGTGACATGTGACAGTTTCACTTAAACCCACAGCAAAAAAAAATCAGATATAATGTCACTATTCCATGCTGCCTGTAGGAGGAATAGCCAGCTTCAGTGGGTTTTCCATTTGCACTCAGGAACTTTTTAGATGCTTTGCACAGTGTGAAATCTGAAAAAAAAAATGTAATCAAATATGTGGTAAACACAGAGTCTCATTTATGGAAAACTTGCCTTATTCAAGCCCCATTATGGTACACAAGATAAGTAAGACTAATTTAAGATTTAGTGCATAATGAATTAAACATGATGGGGGTGCTGTTACAAGTTGGTGTAATGTACTCTATATAACAGCACTTCCTGAAGTTTTATATCCTTCTTATACCATAGATATTTGCTAATGATGATTTTTTTAATTGATTAAAGTATGTGTAATAAATTTGATCTGTTTATAGTTGCATTTAACATTGTGGAACATCCACGAAACAAGTCTGTTCCTGTTATCACTTACGCTACAACAGCTATAAACCGTTGTTCCCTCACTAGCCTTTTTTTCTTGTGCTTGAAATTAATAAGACGGAGTTAAAAAAAAAAAAAAAAAAGCTTGTCATGTTACTATCCTGAAAACTTTCCTGTGGTGGAAAACTTACTGACTATTACAAAGCACTGGCACTGGAGACTCCTTCCATGAATGTTAAGGAAATATCTCCTTACAGAAAACTTCACTATATCCATCACAATTACAGTATATTATAATATTAATCATCATCATCATCATCATCATAATAATAAATTGTATTTTATATAGTGTCTTTAAAAGTAGCTTCTCAAGGTGCTTTACATAAAAAAAACACAATCATGTATAAAGACAAGTCATAAAAAATACATTCAAAAGTCAAGTAAAAGCTAACCTAAAAAAGTATGTGTTAAGATAATATTTAAAAAAATACCTAATGTCTGTGCATGTCTGATTTCAGCTGGAAGTGAATTCCATAGTTTCGGAGCATAAGATGTGTTGTTAAACGATTTTTAATGTGTTTATTATTAGCCTTACTTTATACACACCATATACTGTAAGTATGCGCTGTTATTATAGAAACAATAATGTATTAGAATGAGTGCACTATTACAATATAAACCTGTGATTTGTATTATAGCCAAAACTACTGCCGGAGCTGCTGTTATAGAAACTAAATCATCACCTTCTGACTAATTAAGAATTCAACAGCGCTGTGGTATAAGTATAAATAACGCGTGTATGAATAACACAACAGTATTCACACAATTTTGCTTGTGCAGACCCCTGCTGAAGTTTACTCACAGACTTGGGGTTGGAGTGGTAGCGTGTCGTGTCACACACCACGCTGTATCCAATCAGCCGGTCACCAGGAAACAGGTACGTTGTTCCCACTGGAGACAGTAGCACCTCCTTAGTCTCAGGATAGAGCCATTCGATGGAGATGTCACTCAGAACAGGAGCCATGGACTTCTTCAGGCATTTAATCATCTACAAAATTTCCGAACACATGAACAAACGCGAGACAAGTTCATAAAGGAAGTAGACTATAATTACTATGCTCTCTGAAATCTCAGACAAAGCAAATGAAGGAAATTTTTGTGTCGTCTTTTTTTTTTTTTTTATTTATACAATGATCCTAATTTTTGTCCTACTGTTTTAACTGAGCAGAATGAATTGTTAATTGCTAGTACTTGTAAGCGCACCGCAATTTATATCCGAGCCTTAATTGCAAAGCAGTGACATTCAGAGCAGGATAAACATGTCAGTGTGAATGAAAACCTTAGGCTGCAGTCTTTCTCCTTCTGGCAGGAACTCAGCAGCACCTCTGGAAACAGTCGCGACGCCCTGGATGAGCCGTCTGCAGACTCCTTGACCTATACCGAACGTGTAGCACCTGCGAAGTAAACACTCACATTTATATTGATATGAAGAGCAGACATAAGCTTATGGAAGCACATTCTCATCCACATCTTGTTATTTTGAGTTATGTATGTCATGCGAGATAAGCATCTCTTTTTTACAAGAAAATATCCTGTTGTTACGAGAAAGATGTCTCAATATTCCAAGAAAATATTTTGTCATTACAAGAAAAGCATCTTGTTACAAGAAGAGCTTCTTGTTATTCTGAGTAAAACATCTCATTAATGCGAGAAATGTCATTACATTGTTATGAGAAAAGCATCTCATAATCATAACAAAACATCTCGTTTTTATGAGAAAACATCCTGTCATTATGAGATAACATTGCATTATTACAAGAAAAAACATCTTGTTATAATGAGAAAAGCATTTCATTATTATATGTAAACATCTCATTATAGTATTATGAAAAACAAACATCTCACAATTACAAGATAGTATTTCATTATTGCGAGAAAACCGTCCCATTAGTAGGAGAAAAGCATTTCGTTACTATGAGAAGACATCTTGTTATTATGAGAAGAGCTTCGAGTTATTAGGAGAAAACATTATTACAATAAAACATTGTTATTTCAAGATATGTACCTCGTATGAGAAAAGCATCTCAATATTCCAAGAAAATATTTTGTCATCACAAGAAAAGCATCTCGTTATTATGATAAAAACAGTTCACCGCTACGAAGACATCTCATCATTACAAGAAAAGCGTCTTGTTACGAAAAGAGTTTCTTGTTATTCTGAGTAAAACATCTCAATACAAGATAAACATATCATTAATACGAGAAATTTCATTTCATTGTTATGAAAAAAAGTATCTTTGTTACAAGAAAAGCATCTCATTTTTATGAGAAAACATCTTATTATTACGAGATAGCATTGCATTATTGCGAGAAAAACATCTTTTTATTATTTTATATATTGTTATTATGAGAAAAGCATTTCATTATTATATAAAAACGTCTCATTATTATGAAAAAAAACAACATAATTGATCTTGTTTTACAATATTGTCTGAATTATCTTTTATGTGATGCTTTTCACATAATAACAAGACAGTTTTCATGTAAAAAAAAATATCTGTGATTTGTCAAGTCTCTTGGAACTTTAATTAACTGACAAAAGTACAAAGAAAAGATCTTCAATGTTTTCACTGACCAACTTCATTGTATTTTGTAAATATAAACCGATTTAGAATTTGATGCCTTCGACACACTCAAAAAAAGTTGGGACAGAGGCCAAATAAGACTGAAAAGTTTATAGAATATTCAAGTAACACCATTTTGGAGGATCAGGTTAATTGGTAACAGGGAGGGTATCAAGATTGGGCATAAAAGGAGCATCCACCAAAAGCTCAGTCTTAGCAAGCAAGGATGGGTCGTGGCTCACCACTTTGTGTCAAACTTTGTGAGAGATTTGTCAGTCAGTTCAAAAAGAACATTGCTCAATGCAAGATTGCAAAGAATTTAGGTCTTTCACCGTCTACAGTGCATAATATTGTGAAAAGATTCAGGGAATCTTAAAGGGCAAGGCCGGAAACCATTGCCTGAGAAATCATCATGCTACTGTGATAAATATAACCACATGGGCTCGGGAATACTTCGGGAAAACCATTGTCACTTAACACAGTCTGCCGCTGCATCCAGAAATGCAACCCGAAACTCTTTTATACAAGGAGGAAGCCACACATCAACTCTATGCAGAAACGCCGCCAAGTTCTCTGGGCCCGAACTCATCTCAGACAGACTGAAAGGCAGTGGAAACATGTACTGTGGTCAGATGAATCCACATTTCAGATTGTTTTTGGGAAAAAAGGACATCGAGTTCTCCGTGCCAAAGATGAAAAAGACCAACCAGACTGTCATAAACAAAAGGTGCAAAAGTCAGCATCTGTCTGGGGTATGGGGGTGAATCAGTGCCCATGGCATGGGTGACTTGCACATGCATGAAGATATCATTGACGTGGTGGCGTATATTGGGATTTTAGAGAGACGTATGCTGCCATCAAGGCAACATATTTTTCCAGGAAGTCCATGGTTATTTCAGCAGTTATTTCAGCAATGCCAGGCCTCCTTCTGCACATGCTACAACAGTGTGGCTTCGTAGACACAGAATGCATGTGCTTGACTGGCCTACCAGCAGAACAGATCTGTCTCCTATGGCGCATCATGAAGAGGAGAATCAGACAATGGCGACCAAGGACTGTTGAGCAGCTGAAGTCTTGTATCAAGCAAGAATAGGCAAAAATTCCACTTGCAAAACTGTAACAATTGGTATCCTCAGTTCCCAAACCATTAAAAAGTGTCATTAAAAGGAAGGGTGATGTAACACAGCGGTAAACATGCCTCTGTCCCAACTTTTTTTGAGTGTGTTGAAGGCATCAAATTCTAAATTTGTTTAGATTTATAAAATACAATTAAGTCAGTCAGTGAAAACATTGAATATCTTTTTTCTTTGTATTTTTGTCAGTTAATTAAAGTTGCAAGAGACTTGACAAATCACAGATTTTTGTTTTTATTGCATTTTAGAAAAACTTTTCTGGAAATGTGGTTAGTATTTTGGGTCGCTCATGCATATGAGGTGAAGGAAAACACAAGTGATTAAAAACTCAGCTTGACCTTTAGTTTTGTCAGTGACATCTCCAAGATTCATCGGAGTTGGAGTTAGAGATTCATGACTATTTGTCCATTAGTCTGGGCTTGCTTTGTAGCTGACGCAAAGCAAGGACAATTCCATATGCCTTGGAGGTCTGGGCAGACTGTGTGCTTAATGAAATCACGGCATGGGGTTCATTCTTTAAAAGACAAAGAGTCAGAGTTGTCAGTCGCTCTTAGTGCAGGTGCTGTTTTTTTTTTCCCCTCTCTCATGCCCAAATAATGCATCTGATCTACTGGGATGAACAAATGTTAATGGAAATTTGTGATGTGATAAACATTTATGATGTTGCGTATCGACGCAAGAGACATCTGCGACTTATGCTGTAAATCTCAGACGGCCGTCTGTGCAAACAGAACCACGTGTGAATACCAGCAACATCCTGTTTATTTCAATCTGAAGTGGATTATAGACGCATGCCGTTTTGCACGCACAGCAGCCACGTTGATTTGATTACGCACTTGCATTATGTTAGCTTGTTTTTCATATCTTTTATTTCCCCTTCAAGAAAGAACAGCAGGCATTTTCCGAACTAAGCTCTGTTTCTTCGCATTCAAAAGAGCTAAAGAAAATGCACTGATACTGTAAATATCATACCACAGCATTGTTGAATTCTCAATTCTGATTGGTCAGAAGATGCTGATTAAGTTTCTATAACAGCAGCTCTGGCTGTAATTCAAATCACAGGTTCATATTAATGTGCTCCTTCTAATACATTACTGTTTCTCTAGTAACGGCATACACAAGGACTTGTTTGGCGGCTGCTCCACAATAATCTAAGCCTAATAATAAACAGATTTTTTTTTAAAGTGTTTTTACAGTATTTAACAAAGAAAAACATGTAAAACATGTAAAGGTGAAGTTTTGTAAAAGGAGAACATTTAAGAAAGAAGTCTCCAGTGTCATAGCTTTGTAACAGTCAGAGGTCAAGCTGTTTCTTTATGTTTTCTGGTGCCGGTATTATTCAGGACAGAGAACTTTGCACTTTGTGAGTTCATCAGTTACATAGCTGAGTTTTTTGTCTAACGTCTAACGTCAAGAAAGAGAGAGAGAGAAAAAAAAAAAGACTGGCCGGTGAGGGAATGACAGATAAAGTAAACTTGTTCCACTGCCATTCCATAAGATTAATTGTAACTATTCATGAATAAAAGTACAATATGTCATTCATTAATCAATAAAAAGTTGAATGGTTGGCAGACATGAGTGACTTCAGGTTGTGCTGTCATAGGAAAATAATCAACTCCAGGGTCCAATAATCAGCTTCCTTACATATTCTCCTGTACAATCAACAGTCTATTGTCTAACTACAGTTTTGTTTTTTCATACCTGATGAATCGGGAATGACTGCGGACCAGCTCGATGACCTTGCCCGTGTTACTGACGGCTCCGTCGGTGAGGAGGAAGAGCAGGCGAGGATGACCGCGCCGCACCGGCTGCCTCAGGATCCAGTTCAGCGGGGCCAGGATGTTGGTGCCACCCATGTCAGCCCGGATCTTCTTTATATACTCATACGCGGTGCCTAAGCTTTCCTGTGATGCGGTAATGTGTTTTGTCAGTGTACAGCAAGGGTCAAATCCATCAGTTCAGAAGAAGTTCATTAAGCTAATTAAGCTCAGTAATTTAACAAAAGCATCTGCTCAGGAATATCAGCAATTAATAGTAATGAGTTGTTGTTAAGTTATTTTGAATTCATATAACAGAAAAAACACTCCTGCTAATAAAAAATGACTAGACAAACCACTGTGAACTGCACAGCATTTCAGTGTCAATGGATTGTTCTAATATGTTATTGTTTCTGTAGTAACAGCTCATTCAAAGGGACTTGTCTGGAAGACACTCCATATAATCTAAGCCTACGAATAAATGGATTTATTTGTTTTTTTAAATGTAAAAAAAAAAATCTGTTGTCAGAAGTATAATTGTATAATATGGTGAAGCTTTCTGTAAACAGAGATCTCCAGTGTTAGCGCTTTTGTTTTTCACCATGGGAAAGTCTTCAGGACAGAGGTGAAGTTTCAATATGGTTCAAGATGGTTCAAGTTTGAGGGGCAAAGAGAGACCATGTTCATTAACAGCGTCCACTCATTCATTCATTCATTCATTCATTCATTCAGTCATCCTTAGTAACTGCCTTATCAGGTTTGTGGTCGTTTAAATTAGGCTACTAGTTTGTTTATCTATTCTGGGAAAACTAAATTTGTTCGAAATTATAGTGGATTATAGTATAGTCTTGTTGACATCTCCAACAGAACCAAATTGTCAACTTGAATGATGTAGTTGAGGTTGAGGAACTGTCACAGCCAGAATTCACACACCATGATGATAGTGCTCTCATTTCTACCTCCAGTGTTTTCCAGTATTTCTGCGGGGCGGGGCATAAAGGTAGGGCTCATTAAAAATAAATAAATAAATTTTAAAAATGCTTCCTCTTTAAGCCATGCTCACTTTGGGTTTAATTCCAAATACAGATATAGATAAGGATATTTGAAGCACTAAACAGATACAGATATGGATACAGATAGTGGCATTGTGTTACACTCCTAATGCATATATAATAGAGTGAATCATTCCACAAAGGTAAGTGGTTTAGAAATGGATTTTGGCTACGGAATTTAGGCAAGTAACATTATGTCTTGTAAAAATAATAATAAATAAATAAATAAATAAATATGCTGTATTAAGAAGTTTTACCATTGCTGCATCAGCTGTACAGAAATGCTTCAGCCAAAAATGCCAACATTGTTAATAATGAATGAAAGTAAGCAGCAAGCAAAAAAAAAAAAAAAAAAAAAATACACAAGCCCTTATCAGTAATTATTCATTATTAACAACATTAGCATTTTCCACCCACAATGAAAGCTAAACTTTTAGAAGCACTAAATCAGATTGTGGCGATTGATTGTGTTGTAGCTCGTGGTCAGTGTTGTACCTCATCATAACTCTGACTGGTGGCAAACAGCGGTTTGAACGTCGAGCCAAAGCCGATAATATTGAACAGGCAGGCGGGGAAAAGGCTTTTCAGAATCACCACCATGGCGTCCTGGCAACACAAACACCAGGAATGAGTGATTGCAGAGAGTGGACGAAATAAAAGCTGAATGAGCTGGGCATGAAATGAAAAGGACAGAGGAAGAACCAAGAAAAGGTCAAAGCTGCCACTCAAGAGTTATTCTTTATATCTCAATACACCATTATAGTACATAAATGGAAAGTCTCTAGCTGTCACCATATTGTAGTACATTAAAGGTTATATTGACAGTCTGCACAAATGCATGGAGTAAAACACGCACAGAAAAGGTGAAAGCACCAACAAGCCAAGTAACATTCATCCGAATATTCGACACGTTCTGGTTCCTTCATAATGAAATGTTTCAATTTGACAGAACACAATTTTTTATTTTTTTTTTTAAAGCACTGCTTTAGTTTAAAAAGTCACAGTTACTTCACTTTAGGTCCAACTTTAAGCTGATTTCTGCACATGCCGTGAAATCTGTAAGTCCAGAATGCATTAAAAGCTCAAGAAAAGGCCAGAAATATAGTATAAAATATAAAACATAATTTTTCACTTATAGTTGATCAGACAAAAGGCATTGCTAATTTCTTGTGAAAAGATTCAGTGTGGACTAGCAACAGGTTGTCTCAAAATGAAAAATGTATTGTCTGACATCCATCCAAAAAATACAGTTGTCATAATCAGCGCAATTGGATCCAAAAAAAAAAAGAGCTTAAAAAAAACCCCACAGAACACAAAAAGTGGTGACGTGATACAATCTCAGCCAATCAGAATTGAGGAACTGTCACAGAGCTATACAGGTGTGCATGCTGGACAACATGGATGGGGCAATCTGACCTTAAAGTAACACATTTAATGGTGAAGAAAAAACAAGTTGATCAGTTAAGACGTTCGTCCAACATTAGATTTTGCTTCTTTAGTTTTGCACTGGAGCAAAAAGGCTAATGTAGCTTACAGCCTTAGATGCCAGAAGGGGTCACACTTTTACATTCTTCCCGTCTACCTGAAAACAACTTGCGAAGGTTTTGTCACCCAAAATCCCTTCAGTAAATAGCTGCTTCAAATCATGTCCTTTTTTCATAAAGGCCACACACACATTTTTATAATATGTTCAATCTGTAAGTGATGACGATCATAATTTAATTATCCTTTGACCTGAAATATCCTGGATATATTATTTTTTAAAAATGTTACGTAGCTTAACAATGTTGTGACGATGTGTTTATAGAAGAAAAAAAAAAAAAAGATAGAGCCAAGATAGACTTCCGTTACTTGCTTATGTGATCCATTTTATTTTATTTTTTTATATAAATGCATCTCCAAATCTCCATATCTTCAAACGACATTATTAATCTCAGATAATTACAGTAATCCGGTAATTTCCAAATAAGCGATTGCAAATTATTCTGAATACCGAGCACACAAGTTTGAAGAGAGAATTAAATCATCGTCTGCATCACTTCCGAGTTTCACAGTAAATCACACTGGCTCCTAAACCACATCAGTAAGTCTTTATAACATTACTGAAGACCTGACGAACTTGAAGCAGATATTTTTGGAAGGATTTTTGGTGAGAAAGTCTTCCATATTTGTCAGCTAATACCTAGCTACATAAACGTCAGACACCAAACACGTATCGATTGATCAGCTGTGTACAACTGTGTCGCTTTAAGGTCAGTTTTCTCCTGTCAGACCTGTATAGCTATAAGACAATTCTTTCATTCTGTTTGGCTGAGACCGGATCATGTGACGGCTTTTGTGCTCTGTGCCTTCTTCTTTTTTCTTTTTTATGTCCGTGGATTGCTTTTTTGGATCCAGTCGCATTAGAGTGCCCCGATCATAGAAGGGTAGCTCATGTGGTTGCAGAACAGGACCACCCTCAATCGAACACAGAATGAGTCATCGCTGCATCATGCGTCACACGCCCCAGCCTCACACACTCTGGCGCATGGTTAACATTTGCTCCCTTCACCAAACCCTCAGACTTAATCACTCATGCGGCTCGAGCCGTGCACCGACCAACACCATCTGATATTTCACCTACTGCCCTTTTTTACGCTGGACTACTTTAATGGCTTCAGTATAGCCGAGCAGAATGCTAATGTCATGCATATTTTAATGAAATTATGTACTCTATCTTTTCAGGCCCACAATGGCATTGATAAAATAATAGTGACTCAAGGCTGTAGCAATTTTGGAGATGCTTGTAGGCTCAGTAAATCAGTAAATGCAAAGCAGTCACTATGTATTAAAGGAATACTTCAGTGTTTTTCAGCCTAAGCTCCATCCATCTGTAGCATATGTACTACACCATCTGTAGCGTACAGTATGCGTGCGATTACCACAGACAAGCATTTCAAAAATGTCTCTATCATAAGATAACAACAACAAAAAAAGAGCCCTGTTTACTCAAAATTCACTTAGGAACGTCTTGAGGGCAGTTGCTGAATTGTTGCAAATATGCAACTACATAATGTGGATTACAAATATCTGACTGTTTAACAATAATAAAAGAATAAGGATGAGATGAATAGTATATTAATTGTTCCTATGTAGTTTTATTCAATTTCCAAACACTACAGGAAAAATAGTCAAAAGTAAATCCAACTATTTACGCTTACCCAACAATTTTGTGGATCTACACAAGTACTTTTATTTATTTATTTTTTTAAATCGACTGAAGAATTCCTGAAAGCGTTTTACAAAAATATCCTGAAATGTTTTTTTTTTTGTGCATAAACGTTCGTTGACTGTCCCAACAGCTGCCCTTAGATTTTAATGATAGAAATGAGTTTTGCATAAACAGGTTCCCTGTTCTTTCCTCAGACCCTGTCCATACATACACAGATATTTTTGAAAACGTAATGGTTTTCTCTGCATTTTTGGTCCCCCATCCACGTGAAAATTGCATTTGGGGTCACAGAAGACATTGCTTTTTTATTAAAATGCCCTCCAAGGTGGAGAAATGACACTCTCTGTACTGCTCCTGAATCCGCTGCTCTGGCAGTATACACAAACAAATTAGAATTTTGGAGATTTATCCAAAATTTTGAAATATTTGATTTTGACTTTGTATTCAAGCGTAATGTCATGCAGTAGGTCCACCTCATCGTCAGTTCTCGTTTTAGAAAAATTTGGCTCCACATTTTGCCTTCCACTCAATATGCGTGGTCTTAAAGTTATCACGTATGGACGGGGTCACAATTTTGTCAAAATCTTGTCCATGGTCTATACATTAAAGATTAGGTTACAAAAACTTTGAATTATTCCTTTAACAAGCAAGGATTTGAAGAAACTTTTTACTTTGCTTTCAAATTCCTTCTATGTACCATTTTTTTCATTCTTACAGTATATACTGTATGACCCTGTAATTACTAGCAAGAACTCATTTGGACTCATCATTATCTCCATGTGTACTTGTTATCTAATCTTAACCTCTAACCCTGACTTACTCTTCCTTTTTCCTTCTTGGTGTACAATCATAACCTGTATTCCATCATAAAAATAAAAAATCTGACAAAGTCCATAACTGACAGGATTACCTTACCTTAACCCGGCTGATATTGACACCACTCATACTCCCACTGCGGTCAATAAGGAAGATAAACTCGCCCTGCACCCTGCGCAGGTCAGAGGTCATGGACTGCAGGTCAGGGCAGAAGTTCAGCATAACCACGGGGTTGTGAAGAATGTCTTTATGGAGCCTTTTATGGATGATATCCACCTATGCGGAGCACGAGACGAGCACGAATCAGGAGCATCTCTAAACAATACAGCACTTGTTTAATTTAAAACACTTTTTTTTGTTTTTGTGGCTTGAGCATGAAGACATGGTCCTAATATTTGGAACTGTGTATGCAACAGACCACGGAAAGATTCTCATTAAAAAAAAAAAAGGACGGGCCTAGTTAATAATTCAGACGCTTCAGAGCGAACAAGTAGTAATTACCCTTTCAACAGCCTACATTCTTTTTTTTAACCTATTACTTTTTTGTTTGGGTATGCTAATTTGGCAGGAGCTTGCATTGCTAATGCAGCAATGAAATTCAGTTAAATCAATGTGTACGGAGTTCAACGCACTCCATCCATTAATGGATCTCAAAACACAGCAAATAAGCACACACTCTTACACTCAAGCTCTGAAATTAATCTTTTTTGCAGTTCGTAGTCATTCCTTATTCATTAGCAGTTTTAAAGCTTTTTATTACTGGTGTAAACATAATGAGAGGAAGGGGCACATAGTATACTTGATCTGCTGCCCTGTACTTAGAAACACCATGTACACTCCATCAGAGACCTCTAATAGTTTCCATCAAAACCCCTTTTCACTGCCAATCATATTTACGGTTGAATGTTCTGGGTTCACTTAAGGATCTTTCACAAGGATACATCTGTCCTTGCTGCAATGTGCAGGAAGTACAGGAAGTGGGTACTAAATGACTAACAGAAGCTTGTCCTTGTTCGTTGATCCTTCCAAAACAGCGCATGAAAATCATATGTGGTTATCAGCCTTGTTATCTTTTTTCTCACTTTCTTTTCATTGCTAGAGTCCTTCTTGGTGGCCTTGATGTAGTCACTCCTCCCCTTCAGATGTTCATCATACTCTTCCAGGGTCATGTCTCCATCCTCAATAAGCACATGAGGCAGGTGTGGCTCTGGAGATAGCAAAGGAAAGGTAAGAGGACTTCAGAGCTGCACTAATCAGTCTCCTTAAACCACTTAGTTAAAAAATAATCAGTTGAATAGATGCTAAAGGTACAGTAAGTGGGCAGAAATTAGTTAAAGTTCTCAGGGATCTCTCCATTACACAGTTCACCACTGTCTATTCAGGGTTCTTCCATTCTAAACAGTTCTAGAGGGTTAAAGTCTAGGGCAGTTGGCTGACTTTCCCACTCACCTGATTTCCCTTACAAGTTAATTAAAGGTTTATTAGTTGTGCTAGATCAGAGTAATCACCAGACTGTGCCCCTTGGAATTGGGGAACTGGAATTGGGGAACCCTGGTCTATTCGAATATTGACTATATGTGTGTGGCAGTGGTAGCTCTGGACTACTGATCAGAAGGTCATGAGTTCAAATCCCGCCACTGTAATCCTCAACTGCTCAGTTGTATAAATGACATAAATGTAAGTTGCTCTGGATCAGGGTGTCTGCCAAATGCCATAAATGTAAATGACTATATGATGAGAAAAAACTGAGACTTACTCTAATCAGATTTTAACACATATTCCTTTATTCATATTACTACTACATATTTCTATTACATACTGTATGTGTTGCATATTACTAATTTGACACTAGACATATAGATAGTCTTGAATTTCTCAGCCTTACCACTGTATTAGAAATTGCTATTCACTTGCCCTGAAAAAATGCCACATTCCTCTATTCTGTCCTTTTAAATCAATAAAAAAAACACACACACACACAGAGATGCATTTCTACAGTCAAGGTAAAACTCAATATGCAGTGCCAATAGAAAACTCTCTCTGAGAGTACACATAATGTCAAGGCTTGCATGATCTCACCATTGAATAACCTTTCCGGCTCAATGGTTTAATGTACTTTGTGACACTGATAGTATTCCCCAAACACCTACAGCGTGTGAGTCAGCATGTCACAAAATATTAGTGCCATTATTAGCACTGCTAACACATGTTGAGGTGGCATTGGGATCAGTGAACAGATTGCTTTGTGGCTGTCCATCTGGAGCCCATGGGCAAATGAGATTTGCAACAGCAAAGGATATAAATAACTTGTTTGCTTCATGTTTTTCTAGGAAAGTATTGCTTACCTGAGAAGCCATAATAGCCATAATTGCTTACCTGAGAAGCTATAACGATGGGTTAAAAACATCACAATGCGATTGACATGCCTTACAACTCATTGATCTGAAATCAACTAAAAAGACATGACCCGTGACATGCACATCTCCTCAACATGAGTCTTGAAGAAGCCACTGGACAAATGCTGCCCACCAGACTCAGCCAGCTCGGTGAGGGAGCACCAGATTGATTTTCCCCCAAGAGATAGAGGTCAGGAAGAGCAAGTGCCAGGGGAAGAAAATATATTCAGAGAAGTGAAAAAGCAAAAGTCTCTTGCTCTGGGCTGCCTGAAAACATTCAAACCACAGCCCACACTGAGAAGAATCCAACACAAAAGATGGTGCAGGTGATGTTTCAATATTTTTGATTTAACAACAGCCCACTCTTGGTGTGGGTGTGTGGGAGCATTAAGAGGTATACGGGGAAGCCTGAATGCTGATTTTTCTTTGAAAACCTCTGTTGGTCAGACAGGAAAGTGGTCATCTATGTGTTTATAGCCAGTTGGGTAGCTGCAGGAAAATACAGGCAATCTGTAAAATTCCATAATCATGTGATGGTGTATGCAGCTACTGGTATGCAGGAGTTTCATAATAGTTGGTGTTTGCTTGTATTCTTTAGCCTGTGTTAAAAAGACAATGGAGGCCACCAACAGAGCAACTAAACAGCAAGTGGATTACAGTGCCATTAACACAAAATCTATGCACATAGCTGAATTGCACTATGGAGTTAATGGTCTACCAAAACTTATTGCAAAAGATCTTCAAAATTGCTTTGAAAGCCTGCAGCAAAACAGGACTCTGTTGGAATGGCTCCATTCTTCAAATACCTGCACAGCATCCCATCTGGAGACCTCAGTAATGAGCAGGAAAAAAGATTATCATGAAAGTTGCTTTCTCTATTGGAAACCTGAAGAAGAGCGTATTCTAAAATGAATAACACCATCTGTATACTAAGATTGCCATTCTACCATAGAGGCCAGGTTGGTGGAGGGCTGCCAAGATAGTTGTCCCTCTGGCAGAACCTCTAGAGTTCTTTCATAGTAACCTTTGGGTTATTGGTCAGCTCCCTGACTAATTTCCTTTCTCAGATTAGTGGAGTGCTACAGAGATTGTTTGTACTGCTGGCAGGTTTTCCTCTAGCAGAACCTCTGGAGTTCTTTAATAGTAACCCTTGGGTTTTTGGTCACCTCCCTGACTAAAGTCCTTCCCCAGGTTGGCTGGGCAGCCAGCTGTAGGAAAAGGCTTATTGGTTCCAAACTACTTCAGTTTAAAAAAAAAAAAAAAGAAAGAAAGAAAGAAAGAAAGAAAGAAAGAAAGAAAGAAAAAGGAAGCCAGTATGTTCTTCAGTCATTGACAAATGCATCGATTCCTTTTCCCACATATGGACCTGACAACATATGCTCTGACATACTCTGTCAGCTGTGGGGCCTTTTTATTGAACGAGGTGTGCATTCTCTAATAATGTTCACTGAACTGTTGTCACCATAGGGAGACTTTTTTCAGGGTGTAGAAGCATTTCAAGTAGGATCACTGGAAAAAGATCTTTCTGAATGCACTGTGTATTGGGGCCACATGAGCAACAAATCTAAGATCTTTACATAAATATACAACCTAGTAAACACTCATCCTTCTATGCAAGAGAGACCTTTGCCAGCATCATTGTATGAATGCCATTATTCTAAATGCTAGTGCAAACTGAGAAAGATGAGTGAAATACATGACCGCCCCCATTTTACAAAGCCCAGACTGCACTTGTCTAATCTGGGTTTTGCAATCTTTAACTGAGTCATCTTTGGATATCAATGACAAGATTAGGTGTGTACAATTCTTCTTCAAAACAGCTTTCACAAAAGCTTTACACATGATTTCATGCCACCAATTTTATGAGGATCTGTGTGGGATGCTTTACTGCTGAGCACAGCTGCTTTTACTAAAGTGCTAAATTAAACCGACTTGTTTTTTTGTTTGTTTGATTGTTTGTTTGTTTTTTGCTAACTTTAATTATGTGTATATGTGCAGTTTTGGTTGCTTGTATAGTACATACCACTGGGGTAGATGAGAATTTCCACAGGACAGTCATAGGTGTATTTGTCTGCCAGGGTGACCACAATGCTGGTAGCAGAATGGGCGGAGGGGTCTGCATCTGCCCGGATGGCGTGAGAAGGGCTCTCCACTCCTGAACAGAGAAAGCTCAACCTTACAAATATATTAAACTTACACATTCTTTATCAAGTGGGTTTGTTCAATCAAGTGGCCAATCAGTATCACAGTTATAATCTGTGTTCTAATTATCCAGCCATCAATTCTATTGTCTTCTATCCATCCAATGATCCACCCATCCAATCATCTATCTATCCATCCAATCAACCAAAGCAATCAACCAACCAACCATCCATTCGACTGTCTTCCATCCATCTAACTATCCATTCTTTCTATCCATCCAATCATCTATCAGTCATCCATCTATTTATCCACCATCCATTCATAAATCCGTTAATCCACAACCATTCATTTATCCATCCTTCTATATATCCACCTTCCATTCTGTCTAACCAGCCATGCACTATTCATCTATCCATTCATCCATCCATACATACATACTGTACATACATACATCCTTCCATCCATCCATCCATCCATCTGCCATCCAATAAACCAACCATCTATCCAATATCCACCCATCAAGCAACCACCTATTTGGTAATCTACTTATTTTTCTGTCTGTCCATCCATCAATCCACCCATCCATCTCTCTATGCCAGTCTCTGTAATGTTCTGACCTGCCAGTAGATATGGTCCTCTGATCTCTAGCTGGAAGTTGAACTCGTAGTCAATGGAGTTGATAGACTCCTCCTCCAGTAGACAGGATAGACACAGTTGGTTGCTTGAGCCCATCTGCTCATGAGACCCCAGAGAGCAGTGGTGTCTGTCTCTCCTGAGTCAGAAACACAAATTAAATCCCACACATCACTGCTAATTAATCTTTTATTAATTTGGTTTAATTAATTAAACCAAACAGAAAAGTGTACATAGCTAACAACTACTGTTAATGTCCTACTTCCTGCTTGTGTTGGGAGAGAAGGCCTGCTCCTCTTTAATGGAGCGCTGGACCCTTGGAGTGCAGACAGGCGGTGAAGTGACACGGATGCCCCCATTTGGAAGGGTGGAAAGCTCATAGGAGGTGCTGACCAACACATTCACAGTCTCCAGAGGTGGAATGACCCCCAGGTTTACCACCAACACCATCCTCTCCAGATCCTCATCAAGTACCACATGACCTGTGGCACAATCACAAAGTACTATTCAGGGTCCAATCAAGGCCATGTAATCATCGTGTTCCATTACCTTAAATGAGCAACTGAAGTGGAGTCACTGTGTCTAACCATAAGAGTGCTCCAGTAGGATCACCTCACCCCTCAATACCCCTGTTTTACAATACTCCTGTTCAGGACCAGCACTCTGAGAAGGCTTATGGCTGCAGATAGGATACTTAGATATTCTGCACACAATTTTTGAATTCCACAACTACTTGAATGGCAGTAATGCAAAGGAAGTTCTGGATGAGGTCAAAACATGCCAACATTTGAGGGCAGTTTTAAAAGCAAAGCACAAAATCCCACCATTGCCATTCTGTAGATTTCCGTTGGCCGCTGTGCAGCAGTCGAAGTAGCAATCTTCGATTTTTGTCTTGTCTTTGATCTGCACCGTTATTATCTGGCTGGATATCATCGCCTCAAAGCCTACCACCACTGAGCCCTCCTCCAGCGGGTAAATGAAGATTCCTCAAAAAAAGAAACAAAATAAAATGATACTTACATTAACTCATCTACATTTTAGCAGCATTAGGAAATAAAGTAAAGCATGCAATGATTTTTTTATTAAGTAATTTAACAGTAATAACTTTGGGGAAAAAATGGCAACATGGCTGCTATTTCAGTATTCAACAATGGCACTATTGATTTCTTTTCACTACCTGGGTCTGGGCTTTTGAAAAGCACTTCTATTCAATTTTGTCATAAAGGTCTTGGGAAATTCAGCCCTATTTAACACCAACCTAAAATGTACTAAAATGTTATATGGTTATCATAACATACCAGGGATATTCCTCGTCTTTACATCTACAGCTAAAATAGTTTGGATGTGTAAAATAGAAAAGTAATGCCAATATCTATGTCTGTATTTTGTGATCCAAATACCTGGATTCAGATCTAAACCTGAAGTGGGTGTGGTCAAAACCTGAAGGGGATTTTTTATTTATTATTAATTATGAACCCTACCATAATGGCCCCAGAAAACCTTTTAAAAAAAAAACAAGAGGTAGAAATGCCAGTACTGTCAGTATGGTGTGTGAATCCTATCTCTGACAGTTCCTCAACCTCAGCTACAGCTCGGTCAAGTTCATAATTGGTTTAAACTAGAGATGTGTGCTGGACTGTTTTTTTTTATCCTTCTGGCACAGTCATTATTTTTCTTTGTACCTACCTGCTATATTTTCTAATGAATTTAGTTGGTTCTGTTTCCCTAAATGTAACATAGTAGCCTCATTTAAACCCCTATGACTCTGACTAGGCAGTTAGTTAATAACATTTAATAATTATAACCCTGCTGACAACAAAGCATTAACATGATCTTTCTTTGTAACATCAGCTTCGTATCTGACTGCTTGCTCACACCAGAATAAAAGTAAAAACCTGCCACTCAAGCAACTTTTGTTGCATCCTACGGGATCTCGGTCTTGATGCAGTCCTGACCAGATGCCCCGTGAACCTTTCTGGCAAGCTTTCTCTTTCTGGATCTCTGGCATCTGATACGTTTTTTGACAAACTGAATGGGAAAGACAAATGGGCCTACAATACTCCCTTGTGTTGTTCTTTTTGAAGACAGCTGTGGATTTGCTATACCCTGCCTGCACTATGACTAAGCCTGTATCAATCACCCTGATTCCTTGCTTCGAGCATGTCACAGGCTAATGTTGTTAAGCTACTCTGGCTGACAGCAAGCAACAAACTTTCCCCAGACAGAGTGAGGCTGCCAAAGGAATGTCTACTGTCTGGTCTAAATGACTTTGTGGGTCTTCAGAGTGTAGCTGAAGCCCAGGCTACACATTCATGTGCATCCACTTGCCAGAAAAAAAGATTATTAGGTCTGTATGGGAAATACACATCCCATATTTCTGTGGCCCAATTTTATGCATATTTGACTTGCATTGCTGGAAAGAGCTGCAAAAATACATTTAAGCTAAGGCATGTAATGAAGACAATATCACCTGTTATATCACATGATACATTCAAAACCAGCATTTAATACAAAGTATGGCAGGAGCTCAGATCTCAGATCTCTATCATCATTGTGGTGAATATAGAGAGTGGTCACTCTCACCTTCTATGGGGTGATCCTCAATGTTTTCATACGTCATGGAGGCTGTCATGGCCAGGGTGTAACCCCGGACACAGGAAGTGATGTCAGAGACGCTGAGTGGCAGCGCGCTGCGCTTGGCCTTGTTGATCAGGCCTGGCATGGTTGCAGACTGGCAGGTGTTCTCTCACACACACAGAGCTGCGATGGGGGAAATCTCTGAAAATACGGTCCACCAACAAAGTCACATGCTGACACGTTTCCATTTAGCACAACATTTCTACATTCCTTCATAGCACTGTACTTATCCATCCATCCATTTTCCATCCATCCATTTTTTTATATTACACAGGGTCACGGGGGAGCCTGGAGCCTATCCCAGGGAACTCAAGGCACCAGGCGGGGGACACCCTGGATGGGGGGGTCGGTCCATCGCAGGGCACAATCTCACACACATTTTCACACGAAGGAGAATTTAGAGATGCCAATCAGCCTACAACGCATGTCTTTGGACTGGGGGAGGAAACCGGAGTACCCGGAGGAAACCCCCGAAGCACGAGGAGAACATGCAAACCCCACGCACACAGGGCAGAGGCGGGATTCGAACTCCCAACCCTGGAGGTTCAAGGCTTGGGACTCATTATTTTATTTACTTACTTACTGTCCTTTGTGTATTATAATTTGACGTGTCCTTGTAGTCTCATGTGCCTTGTACTGCTGTGACAAAGCAAATTTTTAATACAATCAGTAAAGTACTCTATCTATCTATCTATCTATCTATCTATCTATCTATCTATCATAATCACTCACTTTCAGTAACGGCGTTATCCTGATCCAGGTCACAGTGGAGCTGGAGTCGATCCCAGGAAACCCATGACATGAAGCAGGAATGCACCCTTTATGAGAAGCCAGTCCATCACAGGGCACCATGCACACACACATTGACACATTCATTCGCACCTAGGAACAGTTTCTCATAGCCAGTTCACCTACTGGCATGGTTTTGGGAAGAGGGAGGAAACCAGAGAGCCCAGAGGAAACCCACAGGGAAACGTGGGAGAACATGGCCAACTCCACACGAACTCAGGATCGAACTGAGGATCTGTACCTGTACCACCGTGTGCAGATACATATTTAGATTTTTCACTACATTCTCATACAGACACATTAAAACACGTCTTAACCTGTGAATCCAAGCTGTTTAAGAAGATTAAGAATGCTTAATGCTATTAATGCTATTGGCTTAATTAATCCAAATAGGCCAGAAAGTCAACGAGGAGAGATAATCAGCTTTTCTTATTATCATTAAGATACAGTGATTTGACGTTTCAATTCATAGTGCTATTGTCTATCCACTTTAAGCAACACTATTACATTTAACCCATATCCATGATTTTATTTTTAATGTTCAGTTGCTTATTGTTTTCCTCTTCTCCATGTTTTTTTTTTTTTTTTTTTCTGGAATAATGTGAGGTTTATGTGAGATTAATACTGTATATTCCCCCTTTCTGTGAGGACAGCCTTCTGAAAAGCCGACTAAATTGCATGTGGCAGAAATGTATCTCTCATAACCTAATCCCTCGCCCAGAATAAAGCAGGAGATGGCAGCTGAAGATTAAACATCTCTCTGAGTGTTATCGCCGACCAACATCAGCAACCAGCATCACAATCATCCATCCAGTCCAACTTCCAGCCAGCAATAACTCATGCGCAGAGGAAGCATTGTATTACATTAGCCTTTGGCATGTCGTTATATTGAGATGAGAAACGAGAAGGGACAGCAGCGATACGTTAAACCGCTCTACCTTGCAAGTCCATGCCAAGACTGCCATCATGTGTCCAGTATGCAGTGTGTCTGAAACAAAGCAGGTGCCTCGTAATCTGATTTCACTCTGATCAAGATTTTGTGAGCAGGCAAATAAACCGAGCGGCATCCCAGATAACCTATATTTAGCCAGGTTGGTGGTTACGGCAAGCCAGATTCAATTATAGGATCCCTGGGATGAGCTTGATCTCTTATGATTAAAGTTATCACATCTGATACAGAAACTGACCAGGAGAGGGGAAAAAAAGAGGAGAGCAGAGGAGTTGGGAGTCCAGGAAACCCCCCAAGCGTGACTCAGTTCCTCTCCCAGGAGTCTCAGCTGAGTGAATCAGTGCACAGGCTAATAAAAGATCTCCAGCATCTAGTATAAACCCCTCTACCCCTGTGACCATTCATGCTGAGAGACATGCTGAGAACACGCTGCAGAAGTCACCTGTTGATCAGTGCTGCGTATTCACATCACACCAGCTTCACTGATTAATTCTACTGCACTTAATAATTTTTTTTTAAAAAAAGACCTAAATTCAACAAATATCTTTGGTTGGATATTTGGATTCAACCAACCAAGCATGCCAGATTCGATCCTTTACACTCTACATTCTTTGCACTTAAACACGACTAACCAGAGACTTTCAAACAAAACAAAACAAAACCAAAACGACACATGCGAAGCAGCACTCTTACCTCACATCGGTGTTGAGATGATGGAGGAAACCTCTTCTGGTACTTGCAAGGTTTTGAGGAAGCAGCATGAAAGGCAGTCCTTGTCACTCTGCCGTCTCTTCCTACCTTCCTCTCTGTCTGTGTCTGTGTGACTGGCGTAGAGGAAACAGCAGCTGTCACAGGTGGTTGAAACTCTGAATTAAACCACTCTCACAAAACAACTGAGAGAGGGAGACAGAGAGACAGTGAGATAGTGTGTGTGTGTGTGTGTGTGTGTGTGTGTGTGTGTGTGTGTGTGTGTGTGTGTGTGTCTATGTGTGTGTGCGCGTGAGCAGCAGCTGCAACCCCACCAATGCAGTCGCTCGCCACAGCAACATGTGGTTATAAAAAGTAGCTCTTGGTCGGTGGCTGGAGTCGGTGGTGGTGGTGGGGGGATGAGGAGACAGAAGGATGCGGAGAAGGATGCGGATGCGTGTCTCATTTAGCAGCATAACATCCCCCTGACCACTCCATCCCCTCAGCACCACCTAGTGTGCCCTCTTCTTCTCAGCTGGCCACAGTCACTGATGAGGGCGCCTATTCATGCGTCCTTCTTGATAAATCAGCACCGAAACGAAATGCACCAGCATGCATAGAGAGCGCAGCGGTCTCCCCCCCCACAGGCCCCCACAGGCAGCTACATATGTTTTGTTTGATTGCTAATCTGTAAAATTTTGCTTTGGGTTTTTTTTTCCCCCTCTCTCACTCTCTTCACATTAATGCCAATATGGCTCATTTGATCCATCTGCTTTTGCACAGAAGGTAACCATGACAATCAATATGGAGCCTCTAGAGCTTCTTAAAGACAACAGGTTGGTGTGTGTGCGTGCGTGCGTGCGTGTGTGTGTGTGGTAGCAGGGCTTATCTGAGCTTTCACAATTAAATTAAATCTCTCTCTCTCTCTCTCTCTCTCTCTCTCTCTCTCTCTCTCTCTCTCTCTCTCTCTTAATTACAATCCACACAATTATAGTATAATTTGTCCTTTCTTTTATAGAACATGCATGACGATTCTTACCCTTTACTCATCAGCAGTAAATGTCTTCGTCAGACATGAGATTATTATCAAGAGCGTCAACAGCATCTGGCCTCAGCGGCTTGTCTCTACATCTCATTACAGGTGGAACATCTCCGCAGTGACAAGACTGCCTAGCCTTTTCAACAAATTCAAAACAATTTAAAGATCCTCGTCGGTTTTTATGGGTCAAATGAAACCTTCACCATGAAAACAATATGATATTCTTTGTTCGATTATTTATTACTTATGCGTGATTATTATTTCAGATAGAGGTCATTATATACATTCACTTACTTGGTAGGACCCCCTTTTCATGGCTTCCTCAAGGTCTGGAATATTACTTTCAGATTCTGGTCAGTGTTTGCATGAACACATCACATAATGTGATTTATCATCACAAAAGATTTGTCAGCTGCACATTCATGCTGCGAATCTCCCGTTCTACCAAATCCTGAAGGAGCTCTTTTGGGATTCACATCTTGTGACCAGGGAAGCCACTGAAGTACACTGAACTCACTGTCATGTTCAAGGAACCAGTTTGAGACAGCTTTGTGACATGGCACGTTATCATCTTGGAAGTAGCCGTTATAAGATGCTTCGATTGTGTCCGTAAAGTTATAAACACAGTCAGCGACAATACACTCAGACAGGCTGTGGCATTCATGCTCGATTGATATTAAGGGGACAGGTGTGTGCCAAGAAAACATTCCCCACACCATCACACCACCACCACCAGCCGGAAACTTTAACACAAGGCAGCTTGGGTTCATGGATTCATGTTGTTGACATTAAATTGCAGCAGAAATCGAAATGCATCAGACCTGGCAATGTTTTTCTAATCTTCAAATGTCGCCCCAGATTTCTGTTCTTGGTTGAGAGGAGTGGAAATCCTCTCAGATGTAGCCCATCTGCCACAAGATTCCATCTGTTGAGCATTCTGTGGTGCTTGTCTGCTCACCATGGTCACAAAGAGCCTAAGATTAAAATATAATGTTAGAAAAGCATTTAAAAGCACATATTACAGTAAGTATATATATTTTTAAAAAAAAAACAGGTTTACACACCACTGTTGAAATTGCAGCTTTTTGTGATGTAAAAAAGAATGAAACCAAGATAAAATCATATCGGATTTTTTTTTTTTTTCACCTTTAATGTAATATAGCAACAAGCAAAATTCAAGTGGAAAAAAAAAATTTCACACTCCTTAACTAATACTTTGTTAAAGCAACAATGGCAGTGGTAGCTCAGTGGTTAAGACATTGGGCTACTGCTTGGAAGATCATGAATTCAAACCCCAGCACTGCCTTAACCCTCAATTGCTCAGATATATAAATATATAAATAAGATAAATGTAAGTCGCTCTGGATACGGGTGTCTGCTAAATGCTGTAAATGTAAACATTTAATACAGCACTCAGTCTTTCTGGGCAAGAGTCTATCAGCTTAGCACATCCTGATTGGCCAATTGAGATCTCCTTTGCACAGCCCTCTTCAAGTCATTTCACAGCACTGGACCACTCCACACCCTTGATCTTCTTCTTCTGAGGCCATTCCGTTGTTAACCTGGATTTGTCCTTTGGGTCATTATCAAGCTGGAAGATGAAAGTTTTCTTCATTTTCACTGTCTAACAGATGCCTGCAGTTAACAGGGCTGTGTATATATATATATATATATATATATATATATATATATATATATATATATATATATATATATCCACTGTATATTATTCTAAGTATTCAGGATTAACATTTTAAAGTGGTCCAATATCCCTGAGATGGGTTGGCACCCCGCCCAGGGTTTCCCCCTGCCTTGTATCCCTAGTCCCCTGGGATAAGCTCCAGGCTTCCCGCAACCCTGTGTAGGATAAACAGTACAGAAAATGGATGGATGGATGGAAGTGGTCCAATGTAATGAGTATGAATGAAACAAGTACGACTGCATATTTCAGTTTTTAGACACTGTTCTTCCACTGCAATAAGAGTGATATATGGAGGCAGTTTAAATAAACAGGCACCAGTGGAAATGCTGCACTAAGAGAAGGTCATCTTGCTTTGATATAAAACACAATGATGAGTGGAATACTCTTTTTTTTTTTTTTCATTTATTTTTATCTCCAGTCATGAGGGTGAAACCTGGATGATGAACAGAATCAAGAGGATTTAGTAAAAGGGAAGGTAGCATATTCGTAATACACATCTCCACATGCTTTAACCAAAAAGAACACAGCTTCTACATTCTTGTTGCACAATAAACAATTATTGATCTGTAGGTTTGGGTGGTGTCAGTGTTACAAATCCCAAACTATGGCCTACTTCCTATATAGTTGATGTAAAAAGTTCTGGTTCTACACCCTACGTTACAGGTTCCCAGCCCTGGTCCTGGAGCACCACAGCTCCTGCACATTTTAGTGTTTTTCCTGCTCTTACACACCTGATTCAACTCAGGAAGGGTCATTAATTAGCTGATTAGTTGTTATCAGGTGTGTTAGAGCAGGGACAACACAAAAAATGTGCATGAGACGGGGTGTTCCAGGGTGTACAACCAGAACTTTTTACATCAACTATATAGGAAGTCATAGTTTGGGATTTGTAACACTCACACCACCCAAACCTACAGATCAATCATTATTTTTTGTTCAATAAGAATGTAGAGGCTGTGTTCCTCTTGGTTAAAGCATGTAGAGATGTGTATTACGAATATGCTACTTTTCCACGTGGTTGGAAACCTGTGCCCTACGTATTAGTGACAGGAATTCGTTTCAATGAGTCGAATCATTTGTCCCAGTTCACCAATAAGAGCCGAATCTTTCGGCTCCCAAACGGCTCGTTGCTGTGTTGTCCTACACTGGACAATAATTGGATTAATTTGGATTAATTCACAGCTCAGACGTCGAATTGTGATTCAGCTGCAATACAGAAGAAGAAGAATTGGCTCATATATGCGACTCGGTTCTGTAAGGGGTATTCAGCTATACCCGAGCCGGCTCGTTCATGAACGACACATCACCACTGCGTATGAAGTAATGTAGCAATTTATCTACATTTAGGTCTCAATTCAGTCTTTGTAGGCTGCATGACATTTTCCAGATAAACTGAATTTATAATTCACAGGCGCTATTTTTGACAAGCAGGAACTAAAGTTTCGTTTTTCCGAAACCAGACCGGACAACTGAAGAAGAGACACAATAACCGTTAGAAACAAGTGGAGCTCAGCATAGCGACAAGTCAGTGTTTTGGAAAAGTTGTCTGAATTTATCTGAAATAAAGTTATCTGAATTTTTTTATTATCAAGCAGAAAGAAATGGCTACCGACTCGTGGGCATTGTTTGTTGACCAACAAGAAGCAACAACCAAAGCAGTAAGAAGTTGGCTATTTATCTACTTATTTATTTATTTTTATGAGACTCGCATCATCATGCTGCACATGCTAACAGGTTAGCTAACGGCAGAGACAGCAGTGTTTGGGTCGCGTGCGCTGCGGACACACCTGTTTATATTTCTCATCAGCGATATTTATCACCGTTTTAATCATCAACCAAAAACAACAACAGCTTCAGAAATGCAGCAACAATGAGAACAACATATTAATTTAGTTATATCTTTAATTCTACTGTTTAAAAAAAAAAAAAAGTTATATATTTTTAAATAGTTTGAATATTTCTCTAATATCCTCACAATACTGGCTAAAATAATCAATTATTTATGACTATAATGAAATAACGGTAATTAATCGCAATTATTCGGGAAAAAAAATACATCTATTGTACTTTCAATCATTTGAAAGCAACAGAAATCAGGCTTTTCCTTCCCAATATAAGCCTGTATTCATTTAAAGGAATAAAAGTTCATCGTGATATAGTTTTTATATTTTTATATGTGCATTTTAAAAAAAGACACTTTTCAGTTATTTCTATCCAAAAAGTTTTTAAAAAATAAATAAATAAAATAAAATAAACCTGTGTATTATTTTTTACAAAATATTGTGTATATATTTGTAAATATTACTTTTAATTTTGTATTATTTATTTTTTAATTATTTTATTTGTTTATATATATATATATATATATATATATATATATATATATATATATATATATATATTACACAGTACTGTGCAAAAGTTTTTAGGCACCATATTTTTTGCCTTATTTTTTTGTTATAGATTTTTTTATTTTATGACTTCTACATTAAAAACATTTTAGATTCCCAAACATTAGTTTTCTAGCACAAAATCAAAAAAGAAAAATGTTTGTATGTCATTAAAGAAAGCAGCATATTATGTAAGAGACACTTTTCAGACAAAAAACACAATGAAGGCTGCTGGGTTTTGCTGCAAAAATAAGAAGCGAGTGCGAAAGTCAAAGTCTCCAGAAGTTCTGCAAGATGCTCAATAAACTTACCAGCTCATTTCCTTATAAAACATAAAACTGCACAAATTGTACCTGGAGACTACTATTTTTATTTATTTTATTTTTTTTGTCACACCAAATATTGACTTTGTTTCATTTACTACTGTTTACTGCTCTTTACTGTATTTTTTTTTTTTTAATGTAGAAACATTTAATTTCATTATTTTGAAGGCATCTTTGCTCTACAGCATTTGTGTCTAAAACTTTTGCACAGTACTGTGTGTTACATTACATTAAGGTAAAAGATTTTAACATCAAATCAGCTGCTTCCAATCAGTTTGTAGTTCAATTTCTAAAGGAAAATGTATATAAATATATCTCATGATCAAACATAATCCGTATTATATCGTCATATTTCCCAGCTCTGTATTTAATGTCAGTTATTTAACATATGTCAGAGTTGATCATTTTTTACTGATTGTGAAAGACAGTAATAATAATAATTTAAAAAAAAAAAGGTATCACGGTTAAAATATAATTAACCGTATAGCCTCATGTACAGTTCATCATCAGGAAATATTTAAATTAGTCCTGCAGGCATCAACTTAAATTACAGTGTAACTCACAATCTTATATTATTCTATACTGTACATATGTTCTGTATTGTATATTAGACTTTTCTTTCCTATTATTATTTTCCTGTAACAGGAAACCCCACCCGAGTGTTTTTATTCCTTATATAATATATTCTCCATGTTCGTGTTAGATGCACAGTAACTAGCCACTGTTCTAGACTGTTATTATCCTGTGTGTTATTGTGTTATTTGCTCTGAACAGTTTGAAGTGCTGCGGATTAGAGACAGGCGAGTCATCCTGAACACTGAAGTGAAAGGTAATTGTTTATTGCACAAACACACTTTGGTTGAGTTTTAGTAATGAAAAGTAGTTCTGAACTCTGGGTTGTTTTTGTGTGTGTGTGTGTGTGTGTGTGTGTGTGTGTGTGTGTGTGTGTGTGTATTCTTTAATGTTCAGAAACAGCTAAATTTACAGATGGTGACAAATCGGATGAAGAAGAAAAAGGTGAGTGCTTTCTCTTTGCCCACGGTCAAACACCTGGTATTTGCAAAGCTTTACTGTTTGCATCAGATTTATATGGATAGTTGACAGTGATCATGTGATAAGCGGTTCCCAACATTACAAATTTGACAAAATGATTTTCTGGCCTATGTAGCGTGGAGAGAAGCAGGAACTGTAGCCAAAAATGCAGTTTCACACAGTTTTTTTTTTTTTTAATTTTTATTTTTTATAAAGAACGTTGAACACCGTATAATCAGAGTAGGCCACAACAATCACAATAAACTCTGCGAAATCCCGTATGGGCTGGACTTATAATCCATAATACACAATATACCTATCTACAAATAATACTACATAATACACAAACTACCTATTGATATTAGGGAAGCCAGTTCGCTAAATACTTATAAAAGAAAGTTAAAAACATTTCTTTTTCCTTTAGCTTTTAACTGACTTTTCTGAATTATTTTATTTTATCTTGTTATTAATATTTTGGTTTCATCTTCAATTTTATGTGACATTAACTATGGTATTTTATCCATTTTTAGGTGTAGAACTCTGTGCATGTAAAGCACTTTGAGCTGCTTTTTTTGTATGAAAGGTGCTATTCAAATAAAGTTTATCATTATTATTATTATTATTATTATTATTATTAATATGTATCACAATGTTTGAGTGTTCAAGTGATCTATGGCCAAATCCAGTAGTCCTAGATTTAAAAAGCTGTGAAAAAACTCATCCTCACTCATCAGTGAGGATGAGTTACTGTTACAACCCCAAAGTTAATTTTCTAATAACAGAACACTTCATTAATTAAAGATCGACATGTCATACTATTATAAACTGTCGTTCGTTCCCTCACCAGCCTCTGTTGAAGTTAATTAGATATAATTTTTTTTTTTAAAAACGCAGCTTGCCATGTTACTAAGAAAACCAGAAATCACAAAGTCCCAAAGATTTTCCTGCCAGGGGAAACAGCGCTGACACTGGAGACTCCTTCCATAAATGTTAAATAAAGTCTCCTTACACCATATAAACGATTATTCTTTTGTTAAATGACGACACTTTAAAATAAAAATAAAAATCCATTCATTATTAGTCTTAGACTGTAAATGTAATGTAACAGAAAAATAAATTTTTTCATAGAATACCAGATTTTAATGCTTAATTTCTTCAGTGTTATAAAAAAAAAAAAATAGATAAACAATATCTGAGATCAGAGAAGTGTACCATGACATAATTCATCACAAGATCTAAATCATATCGCCCTGGCTTGCAGGATCTTTGTATCAGATGTCTTCACATAAAGTTAAATTCATGTGGTTTTATTGAATAAAGCTGTAGTGGATTTTGTGTTTGTGTTCCAGAGGACAGAGCTGCACAGTCTCTTCTTAATAAATTAATCAGGAACAGCCTCGTCAACAACACGAACCAGGTGGAGGTGCTGCAGAGAGACCCGAATTCACCACTCTACTCAGTCAAGACATTTGAAGAGCTGCGTCTGTAAGTAAATGCACTTTAAAGCACACTACTCTGTAAAGAGCAGGGGTGGAACACAATGCCACTGTCTCAGTATCTGTGTTCAGATTGAAACACAGATACGGAGTACAGAAGGAGAAGTATTTTTTCATTCATATAATATAACTACTAATAGGAATCTACAAAGCATAGCTTTATTCAACTCCTGAACGTTCTACAGTTCCTCAGCCTGAGCTACTTCACTCGAGTTTGGTCTCAGTCAGACACCTGGTGGACACTTCTGGCAAACCTTCTAACGTAATCGAATGTGACTGTGTGAGCTAGCTGGCTATCTCAAATCAAACCACTGATTATAGGCCAAAAACATAAGTAGTGTGTCTCTCTCTCTCTCTCTCTCTCTCTCTCTCTCTCTCTCTCTCTCTCTCTCTCTCTCTCTCTCTGTCTCTTTTTTATATATATATATATATATATATATATATATATATATATATACACACACACACACACACACATATATATATATATATATATATATGTGTGTGTGTGTGTGTGTGTGTGTGTGTGTGTGTGTATGTATGTATATAATGCTGTAGAGCAAAGATGTCTTCAAAATAATGAAATTAAATGTTTCTACATAAAAAAAAAAATATCGCAAAGAGCAGTAAACAGTAGTAAATAAAACAAAGTCAATATTTGGTGTGACAAAAGAATTTCAAATTTTTTCCGGTACAATTAGTGCAGTTTTATAAGGAAATGAGCTGGTAAGTTTTATTGAGCATCTTGCAGAACCAGACACAGTTCTTCTGGAGACTTTGACTTTCGCACTCGCTTCTTATTTTTGCAGCAAAACCCAGCAGCCTTCATTGTGTTATTTGTCTGAAAAGTGTCTCTTACGTAATATGCTGCTTTTTTTAATGACATTACAAACATTTTTCTGTAACATTTAATTTTGTGCTAGTAAACTAATGTTTGGGAATCTAAAATGTTTTTTGTACTGACTTGATAATGTAGACGCCATAAAATAATAAATCTATAACAAAGTTTGTACTAAAAAAATAGGGTGCCTAAAACTTTTGCACAGTACTGTGTATGTGTATATATATATTCTGAATAATATATTCATGTTCGGTTAGATCTTTAGTAAAGACACAGTGACCGCAGTTTCCTGGAAAACAAACCATACTGTGATTTGTATGTGACTTATGATTGTATGACTGCCTGGGAAAATAATTGATTATATTATTGCATAATTATTTGCTCTTGAAATATTGCATACTTGCTGTGTGTGTTGTGTATAATGAAATCGGACTGGCTTGTTGGATGCGTCCCTCACGAACTCGAACTCACTGTGTTTACAGAAAACCTCAGCTGCTGCAGGGAGTCTATGGAATGGGCTTCAACAGACCTTCAAAAATCCAGGAGACTGCACTGCCGATGATGCTGGCAGAACCGTGAGCGCACCATTTCTACCTACGCATCTGAGCCGACTACTGATCTGTGCTCAAAGGCATTTCATTATGAAGCACAGAGTATAACTCTGACCCGAGGCGTCCATTTGAGTATTTTATTATAGAGACGTTACATAACACAGAGAGAGAGAGAAGGGAACAGATTTGGAGGATAGGAAGAGCGGACAGGGGAAATAGAGGCAGACTTCCTGGTACACTAAATTATACACAAAAAGGTTTTAGATCAGACCCATCATCTTTTAAATCCAGTTAAAAATGTTTGTAATCTCTGACATCTTTGTACTGTGGTGATTGTTTTGATAATATATTTGGAAAACAACTTCTCATATTGGACTTAATGCTTTTAAGCTCTAATAAGCGTCTGTTTGCCCAGTATGTGTGTTCTGTGTGGTTGCAGACCTCAGAACCTGATCGCTCAGTCTCAGTCCGGCACGGGGAAAACCGCCGCCTTCGTACTGGCCATGCTGAGCCACGTCAACCCGGCGAACAAGTGGACACAGGTGAGCAGGAGCGGTTTGTGTATATCCTCATACCACTCTGAATACTTGATTCTGATTGGTCAGAAGGTGCCAGTTAATTTTCTATTGTACTGCAAGATTCACAGTAATTTGCCCGTTGTAATATGTAATCATTTGTATAGTAACAACTTATACAGTATGGCGGATGCTCCAACTAAACAATTTAAAAACATGTAATGGACATAATATGGCGATTCATGGAAGGAGTCTCCAGTGTCAGTGCTTTGTAACAGCTGTAACTTTAGGTGTCTTATTCTGGAAAGTCTTCAGTACAGACGACTTTGCACTATAACTATATGTATTAAATAATTACATCGATTTAACTATGAACAGATAACATGTACATGTTGTTTTTAATAAACAAAAATCATTCATATTAGCAGACAGCTGTGGTATAAGAGGAATAAAACACTCCTGGACATGCTGTTATTGATTCCGCCGTGGTAACAGTAACTTACTGTGGAAACAGTAAGTTTCACAACAATGATTAATCATTGTTTATTATTTTCCTTTAACAGCATACCCCAAGTGTTTTATTCCTTACTTATCACACAGGGATTCGGATTCAGTCATAACTCATTTGGATTTCCAATGACAGTCTTTACCATAAATACTTTAAATGCTATAAACGCATTCTTGTTTACAATTTTTATATTGTAAAGCTGATTCCAAGCTTTACCGCTGTCATTATACAGTACGAGAGTGGCTCTAGAGGCCAGATAAAAACTATAACGGACAAATTTTGTTGTGTTATTTGAAGTGATTTTTTTTATTTATTTTTTTATTCATTTTAGATGTCTATTTTTATTTGATATTCGGAGTGTTACTTTTTGATTCAGTTTGGATGTATATCTTTTATTTACTTTAATATTCATTAATAATTAATATATATTAATATTCATATATTTATTTCATTTAAAAAGTACAGTACATGTTCATGTTTTTGTAATCATATTCAGCAATATTTTACTTTGAGTGTTCTGTTTTTATTCAGTATCAGTTTAAAAAAACTGTCTGTTGATTAATCGGTTATCGGCAGGTACTGCCCAACTTAGTTATCGGTGAAATCCACTATCCGTCGACCTCTAGATTAGATATACAGAATAGGACATTTAGTGCTCTCCTCTAAGTGTGTTGAGCTGCCCTCAGACATTGCATGAGTGATGAGAGAACTGGATTTAAAAAAATTGGGAAATCAGTATCATGTATCGGGTGCAAATGAGTAAATTGTACATTCTGGTGCTGTGTTGTCTCCCCTACAGTGTCTGTGCCTCTCTCCAACCTATGAGCTCGCCCTACAGACAGGTAAAGTCGTGGAGCAGATGGGCAAGTTCTGCCCTGAGGTGAAACTGGCATACGCCATTCGAGGCAATAGAAGTAAGTGGCCTACACAAGCACATGGAACCACAGCTCACTATTGTGTAGTGACCAATTTAAATAATGGAATTTAGTGCATGTGCGTGTAACTTCCTGTGCTGTTCCTCAGTGGTGGGAGGGAGTAAAATCCAGGAGCAGATCGTGATCGGCACCCCAGGCACCATGTCTGACTGGTTAACCAAAAAAAAGGTGATAGACCCCAAGAAGGTTCAGGTGTTCGTACTGGACGAGGCCGACATCATGATCGCCATGCAGGGTCACCAAGACCAGAGCATCCGCATCCAGAGGTGAGGGACGTGACCGGCAGGCGACACAAATAATCATTAACAGCTTAGTACATTTGTAAAATATAAGTATATCCCAGCATTAAATATGCATCATGTGACCTGTTGGGCAGGAAGCTGCCCAAAGACTGTCAGATGCTGCTCTTCTCTGCAACCTTTGAGGACTCTGTGTGGCAGTTTGCTGAGCGTGTCGTCCCCGATCCCAACATCATCCGACTGAAGCGAGAGGAGGAGACCCTGGACACCATCAAGCAGTATTACGTGCGCTGCAGAGACAAACAGGACAAGTTTGATGCACTGTGTAACATCTACGGCGCAATCACAATCGCACAAGCCATGATCTTTTGCCATGTATGTGCTATTAATGAGCTAATATAATCCATAACCTCGATGTATTAAAGGGGGAAGATGTTCACGCGTGTCACCATCATGTTTTCTTGCTGCAGACTCGCAGGACAGCAGCCTGGCTGGCAGAAAGGATGGCAGCAGATGGTCACCAGGTGGCGCTGCTGAGCGGAGAATTGGCAGTCGAACAAAGAGCGGCCATCATTGAGCGCTTCAGAGAAGGCAAAGAGAAAGTGCTGATAACCACTAATGTGTGTGCGAGAGGTGAGTACTACGACATGTTTACTGTGCTACAGCATTGTGAGAAATATTTACGATGACTTTGTTTACACATGAAAGGATTTTCATCAGTTTTAATCAATATTTAACCTAAACTCTGAATTTGTTCCAGAGTGACACCAATTACAATTATTTTTAATTAAAGAAAGACACGTCCTCCATTTGATCAGTTTATAGTTACAGTTAATGTTGTGACACTTCCACGAAACAGTCGTTCCCTCACCTGCATCTCTTTCCTCTTTCTCTTGACCTTAATAAGACTAAGAAAGGAAAGCAGCTTGTCATGTTTGCCAAGCAAACACAAAGTGCCAAATCGTCTGTCCTAAAACCCCCTGTGGCAGAAAACTTACTGTTACAAAGAGCTGACACTGGAGACTCCTTCATTAAAATACTAAAAAAAAAAAAAAAAAAAAATTCCTTACGGAAACCTTAGTTAAATAACAACATTTTTTAAAATCCGTTTATTATTAGTTTTAGATTACATCTAGCATCATTTTCATTAACATTTATATACAATGTTTGTGTATGGGTAATTATAGAATTTGCCAATTCAATTGCTGACCCCCAGATAAACAGTAAGTAAGGAACCAACTCGTGAATTGTGCTCGACAGGTATCGACATAGAGCAGGTTTCCGTGGTGATCAACTTCGACCTCCCCCTGGACAAAGACGGCAACCCGGACAATGAGACCTACCTGCACAGGATCGGCAGGACGGGGCGCTTCGGCAAGCGAGGCCTGGCCATCAACATGGTGGACAGTGGGCAGAGCATGGCCGTGCTCAGAGCCATCGAGGAACACTTCGGTAAGTCCGTTAGTTCGCACTGAAATTCTGCATAAAACTTCAGTTTGGAATGTGAATGATTATTTGTCTTTCGTAGATAAGAAAATAGTGAAGCTGAACACAGAGGACCTCGATGAAATTGAAAAGATTGCACACTGAGGTGATTAAGAAGAGTAAATGCACTACATAACAACATAATATCTGACTTGAATTTATCGCTGTTTACTCTGAGCTAAGGACGCGTTTACATTTACACTTACATTGCCTTACCTTTAAGAAAACATTTGAAACTTTAACCTTTTGCCAAAAAAGACTTTAGCTGATAGTTAATAAGTTTGAGGTTGTTTTGTTTTGGTTGATGCACTTTCTGTTTTCAGTAGCAGGTCAGTGACACTGCTCACTGTATTAAGCTAATTCGTTACTGAGGGTTTTTATTTTTTATTTTTTTTTATTTTTTTTTGCTGCAAGGCTAATTAAATGCCATCGTAGCTGTGTTCTATTTTTCGTTTTCTACTGTGAAATGAACACCATTTGGTGTCTCTTAGAGGACTAGATGCATTCTGATGTGCTGTGGGAAGCACACGGGTCCAAAAACAACCAAAGGGAGTATAAGTCTTATCAATATGACACTAATGTTGCACTTTGACTGACATTTTGAAGATCAGAATTTAAAGAAAACACTCCTTCCTATTAATAATAATAATAATAATAATAATAATAATAATAATAATAATAATAAAAGACATTCCTAGGTATTCCTAGCTATTTAAGGCACTCCTTAAATGGAAAGACTGTTACAACCCATCTGTTTTGGTGAGAAGTTTATCCCTTGCGATGACCAGAGGAGTAAAAGTAATAAATAGTTTCATTTTTGGATCTAAGAACCAGCTGCTGGATCATATAATGAATTTTGTGGGGGGTTTTTTTGTGTGTTTACTGACATATTCCTGGATGATTAGGGATAGTACCATTTGTGTGATTTCTTTAAGAAGAAGGAATGGTTGATTTAATATTGTTTGCTTTGTTACTTGAATAAGTATGCACTTTGGTTTGGTTTGGTTTATGAACGCTGTGTTTGCATTCGAGTGAACTTGGTTACAGACCTGCTGTAAAATTTTATTTGCAGCACTTGCGTTGTGTTTTTTTTCCTGTTGTGCTGGATTCGGCTGTTTAGAGTTGTTTACCGATGCATTCAATAAAAAATTCCTGCCTACTGGAACCTTCTCTCGTAGTATTTTATTTACTTCTAATTTGCACGTATTTAGTGTTTATATACTATACATGGAGCTGCCATTATTACTACCCTCATTGTTTCTACATTAATTGGCCATTTTATCATATCATATATTAACATAGGTCACTTTTTTAATGTAATAAAACACTTAAGGGCACGCTGTTATAGGAAAATCAACAACATCCGTGCGGTGTGAAGCATAATTACTGTTACCACCCTAAAGTTAATTATTTTCCTATAATAGCACATAATACTTATAATAGAGAAATTTGCCACCAATTACAGTTTGCATTAGAGTTTTCTTTATTTATTAAAAAACAACATCCGTTTATATTTACGTTTAATGTCGTGGAACATCTGTGAATCAAGAAACGAAAAGCCACCTATCCACGAGACTTTCCTGTGTTGGAAAACATAAAGGAAACATCTTTACCTCTTACTTGTATAAAGCACTGACATTGGAGACTCCTTCCATAAATGTTAAACAAATATCAACATTTACACGTGTTGTTAATCCTTTTATGCCCCCAAAGTGAGTGTCTAGTATGCAAGAACTTGTAAGATGTCACTAGAAATGACAGCATATCAGAAGGAGCATATTAATATACAGCTGTGATTTGATTGGCAGCCGGCACGACAGTCACGGCTGCTGTTATAGGAGGTTTGAGAATTCAACAGCACTGTTGTGTTACTGAAAATATTATCCGGGTGACGGATCGTTCTCAGGACGTCCCGTTGAAGCATGTTCCTGTTGCACAAATAGAAGAAAACATATAAAAATTCAAAACTGTTTTAATAAATAACTGAAATCCGGGAGCGACCCTGTTTTAAAAATGAAAAAAAACTTTTGATCTTTATGTGATATGACACATTGTAAGCAGGTGGTGTGATGTAGTGCAAGCAAATATTTCTTATTAAAGACACATTGTTTATAGGAACCATTTTGAAATGTTAAGGAGCGTCTTTGAGGCTGATGCATAAGACTGATTTATTAACGATGCCACACTGAGACAGAGTCATGTTCAGATTGGTGAAGCTCCTCCGAGGAACCTCCATGGTCTCGATCAGAACGCGTTCGTACCGCTTCCCGGATTTGTCCTCCGCTGTAGCAACGACATCCCGGAGTGTGTCCGCGGGTTGGAACTGGCACATCAGCCTCTGACCGCACGGAGTCCGGAGAGCAAGCAGAACCCCTGTCTCACTCTCCTGGCACCGAGATGTCGTCCTGACACTCCCGCCAGACGCCCTCTCCATCTCCTGATCACTCCTCAAGAAATGACTGGTATGGAGCCTAGACCTCGAGGACTTTTCCTCCATGTCTGCGCTGGACGCCTCTTCATCTGATCTTTTCTCAATAGACGGGAGAACTTTGTATTTGTTTAGCGACAGCACCGGGATGTCGAGGGCTTTCTCAACCGCTGAACTCGGATTATTGTGCCTAAAGAAAGTGCGTGGGGATGGAGATGAGTCCAATCTGTGGCTTGGCGTGAGTGGAGGACGAGGAGGATGAGAAGGAGGGTGTGGGGGAAACGGACGATTCTCACGTAGTAGCTCGTCATCTGCGGTACGGACCTCGGTCACTTTGGGTCTCGTGCGTCCTTTGGCGGATTTTGGTCTTATCACATGCATGTCTCCTTCTAGAAAATGAAACGGCACTTCAAAATGGTTGTCAAAACAAAACAAACACTCTTTTTGAATTGTAAAGCTCTAAGAGCTGGAGATGCAGGTGATACTGTAAAGCAAACTATAAGTAAGGAATATGGAATAAACACTTGTGGGTGTGCGGTTAAAGGACAATAATCAATGACATGGCTGGTGTTTTGTCCCGACACGAAGTGGAGTTACGGTCGATTCGTCGAAAGACGATTATTTTCCAATACCAGCACTTCTTGATGCGTTTTATTTCTCTTATACCACAGCGCTTAGCCAACGATTAAACTTTACAATAAACACGTACTTAACTAAAAAAAAAAAATCCGTTCAGAGTTACATTTAATGGTATGAAACGTCCATGAGACAAGTTCAAACAAACAACAGACAAAACAGACAACAAATGCAGTAAGTTTTCCTCTCCAGAATGGAGGAGTTTGTGCTTTACACTTTCTCGGTCACATGACCGTGGGGTTTTTGTTGTTGTTGTTGTTGTTGTCTTATTAATGCCAAGACAGAGGAAAAACAAGGGATGGCAAGGAAATGAATGTTTACAGCTGTTGTAATGTAAGTGATAACAGGAATTAACTTGTTTTGAGGACGTTCCCCAACATTAAACGTAACTATAATCGGATAAGAGGTATGACGTCGTTTTTGTCGCACCACCCCAACACAAATTTTGACCGGTGGTTTAGATTGAGGTCTCAGTTGGGATATTATGGACCAAGTATTTCTTTAGTGATAAATAAACTGCAATTAAGTTAATTCGTTTCTACCTACAGGTGCATCTCAAAAAATATGAATATCGTGGAAATATTTTTTTCGGAATTTAATTCAAAAAGTGGAACTTTTATATATTCAGGATTCATTGAACATGAAGTGAAATATTGCATTTTTTTTTTTTTTTGTTTTAATCTTGATTACGGTTTACAGCACATGGAAATCATATATATATATATATATATATATATATATAGATAGATAGATAGATAGATAGATAGATAGATAGATATAGATATAGATAGATAGATATAGATATAGATATATAGATATATATATATATATATATATATAAAGATATAGATAGATAGATAGGAATGAAATGGTTTAATATAGTTGTAATGGTCATTATAGCTAATAAAGCCTGATAAAGTTAGCCTGATATTGAAATTTAGTCGAGCTTCACAGGAGGGATTTATTTAATGGTGTTAAATAATAATAATATAGATAATAAACATTATATACATATATAAAGAGTAAAACATTACCTTAAGCTTTATTCTGTCGCTGGGTGATAAAATTACGCACGCGGACATTTTCGGTGGCGTCATTCAAGTTGCCAACGCAGTAACGTCTCCTTGGTAACGGCTCACGCGCGTCAACTGCACGCTAGGACGCCCTGTTGCTAACTACCGCCAGACGACAACGAGTCCGCCATATTGGAAAGGACGAAATCTATACAAGGCTTTAGAGAAACACTGACCTACATATGATTACAATTAGCTATAGCTTGCTTTATATGGAACATATTTTCACCAAATCTGCTTTGTTCTAGACGCGCGGTATTATCTAACGCTCTAAATACAGCTTCATTCAATGAGGTTTTTTTTATTATTATTATTTAATGGTGGTGCTGTTGACCTGTCTCTACACTCATTTTCATATCTATGACATGAACATCCAACATTAAACAACAAAACTAAGAAGACTGTGACTGGTTGTGGTGTGGTGGTGTTTATTTTCATTTACTTTCTATTTGGTCAATTAAGATATAATATGCAAATATCTACAACGTCCACAGTTTTCAACTTTGATTACATACAGAACAAATATTTACACATGAATAATGATGTACAAGTGATGTGTCATTTACGAGTGAGTCGACTATTTGAGTCGACTCTTTTAAGAGAATGTTGAGAGCCAACTGGCATATGCATATATATATATATATATATATATATATATATATATATATATATATATATATATATATATATAAAATCTTTCTTTCTTCTTTGTCGTAGATGTAGGCGATGCCATTACACATTCGTTAATTTATTAATTAGTTGAACGTCAATAACCATTGCTTCCATGGAAACCATTTTTTCCGAATTTAAGCTGTTCATTTGCAAGAATGAGTCGTGTGTTTGACTCTCAGCTGTGAGTAGAGGTAGATTTATTATAGTTTATTAGGGTAGGCAATTGGTTATCAGGATAAATGGAAATAAATCTTTATAATGCAGCACAGACACAACAGGGTCCGATACCAATGTATGGATGCTTACTGTTTTTGTCAGTGTGCTTTTGTAGAACTTTTGAATTATTGAAACGGATGGCAAAGAAAAACAATCACTGTTCATAATATTGCAAATTTTGTCTGGTTGAGAAAAAAAAACGCCAATTGATCGTTTGGGAGTTGAAGGAGTCGACTCTTATTGGTGAGCTGAGTCAAATGATCTGACTCACTAAAAAGATTCATATCACTGGCATACAGGCATGAAGCAGCAAAAAATAATGTACGTTAAGATACATAAGGTTAACATTTAAACTATGTAGCATACTTTATTTCATAACTGTGTTGAATATATTTCACAGAATAGTGATTCAGGTACATTCAATATATCCCTTTTAACCAATAATAAATATGTGATTACATTTTCTCATTTTTTAATAATAAACCGATCATATCCCAGTGTATTTGGAAAGTTACAGGAATAGCAGGAATATCACGGTAACATCAAGTAACCGTGGAATACGTCAAGTAGTGCAGAACCACCTATGGTAAGTCGAGCAGGTTGTTTTTTGCATACAGGTCCTCTGTGATCTGATAGACTTCTGAGATCAGAGGTAAAGCTTCACCCAACACTGTGACCACCTCCTGGTGGCTGCCTGCGTTCATCACCTCGAAGAATGCATCGCGGCCTGGCAGTGCGCAAAACGCCACTCCAGCTGCTTTCCGGATGATCCACGGGTGGTGCTGCGACAGCGACGCGTTATAGGCCTCGGAGCACATGACGGAGGTCTTACTGTCCTCGGTGCTGGTGCGCAGACTCTCCAAGAAGAGCTGCAGCCAGCGCAGGGCACGGTGCAGACGCAGCAACGTGCGACAGCCGGACTCTGGGTGGTTGCCTCGTTTGGTAAGATCCACCAGCTCGTTGTCCAACTCGTACTTCACCATGGACTGGACGGTGAGGTAGTGCGTCCCATTCTCGACCATCAGAAAGTTCTCCATGATCTGGATTTTGTTGACTGCATCCTTGGAGATGAAGGAGAAGACGCTGCCCAGGCTGTTCATAAAGCTGGGAGAGGGGAAAAAGAACACAGAGACTTCTGACTGATCTAATAATTAAGCAAATGTCATGTTTTCAGTTTGAGAGCAAAATGAGGAGACGACATCCCTCCACGGTGTATATAAATGGTGGTCTGCGATGGACTGGTTTCCCATCTAAGGTGTATTCCTGCCTTGCACCCAGTCTTCCCAGGATGAAGTGGTTACTGGAGTTGAATTAATTAATTAATGTTGGTCTTTCGAAACATTTGCTTCATTATTTTTGAATAATGACTAATAATGAATAATGAATAATAAAGACTTTGGCTCAGTACTTTATAAACAAATGCACAGTTTACATCACAGTATGGCATGAGTAATATCTTCATTCATCTTCAGTAACCGCTTCATCCTGGTCAGGGTTGTGGTGGATCCAGAGCCTAATCAACATGAGGCAGGAATACACCCTGGCACAAAGTGCTATATTTGGTGGAAACCCAACCCTGCGCTGCACCCTCAGCTCACCATCCCCACAGTGAAGCATGGTGGTGGTAGCTTCATGTTATGGGGATGCGTTTCATCAGCAGGGACCATGAAACTGGTCAGGCTTTAGGGAAAAATGGATGAATGATATCTAAAATGCTTTTTCCTGTGTGAGTGTACAAACACTTACAATACAAACAAGACTTTATAGTTCAAACACTGAGATGCATGAAAGTCTACATGCTCTATAACTGAATGTGACATGACACTAATGCACAGGAGCAAAAACAAATTGGTGAACACCACATACCTCACAAGCTCTCGCCATCCTGATATATAGTACTTTATGTAGACTTCCTTATTATCACTGAGACATGACTTGAAGTTGTCCAGAACATTCTGTAGACTGAAAGAATCTGCCATTTCTAGTTATTCTAGTTATCTAGGTAATCCTGTCTTTGGAATTAACGAGTCAGAATACAAAAACACTGAACACTATTATTTACAATTAAGCAGTCAGAAACAAAACAAAAAAAAATACCTATACAAAATCATTCATATCAGTTAAAAAGCTAAGTAGCTACTCTAATAACGCTGTATAAAACATCACCGGCTTCACTTCAGCGATGGATTATTTTCCTTACCTGTATTCCGCTTCCTTCTTCGGGATCGACAATGGTTCACTCCGATGATTGGCCTGTTGTTTTTATTTTATCAATACACTGACCAATCAGTGCCTGCGTCTGAGAGAAGAAGGCGGGATTTGTCAGAATACAGGCGTATAAGAAAGCACATATCCCGAATCCACTTGAGAGCTGTGCACCAATTAAAGTGAGCCGCGGTGTCACGTGTTTGAATAAACCAATCGGATTGTTCTTGGCCGTCGCAGCATTTGTGCATCATGTCCGCTGAATTTTTTTATTTATTTTTTTTAAAATTATATATTTTGATGCTTTGTATGCATGTTCTGCTAAAGTAATTGCTGTTTTATGAAGACTTTATGAAGAATGAATACACACTAGAGTAGTTGTGTATTCCTGAAAAGGTTTGCGGTTAAGTTATACATGTAGTTGAGGGGAGTTACGGTGCAGCAAGCAGCTTAGCTTGTACAATTCACATGTGGGACTTTCATTATCAGCTAACCAACTTACCCAGAAAGATATACTGAGCTTTAAAATAAAGTTAGTCATAATATATATATATATATATATATTTTAATTTTTTTATTTTTAAGATGCCGGACATCAAAGTGACGCCACTGGGTAAGAACCGTGTGTTTCTAGCGTTATACAGTGTCGCATTAGGTTAATATGTCTCAGTGTATAATGAGGAATAAAACACTTGGATGACGTGCTGTAATAGAAAAGTAATCAACGACAGGGTAGTGGGAATGCAGCCAGACGTCAAGCAGAGTTGCAACAAGCGTTTTATTCCTCTTATACAACAGCAAGTTCCCAACGATTACAATGCTTTATGACATACATAACCACACATAGACAGAAAATGGATCAGCACCTTCTGACCAATCAGATTCGAGGATTCAACAGCGCTGTGGTGTATGTCATAAGTCAACTGTTTGGCTGAATAATGGCTTCTAATCATAATTTTCTGTTCATTTGTTAGTGCATGGAGTTATTTAGGATACAGCCTTCAACTGTAAAAGCGGATGTTTTGTTTTTCAGGAGCCGGACAGGATGTCGGGCGCAGCTGCATTCTGCTCTCTATAGGAGGCAAGAACATAATGCTGGATTGTGGGATGCATATGGGATATAATGATGATGTAAGTTACTGAACAGCAGAACGCTAATTTTTTTTTTTTTTTTTTTTGCTTATTTATCTGTTCACGTTGGCGCAAAATGTCTCAGTTGATGTCTAATGGTGCAGAATGTCTGAACTGAGTCTGATTTCTTACTTTCCCTTATTAGAGACGCTTTCCAGACTTCTCTTACATCACTCAGAACGGCCGCCTCACAGACTTTTTGGACTGTGTTATAATAAGGTTTGTTTATTATTATTATTATCATTATTATTATCATTATTATTATCATTATTATTATTATTATTATTATTATTATTATTATTATTATTAAACGTAACGGTTGTGCTCGCTCCATGATGGAATGCTGGACATAATTAAGTATAATAAGGTCAAAAACCAGCATAGGATCATTGGTTTGGTCAAAATCCTTAACAGTAGCTACTGTAGGCTTAATAGAATAGCAGTCAAGCACTAGGATAAAACCAGGAACGTTGCTGCGGGAACACTTGGTACACATCATTAGTATTCCTCTTTTACCAGAATTGAAAAGAAGGAAGAAAAGTTTCTGCTCATCCAAGATTTTATATTTTGAACATTTTCACACATTTTGAGTGAAAATGGGGGTGGGGGTGCTATTATAGGGCAAAATAAAGTTACTGTTCCCACCGCATAGTTGATTCTTTTCCCGAGAAGTGTTTTATTCCCCTATCACAGCAATGCGCCAGTAATTCCATTTTGATTATTTAAGGAGTGACACAGTTTTATGTTGTGGAATGTCTGCAAAACAAGTTAGTTCCTGTTATCACTTGTATCACCAGCACTACCATCTCTAAACAATCATTCAATCGCAAATGAAGAGTCTAAGACTTTTATGTGGTGGAAAACGATGCCTCTAGCACTATTATAAAGCGCTGACACTGGAGACTCCTTCCAAGAAATGAGAAATAAACATCTCTTCAAAGAAAACTTATATCACCATATCGATAATTACATGCGTTTATATACAAGTCCTTGTGCATGCTGTTATGGGCATGTATTACAACGAGTGCATTATCGAGAACTTTGCAGTCGGAAACTACCGTCAGATTCAAGAATTCAACAAAGCTGTGGTATTATGCTCGATGGTGCCTAAACATCGATTCAGTTCTCTGTAATTAGATTAGCTCTAAATTCCTCTCGTCGCGTACCTTCAGCCATTTCCATCTGGACCACTGCGGCGCTCTTCCCTACATGAGCGAGATGGTGGGATATGAGGGACCGATCTACATGACCCACCCCACCAAAGCCATCTGCCCCATCCTGCTGGAGGACTTCCGCAAGATCACGGTGGACAAAAAGGGCGAGACCAACTTCTTCACCTCGCAGATGATCAAAGATTGCATGAAGAAAGTGGTGCCGCTGAATCTGCACCAGACCGTCCAGGTGGGTACCAACGAGCCCTGCGTGGGTCACGTTAGGCCTCATTTCCAAATGTGTTCGGTGAATATATTTCTGATTTGTAACACGTGGAGGACTACTTGAGACATCATCGTGTACGGTATTAGTCATTAAAGAAAAAAAAAAATGACAGCAGTGAACACACTGTGTTAGAAGTAGATGTGTTCCCAATACTCCAAGAGTTACTCTTACTTGTTTTGTAAACGTTCTCTCTTATAGGTGGACGATGAGCTCGAGATCAAAGCGTACTATGCAGGACACGTCCTCGGGGCAGCGATGGTGCTGATTAAAGTCGGCTCAGAGTCCGTCGTCTACACGGTGAGCGCTACACGCCTGGGTTATAATGTTATGTTTGTTTATTCATGGACGAATCAGATATGAATCAGCATAGAAGAGTGCGTCAGAGTGATGTTTGCAGGTTATATAGAAGAAGAAGCCTTTATTTGTCACATATACATTACAGCACAGTGAAAATCTTTTATTCGCATATCCCAGGTTGTTAGGAAGCTGGGGTCAGAGTGCAGGGTCAGCCATGATACGGCGCCCCTGGAGCATAGGGTTAAGGGCCTTGCTCAAGGGCACCACACTGGCAGCTTGGCGGTGCTGAGGCTTGAACCACCAACCTTCTGAGCAGAGACCCAGAGCCTTAACCGTTGATGCAGGATATATAATAAAAAAAAAAAAAGTAAATAAAGAAAAGAAGAAGAACAATAGGAGACCTAAAATAGAACCTTGTGGGACACCACATTTTCATATTACACCTTTTATCAATCCATACAGGATTTTGCGGAGTTTTTTTTGTGATCGTTGCGGCCAGAAATGCTTGGTTTTGCTGTGGCGTTTTCAACATTTGCGAGTTTTTTGTGGGGTTTTTTTTGCGGAAAACTACTTGAATTGGCGAAATCGCAATTGCAATTGTCCGACACACGTGAATCGAAGAGGGCTTTGGCTGAACGTGCGTTGTGATGACGTCACATGACGCGTCTTGGCCCAAATCTGCAGAAAATCTGCGGTAACTTTGAAAAATTGCAAGCTCCTGGAGGGACTGCCATCGCAAATGCTGACAAACTGGTGACTGTGTGTTAAGTAAGATCTTTAGGCATAAACCCTGGGAATCATTTATTAAACTGGATACGAGCAAATTTATTCGTAAATCGTTTGAAGGAGCATTTACTCGAGTAATCTCGTATTCACGGACATCCTATTAGTTCAGGAAAATGTTTGTTTGTATCCTACAAGATCTCCTGAGTTTGTCAATTTCTGTCATTTTTTAAAATTAGTATTTGTTTGATATAAACCTTGATCGATCAGTTTCAAATCACATAATTGGCAATGAGTTGCGCACTTAGGAGGCGCCTTTTCACCGTTTAGTCGTCATCGGGTTTCAGCTCTCTGTGAGCTTTGCCTTTTATGGAGTTTTGTGGGCGTCACTAAACGTTTGGTAACTTACAGGCGATTTGGCTTTTATCAAAATACGCACGCGAGCCTAAACAAATCAGCATTGCCAAAACTTTTTAGGTCGGTTTGGTCTGTGAAAACATTTACACACGAATACAGTATAGTAAATGATTAATAAATGAGGTCTGCTGTTTGCAAACCTGTCTGTTGAGTGAGGAATAAAACACAATTTTTATATGATCAGTGATGGGGTAGTGTGATGAATCATGGACTCATCTCTGATTCTGATATCTCAGCTTCAGTATAGACTTGGAGCAGCTGGGTTATATACTTCTAAATAACATTTCCAATATCAGCATCGATCATCTCGGACATACGCAGTATATCGCAGAGCATGTACGTGATCCAGTATGTGGAATCTTTCTGGCTTTTCAGGCTGTGTATGTTTACACTAAGTGTAAGTTTTGACTTGTCTTTATGCAGGGTGATTACAACATGACACCAGACAGACACTTAGGGTGAGTATTTTATTCGTTTGTAATAGTGGTGGAAAGGTATAAATCACACCTAACGTGACACTGTAATCATTTTCTCCAGCGCGGCCTGGATCGATAAATGCCGTCCAGATATTCTGATCACCGAGTCGACCTACGCCACGACAATCCGCGACTCGAAGCGCTGCAGAGAGAGAGACTTCTTAAAGAAAGTCCACGAGACCATTGAGAGAGGAGGAAAGGTCAGAACAACAACGTAAACACATGAGCAATCGCATGTTGGTCAGTTTATGCGTACGTGCTTTATATTTGTTTTTTGTTGATGTTGTTTTGTTTTTTGTTTTTATATGATTTGACAGGTCCTCATCCCGGTGTTTGCGTTGGGAAGAGCTCAGGAGCTCTGCATCCTTCTGGAGACGTTCTGGTGAGCACTGAAGCAGTCTGGCTTTATACCTCACCCAACACTTCACACGTAATTGTGAAATGTCAGAATGCAAGAATCCCCCTAAAACCCGTACCGGTTTAATTTTTAAACGAACGGGTGTAGTATGTGGGTAGCTTTAGCCGATTCTTAACGAGAGAGAAATTTCTGTTAATTACATACAGTGTATATTTTATCTATCTGAATAATTGAATGAACCATTTTTTTAATAAATTTGCTGTAAATATCTGACCTCCGAAGCCATTTCAAATCCGTATAAGCAGCGTGTGTTTGCTTAAACAGGGAGAGAATGAATCTGAAAGCACCCATCTACTTCTCCACGGGGATGACGGAGAAAGCAAACCACTACTACAAACTCTTCATCACATGGACCAATCAGAAGATTCGCAAAACCTTCGTGCAGAGGAACATGTTCGAGTTCAAACACATCAAAGCCTTCGATCGCTCCTATGCGGACAATCCCGGACCCATGGTACGATTTTATTAATATACACTCCCCTCTGAAACTATCGGAACGGCAAGGCCAGTACACTTGTCTGTGCTACACACCAAAGATATTTGGGTTTGGGATCAAAAGATGGATACGAGACGAGAGTTTAGGATTTCAGCTTTTGTTTCCTGTTATCTACACCTAGACGTGTTAAACAACGTAAAACATAGAACCTTTTGTATCAGGGCACCCAATTCATTAGGCGAACAAAAGTATAGGAACGGATGAGTCTTGAAGTAAATGAACGTAAATAACCCTTAATATTTGGTTGCATATTCCCTTGCTTGCAATAACTGCTGTTCATTCAGTTGGGTTAAGGGCTGGTGATTGACTTGACCAGTCTAGAACCTTCCACTTCCCCCTCCTTTGTCCAACAAAGTCCTTGTGCGTTTTTTCTCCCACAGACAGCTCTCTGATCTTCATGATGGCTTATCTTTTTTCACTTCGCAAGTGAAACTGAAGGCTAAAACCAAGAGTAGCTGTTCAGAGCTATTTATCGTTTAAATAATCAATCTGACAGGACACACCTGGGTAACAAGAAACACCCGTCAGTCACTTGTTCCAATATTTTGGGTGGTCCCGTACAAAATGTGCTATGTTCTATGTCGTTTAACACATTTACTTATAAATACCAGGAAATAAAAGCTGAAACTCTAAACTCTCTTCTCATATTCATCTTTTGAACTCAAACCCAAATGTCTTCAGTCTACAGCAAAAAAAAAAAAAAAAAAAAAAATGAATTGGCCTTTCCGTTCCAATAGTTTCAGAGGGGACTGTATATAGAATGAAAGAGTCTTTGTGCTGATCTGTAACTCCGGGTCTGTATGTTTCAGGTGGTGTTCGCCACTCCGGGGATGTTGCACGCTGGCCAGTCGTTACAGATATTCAAGAAGTGGGCCGGCAATGAAAAGAACATGGTGAGGGATTATAGTGAAGCAGGGCTGCGCAATATGTTGATCGTT